>JARHVA010000711.1:4075000-4672037 GCA_037957365.1 Torreya grandis
ATAGACTCAGGGGTGAAATCATACCATCCATCTCTCTTTTTTCAGAGATGATGTTCACAAAATAAAGGATAATTATTGTGTAATTACTAAAGGCATTTCTCTTCTTTTAGAAATGATGTTCAGCACACAGTAGGGATTCTTTCTGGGTAGTATCTGGAACTATAATAAGCCTATGAAAGCATAAAGTCTTTCATTATTTCTTATGTTGATTTAGGATAAAATAACATAATAGAATGAAGTGCAGCATAAAGTCTCCATTAAAAACTATAATAGATTAAAAGATTACGAAGGATAAGGGGAGCTCAAAGTCTCTCCAATATCATGGAACATAAAACACATAGACTACAGACAATTATGGCAGCACAAAGTCTCCCACAATCAACTTCAGAACATATTTTAGATTATTTCCACTTGTTCTGCTTATTTGATTAAATGGACAAGACTGTATTTAGGAAAAAGACATAAGAATGATTTCCTAGATAACACAAGCTATTTCAACACAAATTCTGAAAGGTCACTTGCTTTATCATTCACTTGATAAAATATGATTAACAGTCTGAGTTCGAAGTCTCAGGAATGCATTTTAATTTGGGTAGAGTTTCGCTTCTAATAACAAAGAGATCCCCCCTTTTCTACAAACTGAGAGATTACAATATATAGCATCCAAAGAAAGACTTTGGCACTTATTTTCACAAAATGGCCCATGCTACATTGAATACATGGGAAAGAGGAAGTTCTATGTAGAGGCCATGCTGGATCCATTCAAATCATTTCAAATTCCCTCTCTAAAGCATGGGTCACCTAATCTTCTGAAAGGTAAGGATACTCCTCTTTATGATACTTACATGACTGTCCACTCATCTTTATTCAAATGAAGAAAAATAGGCCATGCCATTGAATGATTGTGCTCTATGATATCCACCTGGTGGACTACTCCACCTACTAGAATAACTCTTCCACTAAAGCTTTTGGATTCTCTATTTTATTCCCTCTTTCCTTGCTATATTTTGTCTCTTCTTGTTGATCCAAGCTCTCATGGTTATCTTCTCACCTTCTGTTGGCTTCTTCAGCTTCTTTCTCAGTGGATCACTAAGTTTGTCCTTGGGTCTGTGTTATGTGAAAATCAATAGTTATTTCATCACCCTAAATTTGACATCCATAGGGAAATCATTGGTCACCTAAACCATTTTCAACCTTGAACCTTTGAACCTTTTAGAGTTCACTAGTTCAATGGTTCAATGGTTTGACAGTTTGGCGGTTCAATGTTTTGTAAATAACTGCATTCATTTAGTCTTCTTTAGGAGTTCAATGTATCATTGAACCAATTATTTGAACCATTTTTTGGAATCTTCAATTTGAACCATTCATTCAAACTTTGAACTTTGAATCTTTAAACCCTTTGAATGCATTGAAGATTTAAACTCGTTAAACCTTTTAACTCTTTGAACCTTTCAGAGTGGAGTTCAATGGTTCAACAGTTCAATGGTTCATTCCATATTATTGAACCCCACCATTGAACCTTTTGATTGAACCTTGGTGTTGAACTATTCTTACAATTTTTTAGGAAATGCCTTAAGTGTTTTGAGATTTTTCCTTGCGAAAGCCCACCTTTTGAACCTATGATTTCCTTAGCCGAAAAGGCTTGTTCAATGGAATAACTTGATTGCTCAGAACATTTTGAGAAAGAAAGAGACCATTTTATCTTGTAGGACCGAAATGGTGGACATGTTGTCCATAAAAACTAGTGATAGATTTTGGGAACAACAGTTGGCTCCAGTTGGAGAACTTCCATCGATTGTATTTTGAAACAATCAAAGGGAGTAGAATCCAGACTCTAAGTACCTTCATCTTTGCCATTGGTCTATGGAGTCATGCCATCTAAAAAGATAAATATTCCTAAAAACCAAATGAACAACACAAAATAAACAAAGACTATACAAATATAAAACTAGACTTATCTGATACTTCAAATATTGAAGTGCTTCAGATGCTACCCATTATGAGGCAGTAAAAATGGCATTTTATCTTGATATTTTAATAAGAAAATATTTTCACCATTTAATCAATGAATAAAAAATGGACCCCTCCATAAGGAATCCAATTTTCCATGCATTCTTTTTGGTTCTCTCCTCTTGTCCCACAACAAGACTTGATCTCAAATCTAAAAATCATGAATCCTTGCTTTCTGGTCGAAGAGTTTCTTTACTAGATTTTGATGTGCAGCAATACGGTCCACCACCATAGTTCATTGTTCATTTAGTTTAGTCAAGCAAATGATCCTCTTATTGATAGAATCTTCAAATGTTTGATCTTTGACTACCTTTGCCAACTTTAGTACTGGTAGTTCCAGGGTGATTTGTATCTCTACATTTAAACCATATAGAAGTTGAAATGGTGACATACCTATCACCCTTTTGGGTGTAATCATGTCTACCCATAAAGTTTTAAACAATGCTTTATGTCAGGTTCTCTAATTTTCATCTACCAGCTTCTTGATAATGGTCACCAAGTTTTTTTTGCTTGATTTTTCCTGACCATTTCCTTGTGGATAATAGTCAAAAGAGTGGGAAAAGATAATCTCATAATAGTAGAAAAACTAGATAACCTCATGAGAAGAAAAACAAGTTGCATTGTTTATTATAAACTTGGTTGGGACTCTAAACTGGGAAATAATATTTTCTTTGAGGAAATTACATACCACTTTTGAAGTAGCATGCTTGACTGGAATGGCTTCCACCCACTTGGTTAAATAGTCTATGGTTGTGAGAACATAGTCATGTCCAGCACTTGAGGATGGGTTTACAATGCCAATGAAATCAATACCCCATTATTGAAATGGCTTTGTGATCACCACCGACTTGAGAGGTAATGTGGCCAACTTGGGTTTCCCAATGAATTGTTGACACAGCTCACATCTATGCACCCAAGTGTATGAATATTAAAATAGAGTAGGCCAATAATACATGGCTCATAGAATCTTATGGGTAGTCACAGGTGCAAAAAAATGTCCTCTACAAGACAAATTATGGAAAGACTCCAAAAGTTTTCTCTCTTGTACTTTATCCATACAATGAAGAAATACCCCATCAAGGCTCTTCTTGTACAAACTGTTGTCCCACAAGACAAAGTTAGTAGCTTTCAACTTAACACTCCTCTTTTCTTTATGGGACAGGTGGGTAGGACACTCACCATTGGTAAGAAAATGAGTGATATTGAAATACCACTCATTCATAGTGGTGACAAAGAGAATTGCAGGCATGTATTTAACCTCTTTTTCTTTTGGTATATTATCATTAATTAATTGGCAGAGACCTCTTCCTCGCACAAGATTCATAGGTTTGATAACAAGATCAAATTCCTAGATTTTAGCAATCTAATTACCCCTTTTAGTTCCAAACTCCTATTGAGTTAGAATGGACTTTATTATTATATCAAGAACCAGAGCAATAGTGTGTGAGTTCAGGATGTAAAAATGGAAGTGTTTTACCACCTTAACCATAGCATAAGCATGATTCTCCATGTTTGAATATTTTAGCTCATGATATTTGAGAGAAAAACTCATGAAAGATATGGGGGACTCCACATCTTCTTTATTCTTTTGAACCAAAATGGCTGAAAGCATGTGTTCAAAAGCATAGCTATATATTATGAAGTCTTTGGTATAATCTAGACAAACCAAGATTGGGGCATGGGTGATAGCTTCCTTGATATCTTGAAATGTTGACTTGCCTTCTTCAGTTCAATGGAAAATAGATTTACCCTTCATCATGTTGACAATGTGGTGAGTCTTCTCTGCAAATTCAAGAATGAACCTTCATAGAAAATTTAACTTTCCAAAGAAAGAATGAACTGCAGTCTTATTAGGAGGAAGAGAAAGCTCTTGGATGGATTTGACTCTTTTTGGGTTGATCTTTATGCTTTCTCAAGATACAGTGTGACTAAGAAGTTTCCCTTCTGTAACCCCAAAAACTAATTTTTTAGGATTGAGAGAAATGCCATTTTGTTGACATCATTCCAGCACTTATTGTAAATGATGCACATGATCAAGATGATATTTGGAAAAGATAGTCAAGTCATCAAGATATACCACAATGAACTTCCCCATTTCATTTTTGAAGGCAAGATCCATCACTCTTTGGAAGGTGGCACTATCATTGATCAAACCAAAAGGCATTCTACGATATGCAAAGGTGTCCCAAGGTGTAGTGAAAGTAGTCTTATGTTGGTCTGCTTCACCAACTTTCGCTTGATTATACCTCAAAAAACCATCTAACATTGATAACATCTCTGAGCTAGTCACTGTTTGCAGTAGTTGATCCATGATGGGCAAGGGGTAGTTGTCTTTTAAAGAGGATTGATTTAGATTTATGAAATCAACATAGAGGCAAATTTCTCCATTTTTTTTCTCATAGGGACTATGTTCACAATCCAGGTGGAATGTTGGATTGGAAAAATTATCCTCACATTTAAAATTTTTTGGATCTCAGAAAGAATAGTACCTGATATCTTAGGGTTATACTACCTTTGTTTCTACTTGTGAGGCAATGACCCAACCTTGAGAGGAATTTTGTGTTAAATTTCTTCAAGCTTGAGAGATTTCAGATCATTATAAGAGTATGTCAAAACATCAATGTAATGGTGAATCAAAGTAATGAATTTGAGTTTTTCATCAGGAGTGCAATAATTCTCAATGTTGACCATTTTGGGATTATCTTTTGTACTCAAATTTATTTGATAAAAATCTTTAGAGGAACTTGAATCCATTGGTCACTTCTTGATACACTTGTCATGCTTATGAAATAGTTTCTTAAGAGAAACTAAACCTTTTAATATTTTATTCCCTTTGAGTTGAATAAATTCTTCGCTAGTTCATGAACTTGTTTTAAGAGCTAATTTCCATGTTGGAGAGGTAATACTTTTGAAGTAGAGCTCTTCAAAACCATCCATCTTTTCTAAAAAAGTGACAATTTGATTATCACCATTGAACACCTACCAATGGTTGGCATTATCAGGTACATTTGGTCAAAAGACCAGTTCAATAGTGTACTTATTCCCTTTAAGGTCTTGGTGAGGAACCATGAGAGTCGCAGAGATGACCAAGGAATATACTCAATCATTGAATTCTCTAGGAAATATAGAAATACTAAAAGCCTCAAAGCTTTCAAGTTAGTTCCACACTAGATTGAGATAATGTCACAATCTTTCATTCTTGGTTTGATATAGGTTCCTCACCTGACAAACCACCAGTTCAGCATCTCCTCGAGTGTGAAAAAGCTTAACATCTTTAGCTTGAGCAGCTTTCAATCTGAGTAACAAAGATTCATACTCAGTGATGTTATTGGTATTGTTGAACTAAAAATTATATGAATAGAGGAAAATATCTCCTTACGGAACTATCAAAACAATTCTAGCTCTAGAACTGGTAGAAGAATTACTACCATCAAATTCTATAATCCAAACATCATTAAGATCTGATCTCCTTTTAGACTTCTCTTCATTAGAGAGGGAAGATCCTTTTTTATCTGAACTATGATCCACCAATTCTTTTGACATCTTATCTAATTTTTTTGGATTGTTACTTATATAACTTTCATTTGATGAAATAGAAACATCTTCTATGGACAGAAAATAGTTACCCATTCCTGAGGATTCAAACAGAATTTCAGCTTCAGGGTTAGATATTTGAGTGACAATATATTTTGATTCCTTCTTAGGAAGCAAAATTTGCATGATGCCTTTAGCAGGTATCCTCACCTCAGACAAGTCCATGTTTAATTCTCCACCAACATCCTTGCAAAAATATCATCTAAGCAAAATTCCATAGGAAGCTGAAACGTCAGCCACCAAAACTGTCATTTTAATTTTTTTTGGGAAGGCCACGAATGCAAATTGGGCATCTGTAATCTATCCCAAAAGTGAAACTTACTTTTTTTCCATGGAGAAACATCTCCAAAAAAATTTAGTCAGAGTGAGACCGAGAGAGTCTGCCACCTTAGCGGGCATCACATTGTCTGAGGCGCCAGAGTCTATTATACAATTGTTCAGCTTATGACCATTTATCAATAGGGAAACATAGAAAGGTTCTATCTTCCTAGGAGCAATAGGAGGAGTAATGACAAGATTATTTCAAGCAAATGTATTCTTTGGGGGATCATGAGTTACCTTTGAACATCTTGTCTTATAGGGATGGTTATGTTCTTGATACATTCAACTAGCCTATCCAACTGCTCAGGATTGGCTTGTAAGTATTCAAACTCAGACATTTAGATCTTGGTCTTCCTAGTATGGTCAATTATATCAAATGACAGAAAAAAACTAGGAATAGAGGAAGGAATTCCATCATTCTGGGTTTGGTTGGGTGTGGTACTAGTCTGAGAAATTGAAGCAGAAGGTGCAGGGTTGTTTGAGGTACTTACTTTTTTATTGATCACTGGGTCCTTTGATTAGAAAGGCAATGAAGTCCTCCAATTAGTTATTGAAATTACTGGTTGAGATTCTTCCCCTATTTTCCCCTTATCAGCTTGTTGAGTTGACTAGTTCTGGAACCTAGTAAAAATAGTGTATGATCCATCAGACATTTCTCTTTTACTTCTAGCTTCATCCTGGTAATTTAGGAAACCAATGTTGGAGTTACCAGCTAATTATTCTTCTCCTTTTGAAAAATATATTAGCATCACCTTCTTATTCCAACTTAGGTTGGAAAGAGAAATCATGTTTAGCTTCATGATAACCAACCTCTGAGTTAGTTGGTGTTGCTTCAATAGCA
Source organism: Torreya grandis (assembly GCA_037957365.1). Classification (NCBI taxonomy): domain Eukaryota; kingdom Viridiplantae; phylum Streptophyta; class Pinopsida; order Cupressales; family Taxaceae; genus Torreya; species Torreya grandis. The sequence continues at coordinate 4,081,767 of JARHVA010000711.1, forward strand.
AGTTTCCCCTATGGGGGAGTGAGACAATTTGGTTTCCCTTGATTCCTGGCAGCATTACCTTAATATGACTGGTTAAAAAATGTCCTCCTTGGTATATCTTGATAAGAAGGAGGGGTAGACATCTCTTGTGCCATTTGCTTTCTCAAAGCTAGCAATTCATTTTCTAGCTTTTGTACCATAGGATCAGTGGTACCTATAGAGAAACTTTTAGAAGATGAAGAAGATTTATTTCTATTAGGATCTCTTCTTATCTTTCCTACCAAGATAAGATCATCTTCAACCTTAGTGGATAAAATTTGAGCTGTATCAAGATCTATGTGGCCAGTTGGCCTCAACAAGAAACTCACTTTAGGAAGCTGAGAATTGATGAAGAAGCACTTAATATTTTCTAGTATCGGCTGAGCAATTATAAGAATCTTATTCCTTAGCTTGTTAACTTTAGCAATGAATTCTCGTATGGGTTCATGAGGCTCCTTATTCATTTGCATAAGCTGGGCTAACAAGGCATGTGCATCTTCTATGGTTTTGAACTTGGCCTCAAACTTGGCCTTGAGAGTGTTCTAGTTAGTTCCTATTTATGCTTGCAGATGATAAAACTAGTCTACGGTAGTGCCATGTAATGTTTCCACAAATATCCTAACCTCTATATCTTCAAATTCAACACCTATCACACCATAGGCTATGCAAAAAGCTATAATATGCTCATCAAGATGAACTCTCCTATCACCATAGAACTTGGAAAAATTCTTTCTAAACTATGGGGTATTTCATGTAAAGGTGGGGTTAGATTCAGAGGGCCAAAAGTGCTACCCCAAGGGCCTTGGGCTGCCATGATATGATGATTGAAAGGAGGGATAACTAACCTCTATAGGGTACGTATAGATAAAGCTCTACTAGAAAAGGAAAGATAAGCTTTGCTTGGTATTGGGGACCTGACATCTGTAGGAGGAAAACTCCTAATTCACTGAAGGTGAGATTGTGGAAGAGAAATGTCAAAATTATTTTGCTACACAAACTCAAACATAGGATCAACAATACCTTGAGCTCTCTAACTTTGTGTATACCATGGATCTACTAGAGTGTAGAATGGAAAGAAATTGGAAATGCTTTAATTTGAAGCTTGAGGCTTCAAATTTCATGTTCTTCCCTAGCAGAGTCACCAAAAACTATTGGGTGAATATTTTGTCATCAACTAACTGATGGAAAAATGGGTATATCAACCATAACACAATGATATTTATATGGCAAAATGGGTGTGGTTACCACAACATAATGAGATAAATCTCTCCTCTCAGCAAGGGGAGGTTCCCTATAAACTATAATATACTAATATAAACTAAAAATAGACTCAGGGGTGAAATCATACCATCCATCTCTCTTTTTTTAGAGATGATGTTCACAAAATAAAGGATAATTCTTGTGTAATCACTGAAGGCATTTCTCTTCTTTTAGAAATGATGTTCAGCAAATAATAGGGATTCTTTTTGGGTAGTAACTGGATCCACAAGAAACCTAAGAAAGCACAAAGTCTTTCATTGTTTCTTGTGTTGATTTAGGATAAAATAATATAGTAGAATGAAGTGCAGCACAAAGTCTCCATTGAAAACTACAATAGAGTAAAAGATTGTGAAGGATAAGGGGAGATCAAAGTCTCTCCAATATCCTAGAACATAAAACACATAGACTAAAGACAATTATGGCAGCACAAAGTCTCCCACATTGACTTCAGAACATCTTTTAAATTATTTCCACTTGTTCTGCTTATTTGATTAAATGGACAAGACTGTATTTAAGAAAAAGACATAAGAATGATTTCCTAGATAACACAAACTATTTCAACACAAATTCTGAAAGGTCACTTGCTTTATCATTCACTTGATAAAATATGATTAACAGTCTAAGCTCAAAGTCTTAGGAATGCCTTTCAATTTGGGTAGAGTTTCACTTCTAATAACAAAGAGATCCCCCCTTTTCTACAAACTGAGAGATTACAATATATAGCATCCAAAGAAAGACTTTAGCACTTATTTTCACAAAATGGCCCATGATGCATTGAATGCATGGGAAAGAGGAAGTTTTGTGTAGAGGCCATGCTGGAGCCATTCAAATCATATCAAATGTCCTCTCCAAAGCATGGGTCTCATAATCTTCTAAAAGGTAAAGCCGCTCCTCTTTATGATACTTACACGACTGTCCACTCATCTTTACTCAAATGAAGAAAAATAGGCCACGCCATTGAATACTTACACTCTCTGATATCCACCTGGTGGACTACTCCACCTACTAAAATAACTCTTCCACTGATGCTTCTAGATTCTCTATTTGATTCCCTCTTTCCTTGCTATATTTTTTCTCTTCTTAGTGATTCAAGCTCTCAGGGATATCTTCAGCTCCTTTCTCAGTGGATCACTGAGTTTGTCCTTGGGTCTGCATTATTTGAAAATCAATGGTTATTTTATCACCCTAAATTTGATATTTGTGGGGACATCATTGGTCACCTAAACCGTTTTGAACCTTAAACCTTTGAACCTTTCAAAGTTCACCGATTCAATGGTTCAATGGTTTGGCAGTTCGGTAGTTCAATGTTTTGTAAAGAGACACATTCACTTAGTCTTCTTTAGAAGTTCAATGTATCATTGAACCAATTGTTTGAATCATTTTTTGAAATCTTTCATTTGAACTATTCGCTCAAACTTTGAACTTTGAATCTTTAAACCCTTTGAACGCGTTGAAGCTTTGAATTAATTGAACCTTTAAACTCTTTGAACCTTTTAGAGGTAGAGTTCAATGGTTTAATGGTTCAATGGTTCATTCCATATTATTGAACCGCACCATTTAACCTTTTGATTGAACCTTGGCGTTGAACCATTCTTATAATTTTTTAGGAAATGCCTTAAGTGTTTTGAGATTTTTCCTTACGAAAGCCCACCTTTTGAACCTACAATTTCCTTAGCCAAAAAGGCTTGTTCAATGGAATAACTTGACTGCTCAAAACATTTTGAGAAAGAAAGAGACTATTTTGGCCTACAGGACCGAAATGGTTGACATGTTGTCCACAAAAACTAGTGACAGATTGAGAGCAACACATAGCACAAAAGGTTAGTATCATAATGTGTTCTTGGAATAGAGAGTCATGTTAGTATTTGAAGGGAATTCTAACATATGTTTCCTACTAATGACACTTTGCCCTGCTCCTACATCACTTTCTTTCTTGCCACTTTTCTATTTAAGTCATTTTTTATAGTTAAATACCTTCTTTGTAATTCATTGTTATTTATAGGCTAAGCAAAAAAATCAATTATTATAAAAATTATTGTCTATTGATATTGTAGTATTTTATTCCCTAATTTATATACTCATTTCTTTTATCTACTTAGTGTTTTATATTAAATTCAAAAAAAATCATTTGGTGAATGTGACTTACTTTGAATATCATCTAAACCCTAGATTTAGATGCTCTTAGGGTTTGTGTCCTTCTAATTTCTATGCTCAGTAATTAATCTCAAAATCTTAAATCTGATTCATTATTATATTTTTTCAATCTTTCAAAAATTTAATTTCTTAAAAGGTTTGAAATATACAAATTTTTTGTTTTCCTATTTCCCAATATATAATAGCATAATTTGACAATCAATTTGATAAGATCGATAAGAAACAATTGCAAGATTTCATTTATAAACATCAAGATATGCAAGATGAATTTATTTGTATTGTTCAAGAGGGGCTTCTAAATTCCACTATGGGTCAATCCTCTAACCCCACAAATGTTAATATTATTACACTTACTATGGAGGAAACTAAGAATCTACAACAATCCTGCTACAACTAACCAACTCTCACTAGTCTTAACACCTCCTATGGATAGTACACATCCTTCCTCTCCATATGTAAAATCCCTTAGGTAAGATATCCATTCTCTACAAGCCAAGGTGTTATATCTTCATCTGGGTGCCACTAGACCATCTCATGCCTTGGACTCTCATGTTCTCCTATATGCACCTTTGGCATAGCATACAATGGCAACTCCTTTGCCAACTAAATTTTTAGCACCCAAGATTACTCTATATGATGGTAAGGTTGACCTAGAGCATCATATATGTTCTTTTCATGAAACATGTTTGGAATATGTGTCTAATGATTAGCTACTAACCAAGTTTTTCCTTTACAATTTAAATGACTATGCATTACAATGGTTATATGATATCCATAATCAATCCATTGCAATATTTAATCCTCATAGATATGTTTTTGGCTTATTTTTATCAACATCAGTGACACATTTTTGTACACTTAAGTTTCTCAACTAAAGTAAAAATTTATTGAGCCAATAGGTGAATATGTCTTGCTATAAAAAACCATATTAACAATGATGAATAGCCCCATGGTAGATATAGAACTCTAAGACATATTCAAGCAAAGCTTATTACCATCATTACATGAATCTATATTATTTTAAAGGTTTCCATAATTTATAGGTTTACATTGTACACTGAAGGAATGGGAAGTCAAACTTCTCTCCATAGGAAAGTTCAATTACATAACCAAGTTAGATACAATTAGTAAGAGTTAAAATAACCTCCCATACAAGGTGAGGCTTAATGAAAACAAGAATGAGAAAAATATGATAGTTAACACAATATCAAATCCACCTCTTCATCTATTTTTATCAAGTCCTCCAAGGAGACCTTTCACAAATCTTCATGAACCATCAGCTTGTATACTCCATGGAATTTTGGAATGCAATGCCATATCTCTCCTTCCCATTAAATAGGTTGATATGACTAGGCCTCTTCTACAGAATATTATTCTAATGCATTTTATGATAATCACAGGGCTCTGACCATACTATAAATAGATGCATTAGCTTATGATATAAGATCCAATATTTGATAAAAGCTAATATCATTGATGTGAGCACTCCTATAGAAACACCCAAAGCATAACCAACTGAAATAAAAGCAATGAAAAAGTTTTTTAATCCATTTTCAAGGCATGTAACTAATGAGACAATAGACACTTTAGGTTTTCATTATACTTATTAGCCACATCCATCACCAACATCCTATCATACTCATATAATGGACATGCACCCTCTACATAATATCATTGGTGTGTATCATACTAGAGTGCCAACTAGGCCTCTTATCACTTTCTCAAAATAAGAGATCATTGATGATGATTGATATTTATATGCACTCTTTATATGAGCTTACATTGATCATCATCATATTTAGAGTGTTTGGTTGATAATGGGTTAAGCATTAGTATGTGTACTATTACACTTCCACATCACTTGGGTTATTTAGATTAGGATATTTCTCTAGCATATATAGTTATTTGTGGCTTTAGAGGTAATTTCTATATCTCCATCAGGGAGATCATACTTTCATTACATATCAATCCTACACATGCGGCCACCATATTCATAGTTATACCTAGTGTCATCACATTTGATATGTTACTAGGTAGGACTTTGATATATCAACTTCAAGAAATCCCCTTTACCATACACAATGTCTTAAGTATATACATGTTAATTAGGTTGTTACTATTATGAGATTTTCATATGATTATCCTTTACCTACTCCATAACCAACTACACAATGATCAATGTTGATGTGGGTTTTATGCACACCAAAGAAGGTTTAATGAGGTAGCCTCTAATGTTTTGGGATATTTATGGAATAAGGTTCTAATCTGGGACATGAGTTGTAGGTATGTGTTTAAAATAACCAGGTGATGGAATAGCAAGTTGAGCTTGTTGGTTTTTTAATTATGTTTTGTGGATAGATTCATGGAATCTAATAGAAGGTAATCACTATGTGAGTTGGATGTGTGGATAATTATTCTAAGGTGGGTAGATATCAAAGAAATTCAAAAAGGGGAAATAAGGGTAAGGTAGAAAATAAAGCTATATGTTCCTAAAAGGTCACTTCTAAGACTATTTATTTTGTGGAAAAGTATCTCCAAGACTAGTGTTTATCATTTTCAGCTATTGCATACTCACGAACAAGCATGGTTAATAGTTTGGGAAAACAAGTATAGGATACTCAATGATTTTAACTAAAGTTTGTTTTATTTAGAGCTATTTTTCACACCCTTATCTGAGAGATTACAACTCAAATCATAAAGTTATTTAGGGTAGTTATGGATCATGCCTAGATGACTATACCAAAAGAGATTCCTATTTACACCTTGGATTATCAATTCAACCTGTATTAATTACTTAAACTAATGAAATCCACTAATATTAAATTATTGTTACACATCTAAGATCAATATTCATTAATTTAAAAAATCATATTCATTCGTAGCATTAGCACACTTTAGAATTATTGAATTGATAGATACAAAGAAACTTAAATTTCATTAACATAGAAAAAAAAGAAAGAACAAACACAGTTGCATGATAATCAATCTATTAATCTCTTCTTATATATTGATCTAAAACTTTAACCCTTTAAAAATAGGGTTTTACATGTATATAAATAACTTGGGGATTAGGCTGCCTCATTCTCCAAGTATAGCAAAAGTTTGATTACATCCTAATAACTAGACCATAAATTTGAATGCATGTTATAACTTATAGACTATCTTAGACATGTAACATGTGCATGTTGGAAAAAAATAATTCATTTAATTAAAACATGGATGTAATAAGACTTAACTATCCATTTATAAATGTTATATGAAAATTTTTATAAAAACAGCTTTAGACTAAGGCTAACTTGGTTCTTGCTTAACACTTTTCAAAGTTGTGGTTGTAACTATAATTGTAATTGGAGTTGTGATGATAAGTGGAGTTAAACTTGTCATTATAGTATATGTGGTGATTGGAGTTATAGTTTTGGATGCACTCATAACTTGGACTATAGTAGAAATTGGAGATGAACTAAGAGGTGATGTTGAGGCAATCACTAAGCTAAGAGGGACTGAAGTTGATGATGGTGTTGTAGTTGGAATTATAGGTGGGGTTTGAGTAGCAAAAATGTCAGGTGGTGTTGCGGATGCTTTATTCTTGGCTTGTGGCTCTTGATAATATTTATATGCTTTGGCATATTATGCCCAAATTATTGTCATATCAAGGATATGAGGTCTACTTACCTTATATGTCCATTCCATCATCCTTTCATGCTCTATCTTTATGGCTCAAAAGCCAACCTGGAACACCTCCACTTTTGTTTCCTTCTTCCTCATTATACTTAGCTTTGCTTTAATGTCCTCTAGACTTAGTCTTTGTAGACTATATTGAAACTTCTTAAAGCTTGTTGAATCATCCAATCAAAAATAGTTTGAGCTACCTTCTTCCTCATGTTATCTCGAGCTCTTATTAACTCTAGCTCATCCAAAATTTGTGTTTCTTGCTTCCTCTTTTGAAAACTTATTCACTAAATATTTGGAAGCAATCACCCAATATTAGGTCTCCTAAGTTATAATGATAGTTAAATTTAATGCATTAGCTACCTCTAAAGGGATCATCAGATTTAAGTGGATGAATGCCTTATTAGGGGTGTACAACACTAAGAAATTTAACTTATTTTCATCTTCTCTAAGAAGTTTGAATAATTTTTTTTATTGAATTTACATGTGAGCCAATTAGACTCTCAAAAAATGAATTGTATTATAAAAATTGTATAACCTGATTGCCACATTTTATACATTCTCCTATATGTTAGAGGGAATTTGTATCACCTGTTGTTTCTCTTTGAGAGTCTCTAGCTCTTCTTATATTTATTTTTTTGATAGCTTCATTCCCTCATGGATGGCCAATATTTCTTCAATATGGGTCTCCATATAGGAATTTAAGTCCTCAATGTATGGGGATTAACCCTTCTTCATATCTTGCCTCTTTGAAAAAGAGTAAATTTCTTCTCTTTCCTCAAAAATTAGCCCTTGCTACTATTATCTTTAATCTTCCTCTTCTTAGCCCTGTACACTAAGGTTGTGGCTTTGTCAAAAATTGAGCTTACATTAGGAAGCTTGATGATCTTCATCTTGGGCCTTTTATAAGTTGATACTCCTAACTCCTTCACCCAATCTGGAAGAGTTAGCTTTGATGGATTTAATGGTTGGGCTTCTATCTATGTATCCTCTTCAAGCATAGGTTTAGGCTCAGTGAATGGGTTAAAAATTGAGCACCAAATTATTTTGGACCATTCTATGTTTTTAAATTATGGTATGGGGTACACAACATAGACAGGTCTCTTCTTGGGGGGGCTGTGGTGCCACCAATACTATGGTTTGATTTTTTCTAAATAAGGTAGTGGTGAACCTAGGCGAGTAGAGGAGGAAGCCATTTGGATGATGGGTTGGTTTTTGGTTGTGTAAATAGATGTGGATATTAAAAGAGTGGGAGAATATCCAGATGGGTTGAAGGAACAATGGTTGAAGGGATGGAAACTGAAGGAGTGGAGACTAAAAGAGTGGGATGAAAAATGGTAACTAGAGGAGTAGTGGTTACATGTATGAAAACAAGCCCAGTAGAGAGTGTTTGCATAGAAGTGAAAGTATAAAAAAGGGGGAAGGCATAGTAGAATCAATCGGTAAGGATATAAGAGTACAAAGGTGTAAGGGAGTAGTAAAGAGAAGACCTATTCATAATTTGGCCTCCCAAGGCCAAATTCCAACCCCTATAACCAAAAACTTTTCATGGCACCCACCTAAGCCTCTACATGGTGATCTCTTGAGTCATGATGTCTCTTAATTGCTTCTTGAAGTCATTCAACACTCCTAAAAGTGTCATTGAGTCTATTTGTGACAACCATATCTCCTAGATGTCTTGGGTCCTTAAGTGATGTGCTTAGTCATCATGATGTCATTGACTATCATATGAATGAAGTAGGTCTAAATTTATTGTCATTATCATATCTCTGCTTCAACTTGTGATAAGTATCTTAATGGTATTTGAGTATGTTTGTATGTCTTGATGATGGTTTGAAGTGGCCTTATGATCTAAAATGCCTTCATAATGGTGTTAGGTGGTAATTTATGACTCACTATGAGGTATAGTGGACTATAAGATTTTAAAGGTGGTGAAGATACATAGAAGCCACTCATAATTTGTACTATTTGACACTTGGTGCACATGGTGGGTCCTCAAGCCACCACATAGCTTTCCACCACTATTTTATTCCATGGTCTAATTTTATTAATAATCACCCATTAACTATATTTTATGTAATTATTTATTATGCCAAGTGGAGCATGAGGGGCCAAGTCACCATAACTACCATGAAACCCATAATTGCAAAGTCAAGCTGCCATGTTCTAAGCCCATATTCAAAAATGCAAGGTAAGTAGTGGAGATGTGGTATATGCCATGCTAAAGATGCTAGACTAAGTCTATTTTAAAAATGACTTTATAATCCCCACAAATAGTACACCACCCACCACTCATAATTTGTACTATTTGACACTTGTTGACGTCTAACTGGATGCTCCTTAGTTATATCAGTGGTAGGGTCCCCCTCCAAACAAAACCAAACTACACTAGATACAGTCCCTATAGCTGACATTTTTACTCTTATCAAAGATAAATTATGAAACCACATAATTTTTTCCACCTCATGTCGCATGTCACGTGTCATTACGTTATTGGCCCATCTAGTGATCGCTTGACCACATCATATTTTTTAACTATTGAGTAGGAACTTTGAAAAGCCATATCTTTTGATCATGATGTTGGTTTTATGAAAACAAGATATCATAAAGAATATCTCGAGATGATCTGTGTAGTGGAACTATTTTTTAATCATTCCATGTTGGTAAATTTTTATAGGTTGACCAACTTTGACTTTCTTTGACTAGCTTGACTAGAACTTTGACTAGCTACACAAGGAGCATATGAGCTCCATTTTTAGTGTTCCACATACTATTATAAAGGTATAAATAGGCCCTACACAATGGTGTAGGTTTAAATATAATATAGGACCCTTTTTTAAATGACCTCTAGATCAATCCTCCCCATTAAGAAGGATTTTTATCCTCAAAAAGTTCGTACTAGACCTAATACTTTAGGTGAGGATCTTTACATAGATCTAGCTCTAGATCTGATGATCTTAAGAATGCCATTTAGTTCAAAGATACTTCAATGGATCTTTAGATTCTAAAACTATGAATAAAATTTTGCATGACACTTAGTGTTATAAAAATCACCATAGCAACACAATTTATAAATGTTGCCCTTCTTGGGTCTTGATAAACATTGCCCATACTTGGGTCTTATGTAATGCCTATATTAAAACATGTGTACCTATTTACACATTTTAAAACATATAGATTAAAAGATACAACATGTATTTTAGGTTGTTTATGATGCTTCTCATGATGGCATCTTCATGTTTCCCTATAGTGTTCTTGTATACATACATGAGTAAAATAACACTAAAGGTACCATTTTCATGTAATGGTTATTGTTGATGTTCTCACACAAGATTTCTATCACATCTTTTACAATGTTACATTGATTTTCCTTTCTTAGAGAAAAATATGGTTTACCTAGGATAATGCCACTAAATTGAAGTGGACCCACATCTAATTCAATTTCATCTAGGAAGTTGGAGGTAATTTCAAACCCTAGTTTACATGTTTTACATACATGTACATTATTACCATCATCTATCTTATCCAAAGAATATGGTTTGAGATATGGCTTAGTTTCCAAACCTATAGTTTTTACAACATCTTTAGAAATCAGATTTTTTTGATAATTTTTATCAAATATAGCATCTATCTTAGAATGCTTAACTATTATTCTTTTAAAGAAGTGTTGTTTACCTTTCCAAGGTGACAATCTCTAAACTGTTAGCTTCTCATTGAGTGTCATCTCCCTTATTGATTTTTTTTTTGGTTTTGATTGACAAGACTCTATCTATTGCCTAACTAAAGTTGTAACTATAACCTTTATCTTAAGTTTTTGGCTTTTCCTATCTTCTTTAGACAACCTCATTTTGTAAATTTCTTAAGTATCTTTTTAGGACTTTCTTGGGCATAATCAAAAAATAAATTCAAGTATTTCATTATTGCATTCCTTGATAAGTCATTTGAAGATGATTCATCCAATGTAGCTATTACATCTTTAGAGAGTGCTTCTTCCAGCTCTTTAGGGTGTTCTAGCTTACTGCTTGAGTAATCATTCAATTCATATTCTTTGGAAATTTTTCCTTCACCTCCATATCCTAACCTTGCATAAAGTGGTCTCTTTATCACTAAGATAGGTTAGATAATTCCCTAACCATTGATGCCAAGGCCTTTTCCTTCAAATCCCATTTTATTTAATAGCTTAGAACCTATTCCCTTTGTGTGATTTTAAAATTTATCAACACATGGACTTGATAAATGTTTAGGGTTATCACATTCAGTATCCCTAACATTTTCAACATAGCCAAAAGAGTTTATTTAATTAATTTCTTCCTTAGATTTTACATCAAAAGATACATTAATAATCAAAGCAATATTTACTTCTGGTCTTACAACATCATTTTCATTAATAGGACTAGTAGGAGTATATGAATTAGAGGCATCACTACTATAACTAGAATATACCTTATTTGCCTAACTTGCTCTGAACTAAACCTCATAGGTACGATTGGTTATCAATTGGATTCCTTCTCCTTATGTAGTGTCTCTATCATGTTGGGATGTGAGATAATAATGTCCCAAATTCATCTCCTTAGCTTCTCTTAGAATTATGCCAAGAGCTACTTGATCAAAGAATATCCCTCTAATGTCAAAATGTATGATGCCATTAATGGGTTGCATGTCCACGTATTATGTTATTAGCTCCTTAAAATGTCTTAGTGTGGGGTAATGGAAGAGATTTTACCCTTAGACATTATGCAATACTTTCAGTAATATAACTAGCTCTAGAACTCTAGTTAAAATAGATTTGCCCAAACTTCCCTTTAGTAATAGTAGTACATTTCTACCTTTGAGTTTCCTTGAAGTATAGCATAATATCTAGCACTTCCATTGGTATAATATATCACATTAGAGACTCTAGACTTGTTTGATGACATATTATTGGTTAGGTTGATTAATGGCTACTAGACATGGCTAGTGCCTTGCCTCTCTCCTCATTCCACTTCTAGGACCATAACAGAGATTGACTAGGGTACAGTATCTAGCATTGCTCGATAATATGACCTCACTAGGCATAATGTCCACAAGTCTCTACATCTTCATACATCCTTTTCTTCTATCAACATTATTTTTTTGGTTTTGCCTATAGTGTATCAATGCTTTGTTAGATATTTTCAATTTGTTACTCATGTCTTTGCTCTATCATTTGTTGACATTGCTCTTAAGATTGTAGGTATTTTATTATTACAATGATGAGGGAATTTAGTAATAATTAAATTTGTGATAGCATTGGGTCTATTGTATTACAATAGCTGAATTTAGCTTAAAATGAAACCACAAATCCACTAGCATAAACTTAGCTCTGATACTAACTTGATCTGTAAACTTTAGCAAAATACACTTACATATATTAATTTTTGCCTAATTTAATAATTTATGGAAATAATTAAAATTTAACATTAAAATTAATTTTAAATAGTGATTTTTCAAGTATATAATGGAGACACCATTTAAAGTGAACAAGATAATCAACACACATAATTGATTACGGAGTTTGGCACAATGGCCTACGTCATCGGGTCTTATATAAGGTTGATCTATTCAAAACACTTAAAAACACTTACAAAACATTTTTGAAATATAATTTCACCAACTAAAAATTTAATCCTTAGGTACAAATATCATATGTCTCTTTTTAGAATTTTTATTTACTCCACTTGAACTTCTTCTGCAAGCCTCCTAACAATAGTTGCTTGGGATTTTGAATTAACACCAAGACTTTCCAAAGATTATTACTTAGCTTTGATTTTTGAACACCGATACTTTAAAACAAACCATGGGTCCCTATTTATACTTTTATATGTCTAAAATAATAGGGTTATAATAGCTATCAGGATATTTTAATTAATAATTCAATCCTCTAGATTTAAATAATTCATATTTGAAGTGATAAACTTAGTAATTAAAAACTAAGTTTAAAGCATATAATTAAATAATGAAGTGGGGAATATTTTAATCCCATTTTCCAAGGTTATATCACACATTTAGAATATATTGAGTTGGATTTATGTTTAAATTGTCACGAATTTATAATGGGTGATGCCTATACATAGGCATTGGCATATAATTTGGGCTCTATGGCCTTTGAGGTGGCATGTGGCAAGTTTGTGGTAGTTATATCTCACATTTTTCATGGGGATTATAAATTCATGTTTAAAATAGACTTTTTCTAGCATCTTTATCATGGCATATGCCATATCTCCATCGCTTACCTTGCATGTTGGAACATAGGCTTGGAACATGGCAACTTGACTTGGCAATTATGGGTTTTGTGGTAGTTGTGGTTACTTGACCCCTCATTGTCCACTTGGAATAATAAATAATTACATAAAATATAGTAAATAGGTGACTATTAATAAAATTTGACTATGGAATAAAATAGTGGTAGAAATCCACGTAGTGGCTTGAGGACCCACCACATGGACCACTCACAATTCGACACTTATCAACGTCCAACTGGATGCTCCATAGTTCTATTGATAGTAGGGTCCCCCTCCAAGACAAAATTGGACTCCACCAACTATGGTCCCCATATCCAATATTTTTACACTTTTCAAATATCAATTATGAAACCACACAATTTTTCCACCTCGTACCATTTGCCACATGTCATTATGTTATTGGCCCATCTGGTGATCGCTTGACCATGTCATATTTTTTACCTATTGAGTAGGAACTTCAAGAAGCCATATCTTTTGACCACAATCTCATTTTCTTGCAAATGAGATATTATCAAGAAGATCTCAAGATGCTCTACATAGTGGAACTATTTTTGAATCATTTTATATTGGTGAATTTCTATAGTTTGACTAGCTTTGACTTTTTTGACCAGCGTGATTGGAACTTTGACCGATTGCATAAGGAGCATACGAGCTTTGTTTTTAAAATTATGTATATCATTGGAAATTTATCAATAGGCCCTATGAAATGGTGTAGGTTTTGGTCTGATCTAGGCGCTTTTTTGAATTGACCTCTAGATCATTTTAAGAAAGCTATAAGGTATTCTTCATGATACTCAATGATAAATCTCATTTTAATCTATATGTATGGTTATACAAAAGAAATATTTTGGTCTTAACATTAAAAATTTTGACTTTAATAGTTCACTAAAGCATCAATAACATCTTAATCACCCTCATGGTCCTTATATTACTCTAGTCAAACAGTTCATGCTTTGAAATTGTCTCCTCTATGAGTCTATAAGGTTATTTTGCCTTAAAATGATCTCACACATGTAATAATAGATACCTTTACATGTTCCTTGTTTTAGGATGCTTTTTGACCCACATTTCCTTCATGTTTCCCTAAAATGGTGGTTCCAATCTTGAAATATGGAAAAAACATAGAATAGAAATTTCAATAGATTCTTATAGTTTGTATGGACTTGTATGGAATTTTATATATAGTGGAGGTTAGGAGATTGAAACAAGAGTCATGGTAGGTATTTTAGATAATATTCATGGAAAAAATATCTCAAACACATAAGAACTGACCTTCTCTCTCCATCGAGCTCCTTTATAGCTTGGTAGAGCCCTTTAGGTTTGCAGATGGTATGGCCATGAGAGAGAATATCAAGATCTAAAATTTTGGGAAAATGAGGGGACAGTAGATAGCTTTAATAGTTTAGAATTTTTTCCTAGTTAGGATCTCTCTCTCCTTTATGAACAATCCTTAATAAGGTAAGGCACTCATAATGTATTTTCCATTTAGGTAGGCAATTGAGTTTCCATGTTTTCTCCTTTCCTAAACATAGTGATAGAAAAATGGAAGGTTATGGATATTATTAAGAGTATAAACTACCTTTATATAAAAAAAAAATCTCTTCTCACATGTGTGAGGTTATAGAGCTAAATAAGACAAACTATAAAATTTTCAGTCTATAGGCAAGGTTGAGGATAGTATATGGTTTATGGTAGATTCAAGGTTGTTAAAACCCATTAAAACATGGTATGTAATGCTTCATTCCTGATAATGTGTCCTTTTTTTTGGGTTTTTTAATCTTTATCAAAGTCTAATATCTTATCAACCACCAATATATCCCCAAAAACTTTCACAGTCTCACTTAGAAAATGTTAAGGAAACTTAACATATGTTAAGGTAATTTGAAGAATCCTAGGTTTCAACTTTCACTGTCTATACTTCATAAAGAACCTCAAAAAAGTTAAATCCTATTAATACATTTTCTTATTATTTCCTAGGATCCTTAAAGACTATCTTTATAATGGATTAATGTTTCATTTCACTCCCTCATGTTCATCCCATTTTCATAACTTTCACACTGTCATTCAACCTTAGTTGTGAGCTTATCACTCTATTCTCAGTTTCCATATCCCATTATCATCATACATATCACTATCACTACTATACATCCAAACCATAGATCTAATGTTTTGGTAATATTCAAAGTTTTTATTGATCAGGACCATCATAGACTTAAATATGTATTCAGACTTAAATATTGCTAAAGAAACAAATCATTACCTATAGGTTACAAATTAACATCTATAGATAATGAGCCTAGTGACAATATTGAGGTCCTTTTTGATTTCCAAGGGATAGTTGAGAAGAGGAGGTGAATTTTTATTTTTAAGTGTGATATCCTCAATTAGAATAGATTGATTCCTTAAGGGGATACAAGGTCAAAGGGTTTTCTAACTCAAGAAACACCTTAAGAGAATATACAACCAACCTAGTGGTGATATACAGCTAAGTGAAGCAAAGCTTAGTATTGTGCCTTACTTTGATGTAAGATTATGAGATATAAAACATGAAGAGATGTTTTAATATATTAAGGAATATAATTTCAATTCCATTAAGGAGGTTGAGCTGGTCATAAACTGAAACACACATTTAACCATTTCCAAAGACACCTAAGGTACAGTACTATGTGTAATGAGCAAAGCTAAGTAGTTTGAAGTTTTGGCAAGAGATATAAGGTATGGTTGAAACCTATATATAAATTAATTCATATTATAATACTCTTATATGCTTGGTGAACATAACATAATCTTAAAACCTCAAAATATAATCAAATGAAAGATATTGTATGCTTTTTCTCTAAAGGGTCTTGTTTGGTTTGAAGAGAATAACTATGGGAATGTTAAGAGGAATGAGGTCCATTTGTGGATGTTTTATACAATGAATTAACACTCATATAATTTTAATACCTTTTTATTAATATTAATTGATCATAAAATAGCCTAAACCTGTTGAAACCTAAGAAAACTTGTACATAGTCAACATATATAGCCTATTTTGGGAAATTTGTGGTTTTGAAACCTCTAAAACTGTGATCACACCTTAAAAATTGGTATAAATTATAATTTTAAGTATTTAAATATACTCATGTTATCTTCAAGATCATATTATCAATGGAAACATTCATTGTTCTATCTCAGAGCTACTGTAGTCTGTCAACAGTCATTGATGAGACCAAATGAGCTATTTAGAGGTTTGAATACTAGGAAAATAGATTAGAATTCATAAGGAGTTTTGAGATAATAAATAATTATATTATTTTCTTCATATACACTATGGGATTGGTGACAATAGTCAAGTTTTCAAGTCAAAAGCTTTGAGATCTAGCTAAGAAGACAAACCTAAATTAAGCCTATGCATACTAATTGAGAGTTTCGTACTTACTTGGGGGTTGTTAAAGGTTGAAAAAACCTGATTATGTAGGTATTATATGTATAAAATGTTCTTATTAAATAGGAGGCTCATTATTATTAAGGAGAGCTTAATGTCTTACTTGGCCCATTAGGCCTAAAATGATGAGAACAAGCATGTGTGTTAGAAGTGGAAACTCAGGTAAGTTAGGGGCATAATGAAATTTTTAGATATATAAATATATTAAGAATAGGTTTAGATGATATACCATAGGTTTAAATTTTTTTATAAGGTTCAAATAAATAAGAGAGTTTCCCAACTTGGGTCTTATGGCTATATAAGCTTGATTGCTAAGAAACACTAAACAAGGGAAATGAGGGTATACATGCAACATATATGGAATAAAGTATCATGTAAGAGAAGGTGGAGTTATAAATCCATTAAAATATCAAAAAAATGAGACCAAATCCTCCTCAAACCCCGAACCCCAAGCACTTAGATTTGATAGTCCTGATAGTGCCACCACAAGTAGTTGCATGAGACAGTGAGAACTAGGTCAGAATTTGAACATTTGAAGGTAATAACAAGGGAAAGAGAATAAGAGAAAGGTATTATTATGTTTTTTAATTCCCTTAAGTAACTTACAAGTCACTTGGATCTATAAAACTTATTAAAGGCCTTTTAAGCCTAGAAGGCCCATACGACCATGAAAACATACCCTAAACTTTTCCAAGAAGAACTAGGACTTTAAGGAGGTGTGATATGATGATTCAGGTCTTATGAAGGAATTTTAAAGTAGTGGAAATGCAAATAAAGGGTTAATTTGAGTCTTCAATAATTTATTTGAGTCACACAATGTATACAACCAACTTGAGTTGCATGTTTTAATTCTTGTATCTTACATAGTAAAGGACTTGAATAAAATGATCTTATTAGGAGTTAAGTACCCTAACACACTCAATATCCATGTTATAGATATTTTATTTTAGAGTCATAGGTATATGAACAAAGGCTAGTACTATAAACATGTACAAACTACTTGTAGAAAACTATAAGCACACTTCCCTAAATTCATATCTTGACACATATTTTGCATGGGAACTAAAGTTGCTCAAGAAAGTTGAAGGGGTATATGAACTAAAGATCCATAATAAGATGTTTTTTTCTGGATGTCCATACTTTATGAACCATTATTAAGATAGTGGACATATAAAACCCTCCTTAAACCCTACTACAAACTAGTCTTGGAAAAAGTGAATATTTTGGCAACCAAACACTAATGAGTGACCTAATAAACACCTGACCCATAAAGTAAACATAGAGAGGGTCCTGACCATTGTACAATGTTATATGAAATTGTATGAACCTATCATAAAATAGTGTTTTTCTAGGAAAAAGATAAGAAAAATAGGTACAAGGTAGTTTAATAATTTCCTAATCATTGGAGGTGTTTGTTTGAGAAATTTTTACTTCCTCAAGGTATTAGATGTCTAAAAACATGCATAGAAGTACCTCTACAACTCTCTTCTAATTAGCTAGTTTGTAAAACATAGTCAAAATTTCCTAATTACTCAATAAGAGTGAGATTTCTCATGAAGGAAATATTTGGTGGATAAAGACTAATTGTGGAGTTAATGCACTATATAGAGACATCCATTATTACCCTTGAAGCAACCAAGTTCCATATTTATGAGCATTCATGAAGGTTTCTTGGCGGTTATATGGATATAGTCAACTCACAAGAAGAGGTAGTCAATTGATGCTTCATGAAAGTTACTTATTTATGACTGTTAAATTGTTATAATAGATAAAAGAGAGGGAATTCAATGAAAATGGCATGCATATACCTTTCATGGCTTAAAGGTTACTAAAAATATACTTTGACTATCATAAAGAGACTCTTTGAGGACATTTCAATGCATGGAAGATTGTTGTAACTATCAAGTGGAATAATTCATGGTATTTTGACTTCTTCTTTAAGGAATTCTATGCCACTCTCCCTCTTCTTCTCCCCTCATTTTGTTATATATTTAGGCCTTAAGGCCTTGATTTGTAATCCCTCTCTTGGGCATGAGGAAACTCTGGCAAGATTGAAACTTTGTAACCTCTTAAGTGAATATAAATGATTATTTTAGACTCTTTGATACATTTTTAGTGTGTTCTATTAGTTTGATTTACACATGTGGTAGTATTTCTCCCTTGGTAGGTCTTAATCTCACCTAGTTACCAGTAGATGATCTTCTGCATGTCACATATAGTGTTTGAATGTTGAGTGGTTGGGCTTGGAGTGGAAATATTGATTATTTAGTGCCTTAAATTAGGCCTTCCATCATTACCCTCATATTTTAATCACTTAAAGAAATATTTTTGAAACACTTTCATATAGGATTCCTTGGAGTTGGAAGATTTAGTGATTTGCATTGCTTACTAGTGTTCGTTGAAGTCCAAATTGAGTGGATGAATTTTTACATTGGTGCATCACTATCTCTTAAAGTAGGTTCATTTTTTTAAAATTCTATCCCTTTTCACCCTAATATTAATAGGTCTTAATAATTAAGCCAAATAGATGCACCAAGCTAGCTAGCCCCATAATCTAAAGGTTTGGTCTAGTTATAAGGTCACCCATAGCCTTTAAGCCATTCCCATGTTAGTTTAGGTTTGAAATAGAATTAAACACTCTCCTTTAAAAGGGTGTAACTTGGGTTGATAATAGTTATGACATGCCCAGTGGGACCAGATTCAAGAATTAGAACCTTCATAGTAGTAACTCAATCATCACAAGGTCATCATCTCAAAGGTATGAGAAATTCTTGTTCATAAATTCATTGATATTCATGTGAATTATGATGAGATATGGCTTCATATGGGGCATATTTTTATCATTCACTTCCTTATCATCATCCCTATGATCCTTTCCAACTATAATATGATGCCTATCAATCCTATGTTGACCCCTACCAACCCTACATTCACTTTGATCAATAATATGAGATCCCTTATCAGGCCTATGATCCTTTTCAATACCAAGGACACCACTATATCCATCCTTGTGAACCTCATTCACCTTCTTGGCATCCTACTTATCAACTTAATCATCCATGGCAAAATCATGATGTTCTTAATTATCCTACTCATGTCCCAAAATAATCCATATAAATCTTCAAAAATACCTTATTGGGATATGAAAATCACATGGTGAGTATTAAAACCTTAAAAATATATGGATAATAAATCCCTAGCCATGAGATTGAGAACATGAGGAATTCATTGTAGTAGGATAAAGAAGTTTTAGCATCTTTCATGAGAGAGAACCATTCAAGGGTCAATAGTGACATGTTGGATATAAGGGGTCCAGTTTCAAATATTGAGGATGGATTAGTTGTATATGAGGGGAAGAAAGTTCACCAATATTATAAATATGTCTCCTCTTCCATTCTACATCAATCCTTCATTGAGCTACCCTTTCCCCCTTGAGAGTGTCAAACAAATATTCGTAAAAACCCTCAAATTTCCTACATGCCTTGCCAACTTTTATTACTTAGAGGTGTATCCAAGAGAGAGTACAAAAATATGGAGATGTGTGTTTTGAGGAGGCTGAGTTCCATGGTTCAAAGCAAACTTTGCAAGGCCACTCACCTTTCGATGAACATGAGGAGACCTCCAATCAGATGGTGCTTGATTTTTAGGCTCATATTTCTAAATAATTTAAACTTGTAAATCAACTCCTATACCAGTTAGTGGTAGCTAAAAAATCAATCCCATCCTATTGTGAGGTTCCTCCATTCATACCCAAGGCTACAACAAGTACAAAATAATAAGTTCCTATATCCAAGTTTATAACTTGGAAACAAATGCAGTAGTCAATAAGAGGATACTAGTCAAACACAAGATAAGGTCTTGAAGTCAAGAATAAATTAGAAAAATTTCATCCCCCACCCTCCCTCCTTGATATCCTAAGGCCTTCCCCTCATGAAATTATATTCAAGATAGAATGTATCAAAGAGAAGTGATGGTTGTCAAACATTAGTAACTCAATGAGCTTGATAAAGCATTTACAACATCATTGTATTTGAATCACCTTTTTATGCTTTTTCAGGGATCCACCATGCCACTCTTTGAGAAGGAACCTCTCCTTTTTGAGACAAATGAATAATATCCAACTATAATAATATAAGATGAGAGTGACTTGAGTGAGCAATAAGAGGAAATCATCATTGGCACACCCTTTGCCAAGGATGGGTGTGAATAAATATTTCATAATGTAAAAATAGATGAGTTTTAAGAAGTTTCTTGGGTGCAAGATAAGATGGAAAGAGAAGGCACTTCAATTGGACAATAATATGATGGTTCCCAAGAAATCCTTGATGACATGGCAGCCATTCTTTGTCATGATATGATGAGTGTGAGATTGAAGTATATATTCAACTAACAGTAGTTGCATGGTAAGGAGATAACCTTCTATATTATTTAAACCTCAAAGAAAAAGTATGTGTTCAATAATATTATAGTTTCATTGAAGATGAAGGTGATCAAGTTGTAGTAGAACATGAGATCATAAACATGATATTTCACAATCAAATGGTAAGGATGGTAGTGAATCCCATGTATTTCCATTTGATCATGAAGAGATGGCCTTTTGGGAAGACTTGGAGGACTTTTGATCAAGGTTTGATAGTCTATCTCTACCCCATAAGGAGATTGAGGAGGGTCTTGTGAAGAACACTATAGCAATTGATCATATTTAGTCTCATGAGTAGAATGAAGATAATAGTCAAAGCTTATCAGTTGAGTGCCCAAGACAATCATTGCATGAGAACATGAAAAACCATTAACATTTCATGACTGAGGTAGAGATGAAGATGATCATGCAAGTTAGACCAATTTTTAATGAGCATTATTTGGTGTTGAACTTACCTAACCAACTCATGAACCTAGGTATAGAACAAGAAAGTCCTACCGCTTCCCCAAGAATCCATGAACATGTCAATACCTTTAGCTACAAGTGAGAGTATTTATATAGTGGTAAATGATTGATTGAACTCAAATAAATATGTGGAAACCAAACCTTATGGTGCCATACTTCCATTTGACCCTGGAGGAAAGAATCTAATCTTAATTTAGTTTTTAGTTCATTTTATCTTGTTTTAATAAGTGTTCAACACAAGTATTTTATTGCCTTGTTATTGTGTTGTCTTGTCTTGTTATTTTCCTTAGGTTAGGTGTATTTATTTAGGTTTATTTTTGTGTCTTTTTTTGTTTCTATTGAGTCCTATTAGTTTATTTCATTCATAAAGGTATCATAAATGTTAATTGTTTGTCAATCTAAGAGGGTAGTCATCAAAACCATGTTGTCATGTTTAAAGACTATCATTGTCATGAAAAGTTAGTAGGTTCCCTTGAATAGTAGGATGGTCAACCCCTATGAGTTGCCAAAAATGATGGAAATATGGCCTCTCAAGGCCAAATTATAACCCCTATAACCAAAAATAATTCATGGCACCCACCTAATCCTCTACATGGTGATCTCATGAGTCATGATGTCTCCTAATTGCTTCTTGAAGTCATTCAACACTCTTAGAGGTGTCATTTAGTCTATTTGTGATCACCATATCTCCTAGATTTCTTGGTTCATTAGGTGATGTGATTGATCATCATGATGTCATTGATTTTCATATGAAGGAAGTAGGTCTAAATGTCTTGTCATTATCATATATCTGCTTTAACTTGTGATAAGTATCTTCATGGTGTTTGAGTATGTTTGGATGTCTTGGAAATGGTTTGAAGTGGCCTTAGGATCTAAAATGCCTTGATGTAGATGGTGGGAGATGTAAATTAAGGACTCACTATGAGGTATAGTGGACTATAAGCATTTAAAGGTGGTGAAGATACATAGAATCCTACTTGAAACCTTTTAAGAAATCTATAAGTTATTCTTCACGATACTCATTGATAAATCTTCTTTTGAAGTTATATGTATGGTTTTCCAAAAGAAAGTTTTTGGTCATAAAATTACAAATTTTAAGTTTTATATTTTTATAAAGCATCAATAACATATTAATCACCCTTATGGTCCCTTTATTTCTCTAGTCAAATGGTTCATGCTTTGAAATTATCTCCTCTACAAGTCTAGAAGGATGTTTTACCATCAAAAGAGATCACATGTGTGAAAATAGCTACCTTTTTGCTCTCTAAAATGTGTTACTTGTTTTAGGATGCATTTTAACCCACATTTTCCTTTTAGTTTCCATAAAATGGCAATTATAATCTTGAAATATGAAAAAAAAACATAGAAAAAATAGAGTTTTTAACTATTTCTTGCAGTTTTTATAGATTTTTCTATACGGTGGAGGTTTGGAGATTGAAAGTGGAGTCATGGTAGGTGTTTTAGATAAGATTCATGTTAAAATTATCACAAATAGGCCAAGAACCAACCTTCTCTCTCTATTGAGCTCCTTTGCAACTTGGTAGAGCCCTTTAGGTTTGCATATGGTATGGCCATGAGAGAGAATATTAGGATCTAAAATTTTGGGCATAGGAGGGGAACCTATATATATATATATATATTTCATATTTGGTAATTTTTTATTAGTTTAAATCTCTTTCCTTTATGAATAAGCATTAATAAGGTAAGGCACTCATAATGTATTCTCCATTCAAGTAGGGAACCAATTTTCCATGTTTTCTCCTTTCATAAGCATGATGATAGAAAAATGGAAGGTTATGGAGATTTTTAAGAGTCTAATACACCTTCCCACAACATTATTCAACCTCATCTCACATGTGTGAGGTTATATATCTAAATAAGACATAAACTATCAAATTTATAGTTTGTGAGCAAGGTTGAGGATAGTGTATGGTTCATGGTGGATTCAAGGTTGTTAAAACCCATTAAAATATGATATGCAATGATTCATTCCCAATAAGATGTATTTTATTTGGGTTTATAAATATTTATCAAAGCTTCATATACAATCAACCACTAATATATCCCCAAACACTTTCATAGTCTCACTTATCAAATGTTAAGGCAACTTAGCATATGTTAAGGTAATTTGGAGAATCCCAGGTTTTACCCTTCACTGTCTATGATTCATAAAGAACTTCCAAAATGGTATATCCTATTAATGCATATGCTTATGCATGCATAGGATCCTTAATGATTATCTTGATAATGGATTCATGTTTCATTTCACTCCCTCATATTCATCTCATTTTCATAAATTTCACATTGTTATTCAACCATAATTGTGAGCTTATCACTCCATTCTTAGTTTCCATATCCCATTATCCTCATACATATTACTATCACTACTATACATACACACCATAGATATAATTTTTTGGTACTCTTCAAGGTTATTATTGATCAAAACCATCATAGTCTTGAATATGTATTTAGCCTTAAACATTGCTAAAGAAACAAATCATTACCTAGAGGCTACAAATTAACATCTATAGCCAATGAGCCTCATGGAAATCTTGAGGTCCTTTTTGACTAACAAGGGATATTTGAGAAAAATATATGCATGGTTGTTTTTAATTTTTATATCATTATTTAGGATAGAGTGATTCCTCAAGGGGATATAAGTTTAAAGGTTTTTTTAGCTCAAGAAACACCTCAAGATAAGTTATATCTAACCTAGTGGTGATATACAGTGAAGTGAAGCAAAGCTTAGTCTTGTACATTATTTTGAGGTGATATTTTGAGATATAAATAATTAATAGATGTTTTAATTTATTAAGGACTCCAATTTCAAGTCCATTAAGGAGGTTGAGCTAGTTATATACCAAGACATATAGTCAAAATTTTCCAAAGACACCTATAGGTGTAGTACCATCTGTAATGAATAGAGATAAGTATTTTGAAGTATTGGAAAGATATAGAAGGGATGGTTGAAATATATATATAACTTCAATCATATTAAAATACTCTTAGAGGCTTGGTGAACATAACAAAATCCTAAAACATCAAAACACAGTTAAAATAAAGCTATTGTATGTTTGTTCTCTAAAGGGTCTTGTTTGGATTGAAGGAAGAGGAGAACTATGGGCATGTTGAAACCTCATTTAATATTCACTCCTTTATATGAAGATGTACTAATTATAAAATATCTTAAACCTATTGAAACCTAAGAAACTTTGCACATAATTAATGCATATGTCTATTTTGGGAAATTTGTGGTTTTGAAACCTCTACACCTTCAAACTTGGTAAATTGTCATTTTTAGTAGGTAAATATACTCATTATATCCTAAATATTATACTACCAATGGAAACATTCATTGATCTATCTCGGAACCACTATAATCTATCAATAATCATTGATGAGACCAAATGAGTTATTTAGAGGTTTGAAGACTAAGTATATAGGAATTCATAAGGATTTTTGAGATAATAAATGATTATTTAGTGTATAATTATACTCTGTGGTATTGGTGACAATAGTTAAGTTTTCAAGTCAAAATCTTTGAGAGCTAGCGAAGAAGATAGAGCCAAATCAATCTTGTGCATACTAATTAAGAATTATGTACTTACTTGGGGGTTTTTTAAAGTTTAAAACACCTAATGAGGTAGGTAAGAGATTTATCAAATTTTAATATGTAATAGGAGTCTCATGATGAGTAAGGATATCTTGATGGCTTACTTGGCCCATTACACCTAAAATGGATGAGAACAGGCATGTGTGTTAGAAGTGGAAACTCAGGTAGGTTAGGGACTTAATATAAGTTTGAGATATATAAATATATTAGTAATGGGTTTATATTATATAATATAGTTTTAAAATTTGTTATAAGCCTCATATAAACTAGAGAGTTTCCCAACTCAGGTATTAGGGCTATACAAGCTTGATTGCTAAGAAACCCTAGAAAAGGGAGATAAGGGTATGTAGGAAAAAATATGGAATAAAGTCTCAAGTAAGAGGAGGTGGAGTTATAAATATATTAAAACATTAAAAAAAATGAGACAAAATCCTCCGCAAACCCCAAACCCCAAGCACTCAGGTTTGATATTCCTGATAGTGCCACCTACAGTTAGCCACATAAGACAATGAGAACTGGGTTAGAGTTTGAAAATTAAAATTTAAGATCAAGGGTGAGAGGAGAAGATAAAGGGATTATTTTTTTAATCCCCTAAAGTAACTTACAGGTCACTTGGACCTCTAAAACTTAGTAAAGTACTTTTAGGCCTAAAGTGAGTCTTGAAGCTTAGAAGACCCATACCACCATGAAAACATACCCTAACCTTCTTAAATAATAAATAGGAATTTGAGGAGGTGTGATATGAATATTTAGGTCTTATTAATGAGTTTTAAAGTATTCAAAATGAAAATAAAGGGTTAATTTGAGTCTCTAATAACCTCTTTGAGGCATACAATGTATACAACCAATTTGAGTTGTCTATTTTAATGCTTGGATCTTTCATAGCAAAGGGACTTGAATAAAATTATATTATTAGGAGTTAGGTACCCCAACACACTTAATATTCATGGTAAATAGAGTTTATTTCAAGGGCATAGGTTTATGAACAAAGACTAAGACTATAATCATGTCCAAAGTACCTATAGAAGACTATAAACACACTTCCCTACTTTCATGTCTTTACACATATTTTGCATGGGAACTCAAGCTACTTAGGAAATTTGAAGGTGTATATGGACTAAGGATCCACATCAATAATTTTTAGTTTGGATATTTTTACTTTATGAACCATCATTAAGATGGTGGACCTCCAAAACCCTCCTTAAACCTTATTATAGACCAGTCTTGGATAAAGTGAAGATTTTAGCAACCAAACACTAATGAGTGACCTGATAAACACCTAAACCATAAAATACACTCAAAGAGGGTTCTGTCCATCTTAATCTATTATATGAAATTGTACAAATCTATTATAAAATAGTTTTTTTATGAAAAAGAGCAAAAAAAGAGGTACAAGGTAGTTTAAGAAGTTCCTAATCACTGGAGGTGTTTATATGATAATTTTTTACTTCCTCAATCCATTATATGTCCAAAAACATGCATATAAGTACCCATATAAATCTCTTCTATTTATCTATTTTGTGATGGCCTAATAACTCTATTGTTCTCAAAATTAGCTACGCTCATTTTTTGGACAACCCCTACGAAACTTGTCTATTTCATAATCTACACTCTAAGTTCATTGATCAAGACAAGATTATCTTGATCTCAATTGAAGTTGTCTGACATCCTAAGAGAGTTTACGACATTCCCCCACCATCATCTCTTGAAAATCATGAAATCTGTTGTGGTCATAAACTGATCAAAATGTCAATTTTGATCATTTTTAGGGTGTTAGTGAATTTCGGTTTTGCTTGTGTAATGGTAGAAAAAAGTGCTTCTCTTACATGGTTTTTTTTTTCTCATGCTCAGGTGGCACTTTTTTCCACCATTTCAATGTTGAAAGGCACGTGTTAGGTTGGCCAAATTTGCCACTTGAGCAAGATCTCTAAAATATTGAACTTCAAGTGGCATTAATAGCCACTCATGTTAAAGCATTAAAGGTTTATTTTCAAGTTTTAAATGTGTTATTTCCTTAGTTTTCTCTTGTCATTTCTTTTTTCAAAGTTTACTAGATGATTCCTCAACCCCTTTTCACAACCGCTCGACCATGGTGATGGAGGAAGATTCCAAATTTGCCACCACCAAGCTTAGGGTTTTAAACTCACCAAGTAAGTCATTTTAACTTCTAGAGTTTCATTTTTTGAGTGATATCTATTGTAAATTGATATTTTTGTTTTGATTTATCTTTTGTGTCAAACCCTTGTTCTTTCATGAGTTCATACCCTAGATTTTTATTGATGTGTGTCAGCAGTTTGACCCAACCAGGCTGTACCCTCCAAGCACGTTGGTTGAAAACCAAATATTCCAAACATTGTGATGACAAATTTAGCTACTCTCGCATGTTCCTATTGAAAACAAATCAAAATCAAAGTTGACAGTTTTCACTGCTTATGAATTCTTAACATGTTTTCAATTGAAAGTGTATGGGTAGCTAAATTTGCCACCCTTACATGAAAACATTGGAATTTCCTCATTTCCTGTAGTAGCAGCTAAATATGCCACTTGAACATCAAAAGAAAACTATACTAATATGAATTGTCAACAAATTTTGCACTGATGCATAACACTTGGAATTTCCTCATTACCTACAGTATCAGCAAAAATTTCCACTCTAACATATAATAGATTTCTTAAAACATGCAATAGCAGCGAATTTTGCCATTGATGCAAGTACACAATATCCTTCACATGCAAGGGCAGAAAATTTTTCCACCTATGCAAACATTCTCTCAAATTTTCTCAAATCTGGGATATTTTTAATTTTATTTTTCTGAGCCCACTTTCCTCTAAATTTTTGGCCTACTCACACTCTATCCCTTTAAAGTAGGTCTCCATAGTCATGATCATCAACATGCAATTTTTCCAGATTACCAGTATTTTCCCTAATTGCATGATCATGACTTTTATTACAATTTCTTCTATGGATCTTATTTCTTCATGGACATCCTTCTGGTGATAGATCATTTAGATGACTGAGTTATCTCCAAATAAGTTGAAAGTGATGAAGTACAAATATCAAGGTGTTTTTCTAATCACCTCAGTTACTTTCAATGTTGATGACATTAGAGATACATAAATTGGTCACATGGACATGGTTGAGTTTGTGGAGAGAACCAATTCAAGCAATCCCAACTCTAAAATGAATAAGATAATTGACAGTAACATTCATTTGGTATCTTCTTTCCCAGTGGCAGCCCACAACATAAAATTTGTCCTTCAGTGTGCTCATTTTTATAACAAAGATACTAGGGCTATGATGGACACTAATGTTAATGTGATAATTAGACTAGATCCTAAATTCATTGATAAGGTGTTTATGTGCCCTCCTACTATATAAGTGATAAATCTTGATTTTCTTGAAGCACAAAAAGAGTATGATAAAAATATTAAAAAGGCAAAGAAGGTAATCAATAATAAATGGCTCAAGACATCAAGGTCAAATTTGTCAAGGTGGCCATGGAGTTTTCATAGAAGCGACTTTATAGCAGAATTTGGTGATATGATAACTCTTCTTAGTAGGATAAGAGGTTTGTCCTCTTCCTCATAGTTTCAAAAATGGATGTATCCTTTCATCAAGGTAATACTCCAAGGAAAACAAACCATCTTCTGGGGAGAATAAATCATCAATTCTTTGCATGAACAATTGATGAATATATCCACTACCTTCAAGTTCTACATGACTTCTTATTTGGTGTATATTAAAGCTTATATGAGAATCTTCCCAGGTCTAACATCAGAAGGAGATAGGAGAGTAATCCATGTGTGTCAATACTATTCTCAATTAACATTGAAGGGTTTTATTCATCATTTTAGGAGAGTAAATGATGCTTTCTTTGTAGTATTCTTATGTATTTTTTATCCTCAACTAGAACAAAGAAGAGTGTAAGATGAGGCTTGGATAGTGGTAAATGATTTTAGATGTATGTTCTTGTAGTTTCCTTCTCTCTCATACTTGAGGGTTGGATTTTTCTAAGGTCATCCTTATATGCTTCCAAGATTCCCCTCAGACAAATTGGTATTAATGGAATTATGCAAACAAATGATCATCAAGCATAATAAACAAATGGAGCTCAAGAATCCTGGTTTTAGGTTCCCAATTGAAATTGGTAGGTATTCAGTATTAACTAATATGAAGGCTAGAACCATGGAAACTAAGATGCATCTTGTAACTATGAATCAATTAAAGAAAATACCAAAGTTTGACTATAGGGGCATTAAATATAAAATCAAGAGGAAAACCCAATTCTATGAAGCTATGGTTGAAGATGTTTGGGTAGATTTGAGGATAGAATAAGATGTCAGGAAGTTGGACTATAGTAGGTTATCTTTTGAGCAAATTAAATATCTAGGACTTGCAGATATTCTTGAGAATATAGTGGATGATGGAGATCTAGTTGATGATAGATATAATACTGAATAGGTTTATAGTACCCCTCTCCCTCTAATCCAATGGTCCCAAAAAGAGTTGATCTCTTTGAGGAAAAGATTTGAACCTATATTGGCAAACACCAATAATTGGCTATCAAACAAGGGAATTTCTTTGAAAGAATTACTCACAGGGTCAGCGACTGAGATTCAAGAGCAAACAAGAAAAAAGGTGGAGAATAGGATGAAGAACAAAAGTGATATTCCCGCTTCTTCTAAGCCACATAAGCCTAAGATCAAATTTGTGATGAAGAAGTCAAAATATATGGAGAAAGAGTCTGAAATAGAAGATATGGAAGTTGAGAAATAGAGCACTGAAGAACTGGTCATAGAAGAGATGGGGATTGTAGATAGGCCTACATATCAACAAGAGGAGGAAGCTTTGTCCCCATAAGAGAATGTACAAAAAGAAATGGGAGTCTTTTTTCCCTTGCCCAACACACCTGTTACATCTCCTTTGTCTATTTCCCCTATTAATATTCCCTCTTCTGAATCTCCCTCTCCTTTTAAAATAATTTGTGACAACCCTCAAAACACTTTTGAAGATGTTCTCCATTCCTTAAGGTTTATTCCTAGTTTGTCCTCCTCATCTTTTGATATTGGAGATGATTCTATTTTTTATCACTTGGTAATGAATACTGAATAAGTACCTAAAGTAAATATAATAGGTGTAGTCTTTACTAACACTCTACCTATTGTTTCCACTACCAGTGCAAGTGCAGCTCTGGTGATGCCAACAATGGGAGCAGACTCTAGTGTGAGTACTTCTATGCTTCCACCATGGTTTTCATCTTATACACCAAAAAGGAAGAAATAAACCATCTCCCCAAATGACTTTTATTTTAATAAGATGGCGCCTGTGAAAGCCAAGACCCAGAAGAAGCCAAAGATTCTTTTAAAAATGCTTGGGGATAGAGGACACAAATTTTTAGAGATTGTAAGACCTCTACAAGATGCAACCATAGAAAATTTTGATATGAATGATTAATCTATCTCTAGAGTTGAATTAGGCAAGATAACTCATGAAAGTGATAAGAATGATATGCAGTTAGCCATGGACATCTTGATTCAAAAATTTGATAGGGAGAAAGAAATGAAAGATCATTACAAAGTAATGGTGGAAAAGTTGACTACAGTGGCAAGGAAAATCACTTTCAATTCAGAAGAGGTAACTCCCAAGGCCATTTATATATAAGACCCCATCATTTATAAAGTATAAAGGACTCATCTCAAAGGAAAATTAATTGAAGAGTACTTAGATAGGATACGTGCACAAGGAATTTTCCTACTTATAGAGCTATCTGAGAAGACAGATAAAATGAGGAAAATAAGAGTAGAACTTGATGATCTCACTAATGTTGTTTCTCAAGATATTGAGATCATAGAAAATAATCATGATAAATGGTTGGAGATGAGAAAACTAAAAATAATCACTCTAATATCAATTGGCATCATTCCTAATAGGGATTCTTATATAGAAACTAAAGAGGCATTGACATATAAGAGCCATGTGCTTAAATATTTGATCAATGACCTTGAAAATGAAAGGAAACTCAATGAACAAAGTGATCTTAGTCTTTTTCATAAATTGGATGAGATACCTTATAAGCTCGTATCACAATATTACCAATTTCTCTCTATAGAAGAAATGATTCACGAATTTGAAGGTATGTTCTAGAAAGAGTTTGAAGATAAAACATTTTCAATGGCCACTGTGGACAATATTCTAGATAATCAATTAACTTTGGATAATCTGAAAACTAAGTTAACTAATCATGCAAAATTAGTCACCATAGTAAGAGATGTCATAGTTAGAGCTAAGATGGTTTTTAGGAACACTGTTAGTTCAGACAGTATCGGGATGCAAGCAGCTTTCACTATGTATGATGGTTACATGAAGAAACATGGGGATATAAATTGAAGAAATATCTTTTTCCCTTAATTTATTTTCCATTTTTTAGATGTACTTTTGAAACAACTTTGGACATTTTTACATATACTTTTTTCATATGTAATTACATGTAAAAACATAGGAAGTCCCAAGTCAATAAGGACTCCTATTTTTGAATAGGTCAAAGTAGTTAGGTTTTTCCTAAATTTTCTCAAGGCCTCTCCCTATAAATAAAGAGGGCCTCTATTGTAATTAATAATCTTTTGGTTATTAAAATTAAACTCTACCAAATTGAAGAGTATTTTGAGGCTTTGAGTTCAAATTGTAAATCAAATTTTATCAAGTGAATGAGAAAGCAAGTGATCATTCAAACTTTGTGTTGAAATAACTTGTGTTGTATTGGAAATTGTTCTTATGTCCTTTCCTAATATGACCTTATCTATTTGATTAAATGGTAGTGTGAGTGAAAATAATCTAGAAGATATTCTAAAGTTGATTGTGGAGACTTTGTGCTACAACAATTATCTTTATTTTGTGATTTAGTGTTTTAAAGTAAAGGCTATTGGAAAGGCTTTGAACTACTATTATCTTTTGTGATCATATATTTTGTCATAGTTTTTGGTGAAGACTTTGGGCTACACCTTATTCTACTATGTTCTAATTTATAAATCATCAAAAGAATCAACGATAGACATTGTGCTCTCATGGGTTTCTTGGTTTTTCAGTTAGTATCAAGAAAGTGTTCTTTTATTTTATAAAAATCATTTCTAAAAAAGAGAAATGGATGATTTGGTATCACCCCTAAATTAGTATTTAGTTTAAATTAGTTTGTGATAGTTTATAGAGAACCTCCCCTTGCTAAGAGGAGAGATTTATCTCATTACACTATGGCTGATATAACCATTTTACCTTCAGTTAGTTGAAGACAAAATATTCACCCAATAGTTTTTTGGTGACTCCACTGGGGAAGGAACATGCAACTTGAAGCCTCACACTCTGAGTTAAATCACTTCCAGTCTTTTCTCCATTTTTTTCAAAATTTTGTTGAGTATACTACATTTTGGTAGATTCATGGTATATAAGAAGTAAGAGAGCTCAAGGTATTATTGATCCTGTATTTGAGTTGATGCAGCAAACTAAGTTATATATTTTGCCTCTATGACCTCACCTTTAGTGAACTAGGAGTTTTCCTCCTACCAATGCTAGTTCCCCAATACCAAGTGAAGCTTCTAGTTCTAGTGCTAGCAGAGTTTTATCTATTCATACTCCACAAAGGTTTTTCTATCTCACCTTTTGATCAATGCATCATGGTAGCCCAAGGCCCTTTGGGTAACACTTTTGGTCCTCTAAATTTAACCCCACCTTTACATGAACTACCTTGTAGTTCAATAAAGAATTTTCTAAATTTCTATGGTGACAGGAAAGTTCATCTTGATGAACACATTGCAGCTTTTTGCATAGCCTGTGGTGTGATAGGTGTTCAACATGAAGATGTAGTAGTAAGGATTTTTGTGGAAACATTGCAAGGTGCTATTGTAGATTAGTTTTATCATCTTAAATATCAGACTATAACCAACTGGAACACTCTCAAGACCAAGTTTGAGGCTAGGTTCAAACCTACAGAAGATGCACATGCCTTATTATCATAGCTAACATAAATGAAGAAGGAGCCTCATGATCCTATGTGAGACTTCATCACTAAGTTCAATAAGCTAAGAAATAGGATTCTTGCAATCGCTCAGCCAACACCAGAGAATCTTAAGTGTTTCTCTATCAATTCTAAACTAATCAAAGTGAGTTTTTTGTTAAGGCGGGTTGGCCCTACAAATCTTCCTACAGCTCAAATTTTGGCTACCAAATTCAAATATGATCTTATCCTTATAGGTAAGATAAGAAGATATTTTAATAGGAATAAAGGTATCTCTTCTACTGAGAATTCTTTCAGAAGCACTACTGACCCTATGGTGTAAAAGTTAGCTAATGAATTGCTAGCTCTAAAAAGACAAATGTCCTAAGGTATGTTTGACCTTCCTTCTTGTCAGGATATACCAAGGAGGATATTTATTAACAATTCATATCAAGGAAATGCTACTAAAAATCAAATGCAACCCAATCATCTTCCACCTACACAGGGGAAGCTTGACATTAAAGCAGCATTGGTCAACTCAGCAGTTGGTTATTATGAAGCCAAATATGATCTTTCTTTCCAACTTAAGTTAGATCAGAAGAATGATGTTAATCTCTTTATAGAAGGAGAAGAAGAATTAGATGGTGACTCTACCATTGGCTTTCTAAATTACCAAGATGAAGCTAAAAAATAAGGGGAAGTGTATGATGGAGCATATGCTATTTTTACTAGGTCCCAAAATTAGTCAACTCAGCAAGTTAATAAGGGGAAAGTAAGATAATAAACTCAACTAGTGATCTCAATTGCTAAATGGGGAACTTCACTACCTTTCCAATCAAAGGACCTGGTGTGAAATAAGCAAGTAAGTACATCTAACAATCCTATGTCTTATACTTTTATCCCTCAGACCAGTACTACATCAAATAAAAACTAGAATGATGGATTTCCTTCCTCTATTTCTAGTTCATTCTAGTTATTTGACATAATAGATCATGATAGGAAGACCAAGATCCAAATGTCTGAAGTTGAGTATTTACAAGCTAATATTGAACAGTTTGATAGGTTGGCTGAATACGTCAAAAACAAAACCATCCCTATAGAACAATATTATCCAAAAGTTACCCATGATTCCCTAAAGAGTAAATATACCCAAAATAATCTTGTCACTACTCCCCTTGTTGCCTCTAGAAAAATAGAACCTTTCTATGTTTCTCTATTGATAAATGTTCATAAGTTGAGAAATTGCATAATAGATTCTAGAGCCTCTGATAATGTTATGCTCACCAAGGTAGCAGAATCCCTTGGTCTCACCTTAAATAAGACTTTTAGGAGATGTTTCTCCATGGAAAATAAACAAGTACCACTTTTGAGTCAAATCAAAGATGCCTAATTTGCATTTGTAGCTTTTCCAAACAAGAGGATTACGATGATAGTCCTAGTGGTTGATGTTCTAACTTCTTATGGCATTCTACTTGGATGTAATTTTTGTAAGGATGTAGGTGGGGAGTTAAACATGGATCTATCTAAAGCAAGGATAATGTTAAAGGCATCATGTAAAATTTTCTTCCTAAGAAGGAGGCCAAATATATCATTACCCAAATGGCAAATCTTGAAGCTCAAATTTTGTTTGAATCTTCAAGAATGGGTAATTATTTACTATCCACTGAAGATGTTTCTAATTTATCAGATGAAAGTTCATCAGGTGATAGCTTAGATAATTTAGATGGAGAATTAGAAGATTTTTTAGATGAAAGTTTAGGTGAAGGCAAAATAATGCCAGATTCTTCCCTCACTGATGAAGAGGAATCTTTTGATCGATGAAATTCTTAAAAATTAAATTCTAATGAGGTTTGGGTTTTAGAATTTGATGGAAGTTGTTCCTCTACTAGTTTTGGGGCTATAATTGCTTTGATATCCCCATAAGGAGATATTTTCCCTTGTCATATAAGTTACAATTTGATAATACCAACAATACTGCTAAATATGAGTCATTATTACTCAAATTGAAAGTTGCTCATGCTAGAGGTGTTAAGATTCTCCATGCTCGAGGAGATGTCGAATTAGTGATTTATCAAGTGAGAAATTTGTATCAAACCAAAAATGAAAGATATCAACATTATCACAATCATGTATGAGATTGCATTGAAAGTTTTGATGCTTTCAATATCTCTATGGTGCCAAGAGAGTTTAATGATTGTGTAGATTCATTAATTGTCTCCACCACTCTTATGGTTCCTCATAAAGATTTTAAAGGAAACAAGTACACTATTAAGTTGGTCTTTCAACCAAGTGTACTTGATAATGTTAACCATTGGTAGGTGTTCAATGGTAATAATTAAATCATTGATTTCTTGGAAAAGATGGATAGCTTTGATGAGCTCTATTTTGAAGGTAGTGAATCTCCACCATGGAAATACATTTTTAAAATAGATTCACAAACTAGTGAAGAGTTTCTTCAACTGAAAGGGAATAAAATTCTAAAAGGTTTGGTTTCCCTTAAAAAGTTATTTGATAAGCATGATAGATATATCAAGTAGTAGCAATAACTAGATTCAAGTTCCTCTATGGAATTTGATCAAGTAAATTTGTGTTTAGAAGTAGATCCCCAAATGGTCAACATTGGGAAATGTTACACTGCTGATGAAAAGTTCAAATTTATTACTCTCCTTTACCATTACATTAATGTTTTAGTATATTCTTATGATGATCTGAAGTCCTTCAGGCCTAAGGAAATTCAGCATGAAATTCCCCTTAAAGCTTGGTCATTACCTCACAAGTAGAAACAAAGGCAATACAACCCTAAAATATTAGGTACTATCTTTTTTGAGATTTAGAAGATGTTAAATGCAAGAATAATTTTTCCAATTCATCATTCCACCTAGATCATGAACATAGTTCCTATAAGGAAGAAGAATGGAGAAATTTGTATTTGTGTTGATTTTAGGAATCTCAACCAATATTCTCTAAAAGATAACTACCCCATACCCATCATGGATCAAGTGTTGCAAATGGTAACTGGTTCAAAAATGATGTCTATGTTAGATGGTTTTTCAGGGTATAATCAAGTAGAAGTTAATGAAGCAAATCAGTATAAAACTACTTTCACTACACTTTGGGACACATTTGCATATCATAGAATTCCTTTTGGTCTGATCAATGCTGGTACCACATACTAGAGAGTAATGGACCTTACTTTTAGAGATGAGATAAGAAAGTTCATTTTGATGTATCTTGATGACTTGACTATTTTCTCCAAACATTGTCATGACCATGCACACCATTTATGACAAGTGTTGGAATGTTGTCATCAAAATGGTATCTCTCTCAACCCTAAGAAGTTAGTTATTGGGGTTATAGAAGGTAAACCTATCGATCATATTGTATCCTGAGAAAGCACTAAAATTGACTCAGAAAGAGTCAAATCTATTCAAAGTCTTACTCTACCTACTAGTAAGACTATAGTTTATTCTTTCTTTGGAAAAGTGAATTTTCTTCAAAGGTTCATTATTGAATTTGTAGAGAAAACCCATCACATCGTCAACATGATGAAGGGTAAAACTAATTTTCATTGGACTATAGAAGGAAAAGAGGCATTTTAGGATATCAAAAAGGCTATTGCTCATGCTCTAGTCCTTGTTTGTCCTAACTATACCAAATATGTCATAGTATACAGCTACACTTCTGAACATACACTTTTAGCCATTCTACTTCAATAAAATGAAGAAGGTGTGAAATCTCTCATATCATTTATGATTTGTCCTCTCAAAGCTCATGAATTGAAATATTTAAACATGGAGAAACATGCTTATGCCATGGTTAAGGTGGTAAAGCATTTCTATTTCTATATCTTGAATTCACATATTATTTTTCTAGTGCCTAACACAATAGTAAAGTCTATTCTAACTCAATAGGAGTTTGGCACTAAAAGGGGCAATTGGATTTCTAAGATATAAGATTTTGATCTTGATATCAAACCTACTAAGCTTTTGCATGGAAAAGGTTTATGTCAATTGATTGTTGATAACATACCAAAAGAGATAGGGGATGAAGAAGTAGAAGTTGAGGACATGCCAATAGTTCTTTGTGTCACTACTACTGATGAGTGGTATTCAAATATAACTCATTTTATTACCTATGGTGAGTGTCTTACCCATTTGTATTATAAGGATAAAAGGACTATTAATTTGAAGTTTTCTAACTACATTTTATGGGACAATGGTTTGTACAAAAGAGGCCTTGACAGAGTATTTCTTCATTGTGTGGATAAAGCACAACAAAGTAGACTTCTAGAGTCTTTCCATAATTTAGCCTATGGAGGACATTTTTATGCATCCCTGATGGCTCACAAGATTCTATGAGCTAGATACTATTGGCCTATACTATTTCAAGATGCGTACAATTGGGTGCATAGGTGTGAGTTATGTCAATAGTTCATTAGGAAACCTAAGTTGGCCGCATTACCTCTCAAGCCAGTGGTGATTGAAGAACATTTTTAGTAGTGGGGCATCAACTTCATTGGCACTATGAACCCATCATCAAGTTTGGGACACGACTATGTTCTCACTGTGATAGACTATTTTACTAAGTGGGTGGAAGCCATCCTAGTTAAGCATGTTACTTCATAAGTGGTATGCAATTTCCTTAAAGAAAATATTATTTCCTAGTTTGAAGTTCCAAACAAGATTGTAGTAGACAATGCTACTTGTTTCTCTTCTCATGATATTACTAAATTTTTCTACAAGCAAAAGATCAATCTTTCCCACTCCTTAGACTATTTTCTGTAAGGAAATGGTTAGGTAGAATTAAGTAACAAGAATCTAGTTACTATTATCAGGAAACTGGTAGATGAGAATTAGAGAACATAGCATAAAACATTGTTTGATTCTTTATGGGTAGACAAGATTACCCTTAAAAGGGCAATAGGTATGTCAACATTTCAGCTTCTATATGGTCTGAATGTAGAGATACTAATTACCTTAGAATTTCCAACACTGAAGTTGGCAAAGGCAGTAGAAGATAGGACTTTTGAAAGTTCTATTGATAAAAGGATCGTGTACCTAACTGAACTTGAGGAATATCAAACTATGGTAGTGGATCATATCATTAAACATCAAATTTAGGTAAAGAAACTCTTTGACAAGAAAGCAAGGATTTATGAGTTTCAGATTAGAGATCAAGTCTTGTTGTGGGATAAGAGGAGAGAACCAAAAGGAATGCATGGAAATTTTAATTCCTTATGGAGAGGTCAATTCACCATTCATCAATTCTATGGTAGAAATAGATTCTTTCTATAATATCAGGATGGAACACCATTCTTGTTGCCTCACAGTGGGCAACATCTGAAACACTTCAATCCTTAAAGTATTAGATAAGTTCATTTGTACATTTGTATAGTTTTATATTTTTATTTTTATGTTTTTGTTTATGTCTTTTGTGTCTTTTTATTTTTGGTAGCTTGAATCCATAGCCCAATGGCATGGATGAAGGCACTTAGAGACTAGATTCTTCACCCTTCGATCATTTCAAAGTTTGATTGATAGAAGTTCCCCAGTTGGAGCCAGCTGTTGTTCCTAAAATTAGCTACGCTTATTTTTTGGACAACCCCTATGAAACTTGTCTATTTCATAATCTACACTCTAATTTCATTGATCAAGACAAGATTATCTTGATCTCAAGTTAAGTTGTCTGACATTCTAGGAGAGTTTATGACATTCCAAACATGATTTCTTGAAAATCATGAACCCTGTTGTAGTCATAAACTGATCAAAATGTCAATTTTGATCTTTTTGAGGGTGTTAGTGAATTTTAGTTTTTCTTGTGTAATGGTGGAAAAAAGTGCCACTCTTACATGGTTTTTCTTTTTCTCATGCTCGGGCAGCACTTTTTGCCACCATTGTAATGTTGAAAGGCACATATCAGGTTGGTCAAATTCACTGCCTGAGCAAGATCTCTAAAATCTTGAACTTAAAGTGGCATTAATGGCCACTCATGAAAAAGCATTAAAGGCTTGTTTTCAAGTTTTAAATGTGTTATTTCCTTAGTTTTCTCTTGTCATTTATTTTTTCAGAGTTTCCTAGCTAATTCATCAACCCCTTTTCACAACCACTCAACCATGGTGATGGAGGAAGATTCTAAATTTGCCACTGCTAAGCTTAGGGTTTTGAAATCACCAAGTAAGTCATTTTAACTTCTAGAGTTTCATTTTTTGAGTGATATCTACTACAGATTGATATTTTCATTTTGCTTTGTCTTTTGTGTTGAACCCTCATTCTTTTATGAGTTCATGCCTTAGCTTTTTATTGATGTGTGTCAGTGGTTTGACCCAACCAAGCTATACCCTCTAAGCACATTGGTTGAAAACCAAATCTTCCAAACATTGTGATGACAAATTTAGCTGCTCTCACATGTTCCTGTTGAAAACAAATCAAAAGCAAAGTTGGTGGTTTTCACCACTTATGAATTTTTAATATGTTTTTAATTGAAAGTGTATGGGTGGATAAATCCACCACCCTTACATGAAAAAATTTGAATTTCCTCATTTCTTGTAGTAGCAGCTAAATCTACCACTCGAACATCAAAAGCAAACCATACCAATATGAATTGTCGATGAATTTTGTCACTGATGCATAACACTTGAAATTTCCTCATTACCTACAGTATCAACAAAAATTGCCACACCAACATATAAAAAATTTCATAAAACATGTAATAGTGGTTAATTTTGCCACCAATGCAAGTATACAATATCCTTCACATACAAGGGCAATAAATTTTTCCACCCATGCAAACATTCTCTCAAATTTTCCCAACTCTAGGATATTTTCAATTTTGTTTTTTTGAACCTGCTTTCCTCTAATTTTTTGGCCTACTCACACTCTATCCCTTTCAAACACATCTCCATATTCATGATCATTGACATTCAAATTTCCCAAATTACCAATATTTTCCCTAATTGCATGATCATGACTTTTTGTTGTAGTTTCTTCTATGGATCTACTTTCCTCGTCGACATCCTTCTGGTGATAGCTCATTCAAATGACTAAGTTATCTTTGAAGAAGTTGAAAGTGATGAAGTAAAAATATCAAAGTGTTTTCAAATCACCTCAATTACTTCCAATGTCAATGACATTAGGGATACAGAAATTGGTCATGTGGACATGATGAGTTTATGGAGAGAACCAAGTCAAGCAATCCCAGTTCTAAAATGAAGAAGATAATTGACAATAACATTCATTTGGTATCTTTTTTCTTGGTGGTATCCCATAACATAGAATTTGTCCTTCAGTGTGCTCAATTTTATAACAAAGATACTAGAGTTGTGATGGATGTTAATGGTAATGTGATAATCAAAATAGATCATGAATTCATTGATAAGGTATTTATGTGCCCTCATACTATAGAAGTGATAAAGCTTGATATTTTTGAAGCACAAAAAGAGTATGACAATTATCTTGAAAAGGTAAAGAAGGTAATCAATAATAAATGGCTCAAAAAGTCAAGGTCAAATTTGTCAAGGTGGCCATGGAGTTTTCCTATAAGTGACTTTATAGAAGAAGTTGGTGATATGATAACTCTTCTCAGCAAAATAAGAGGTTTGTCCTCTTTCTCAAAGTTTCAAGAATGGATATAGCCTTTCATCAATGTAATACTCTAAGGTAAACAAACCATCATCTAGGGAGAACAAATCAGCAATGCTTTGCATGAAAAATTGATGAATATATCCACTACCTTTAAGTTCTACATGACTTCTTATTTTATGTATATTGTAGCTTCTATGAGAATCTTCCTAGGTCTAACATTAGAAGGAGATAGGAGAGTAATCCCCATGTATCAATACTATTCTCAATTAACATTAAAGGGTTTTATTCATCATTTTAGGAGATTAAATGATGCTTTATTTGTAGTATTATTATTTCTTTTTTATCCTCAACTAGAATAAAGAAGAGTGTCAAATGAGGCTTGGACAATGGTAAATGATTTTGGATGCATGTTCTTACAGTTGCCTTCTTTATCATACTTGAGGGTTGGCTTTTTCCAAGGTCATCCTTATATGCTTCCAAGATTCCCTTTAGACAAATTGGTCTTAATTTAACTATGTAGACAAATGATCATCATGCATAATAAATAAATGGAGCTCAAAAAGCCTAGTTTCAGGTTCCTAGTTGAAATTGGCAAGTATTCAGTTTTAACTGTTGTGAACGTTAAGACCATAGAAATTGAGATGCAACTTGTAACCATGAATTAATTCAAGAGAAGACCAAATTTTGACTACATGGGTGTGAAAGATAAAATCAAAAGGAAAACCCAATTCCATGAAGCTATGGTTGAAGATGTTTGGGTAGATTTGAGGACAGAAGAAGATGTCATTAAGTTGGACTACAACAAGTTATCTCTTGAGCAGATTGAATATATGGGACTTGTTGATATTCCTAAGAATATAGTAGATGATGGAAATCTAGTTGATGACATATATAATACTGAACAAGTTTCTAATACCCCTCTCCCTCCAATCTAATGGTCCCAAAAAGAGCTAACCTCTTTGAGGAAAAGATTTGAACCTATATTGGCAAACACCAATAATTGGCTATGAAACAAGGGAATTGCTTTGAAATAATTCCTCACAGGGTCAGAGACTAAGATTCAAGAGTAAATAAGAAAAAAGGTGGAGAACAATATGAAGAACAAAAATGGTGTTCCCTCTTCTTCCAAGCCACATAAGCCTAAGATCATATTTGTGACAAAGAAGTCAAACGCTGTGGAGAAAGAGTCTAAAATAGAAGATATGGAAGTTGAGAAATAGAGCACTGAAGAACTAGTCATAGAAGAGATGGAGATTGAAGATAGGTTTATATATCAATAAGAGGTGGAAGCTTTGTCCCCATAAGAGAATGTACAACAAGAAATTAGAGTCTCTTTTCCCTTGCCTGACACACCTATTGTAGCTCTTTTATCTATTTCCCCTATTAATATTCTCTCTTTTGAATCTCCCTCTCCTTCCAAAATAATTTTTGACAACCCTCAAAACACTTTTGAAGATGTTCTCTGTTCCTCAGGGTCTATTCCTAGTTTGTCCTCCTCATCTTTTGATATTGGAGATGCTTCTATTTTTGATCACTTGGTAATGAATACTAAACAAGTACCTAAAGTAAATATAATAGGTGCAGTCTTTACTAACACTCCACCTATTATTTCTACTATCAATGAAAGTGCAGTTCTAGTGATGCCAGTAATGGGAGCATACTCTAGTGTGAGTACTTCTATGCTTCCATCATGGTTGTCAGCTTATACACTGAAAAGGAAAAAATAAGTTATCTCCCTAGATGGCTTTGAATTTAATAAGATGATGCCTGTGAAAGCCAAGAACCTAAAGAAGCCAAAGATTCTTTCAAAAATTCTTGGGGACAAAGGACACAAATTTCTAGAGATTTTAAGACCTCCACAGGATACAACCATGGAAAATTTTGATATGAATGATTACTCTATCTCTAGAGTTGAATTAGGAAAGATAACTCATGAAAGTGCCAAGAATGATATTCATTCAGTGATGGACATCCTGATTCAAAAATTTGATAGGGAGAAAGAAATGAAATATCACTACAAATCAATGGTGGAACAGTTGACTGCAGTGGTAAGGAAAATCACTTTTAGTTTAGAAATGGTAACTCCTGAGGCCATTTCTATAGAATACCCCATCATTCAAAAATTAGAAAAGAATCATCTCAAAGGAAAAGTACTTTTGTGAAGGTTTCGTGCTGATTATATGGATCTAGTCAACCCAAAAGAAGAGGTGTCCAATTGATACTTCATAAAAGTTGGTTACTTATGACTATTCAATGTTTATAAAAATAAACTTTGACTATAATAAAGACACTCTTTGAGGACACTTCAATGCATGGAAAAATGTTATAACTATCAGGTGGGATAAGTCATGGTATTTTGACTTCTTATTTAAGGATTTTAATGCCACTCTCCCTCTTCTTCTCTTCTCATTATGTTATATATTCAGGCCTTAAGGTCTTGATTTATAATCC
Organism: Torreya grandis; assembly: GCA_037957365.1. Classification (NCBI taxonomy): domain Eukaryota; kingdom Viridiplantae; phylum Streptophyta; class Pinopsida; order Cupressales; family Taxaceae; genus Torreya; species Torreya grandis. The sequence goes on from JARHVA010000711.1 coordinate 4,125,072, forward strand.
CTTTCTTAGGAATGAGGAAACTCTACTAAGATTGAAACTTTGTAACCTCTTATTAAATATAAATGACTATTTTAGACTCTTTGATACAATTTTAGTGTGTTATATTAGTTTTATTTTCACATGTATTAGTCTTTATCCCTTGGCAGATCCTAATCTCACCTTGTTACTATTAGATGATCTTATGCAGCTCACATATAGTGTTTAAATGTTGAGTGATTGAGCTTGGAGTGGAGATATTGATTTGTTAATGCCTTAAATTAGGATTTCCATCATTACCCTTATGTTTTTATCACTTATTAAAACCTTTATGTGAAACACTTCTGCATAGGAGTCCGTAGAGTTAGAGGATTCAATGATTTGCATTGCTTACTAGTGTATTTGAAGTCCAAATTGAGTGGATGAATGTTTACATTTTGTGCATCATCATCTATTAGAGTATGTTTAATTTTTTCACTTATGATCCCTTTTCACCCTATAGTAATAGCTTTTAGTAACTGAGCTAAATAAATGCACCAATGGAGCTAGCCCCATAATCTAGAGGTATGGTCTAGTTATAAAATCACCCATAGCCTTTAGTCCATTCTCATGATAGTCCAAGTTTAAATTAGAATTTAACACTCTCCTTAAATATGGTACAACTTGGGTTGCTAATAGTTCTATCACACCTGGTGGGACCATATTTAAGCATTAGAGCCTTCATAGTAGCATCTCAATCATCACAAGGTCATCATCTCAAACGTATGATCAGTTCTTATTAATAAGTTCATTGATATTCATATGCATTATCATGAGGTATGGCTGCATATGGGGTAGATTTTTGTCATTCACTTCATTATCAATAGCCCTATGATCCTTTTCAATTCTAATATGATCCCTATCAATCCTATGCTAACCCTACATTCACTCTGATTAATAATATGAGATCCCTTATCAGGACTATGATCCTTTTCAATACCAAATATACCACTCTATCCCTCCTTGTGAACCTCATTCACCTCCTTAACAACCTTCTTATCAACCTAATCATCCATGAAAACATCATGATGTTCTTGGTCAATCTACTCATGTCCCAAAATAATCCATATTAGGCTTCAAAAAGACCTTATTGGGATATGAAAAACATGTGGTGAGAATTAACACCTTGAATAACTATGGACAAGAACCCCCTAGGTATGAGATTGAGAACATGATGAATTCATTTCAAAAGGCTAAAGAAGTGTGGGCATATTTTATGAGATAGGGTCATTCAAGGGTCATTAATGACATGTTGGATATAGGGGATCTAGTTTCAAATATTAATGATGGATTAGTATTATATGAGGGTAGCAAGTTCACCAATATTAGTAGTATGTCACCTCTTCCATGCCACATCAGTCCTTCATTAAATTTCCCTTTTCACCTCAAGAGTGTCAAACAAGTATGTGTCAAAACCCTCAAATTTCCTCATAGGCCTTACTAACTTTTTTTACTTAGAAGTTTTTCCAAGAGAGTGTTCAAAATGAGGGAGAAGTGTTATTTGAGGAGGTTGAGTTCCATAGTTCACAATAGACTTTGAAAGGCCATTCACCTTTTGATAAGCATGAAGAGACCACCAATCAAGTGTTCCTTAATTTTAAGTCTCACCTTGCTAAATAAGTTAAACTTGTAAACCAAATCCTCTACAAATTATTGATAACTAAAAAATCAATCCCATCCCATTAGGAGGTTATTCCATTCGTGCCCAAGGCTACAACAAGTGCAAAAGAAGAAGTTACTACATCCAAGTTTATAACTTGGAAATAAATATAGTAGTCAAGGGGGGGAGGAGACCAGTAAAACATAAGCTAAGGTGTTGGATTCAAGGACAAATCAAAAAATATTTAGGCCCCACCCCTCCTTCCTCAAGAGATGAAGGCCTTACCCTCATGGATGTCTATTAAAGATAAAATGCAATAGAAAGAGGAAGTGATGGTTGTCAAATATGAGCAACTCAATGAGCTTGATAAAGCATCTACAACATCATTGGATTTGATACACCTTCTTAAGCTTTTTCAAGGATTCACCATGCCACTCCTTGATAAGGAGCCTCTCTGTTGTGAGATAAATGAAGGATATCTATATGTAATAATAGAAGATCAGAGTGACTTGAGTGAGCAAGAAGAGGAAATCAATATTGGGACACCCCTTGCCAAGAATAGGTGTGAATCAATCTTTCATAATGCAAAATAGGATGAGTTAAAAGAAGTTACATGGGTGAAATATAAGTTTTAAGGAGAAGGCACTTCAATTAGACAAGAAAAGGATGGTTCCCAAGAGCTCCTTGATAACATGATAGACACTCTTTGTCATGATATCCCTGATGAGTGTGATGGTGAAGTATCTATTCAAAAGGAAGAAGTTTAAAGGCAAGGAGATAACTTTATAGAGTCTTCAAACATCTAAGAAAAGGTATGTGTTCAAAAAGCTTCTAGTTTTATTGAAGATGAAGATGATCAAGTTACAGTAGAACATGAGATTGATCAACATGATTATTCAAAATAAAATGGTAAGGATGGTAGTGAATCTTGCATATTTCTAATTGATTATGAAGAGATGGCCTTTTAGGAATACTTAGAGGACTTTTGTTCAAGGTTTAATAGTCCATATCTACCCCATAAGGATCTTGAGGAGGTTCTTATGAAGAACACTATAGAAATTGATCATTTTCAATCTCATGAGTAAAATGAAGATAATAGTCAAAGCCTATCAGTTGAGTAGCCAAGACAATCATTACATGAGAACATGACAAACCATCATCATCTCATGACTAAGGTTGAGATGAGAATGATCATGCAAGGTAGACAAATTTATAATGAGTATGATTAAGTGTTGAACTCACCTAACCAACTCATGCACCTAAGGGTAGAACAAGAAAGTCTTGCTACTTCCCCAAGAGGCCATGAACATGCCAATACCTTCAACTACAAGTGGGAGTCTTCATACAGTGGGTAATTATTGACTGAACTCAAATCACGATGTGTAAACCAAACCTCATGGTGCCATAATGACCAAAGAAGTTTTCCATTTGACCCTGGAGGAAAGAATCTGATCTCAAGTTAGTTTTTTTAGTTTGTTTTGTCTTTCTTCGATAAGTGGTCAACACAGTTAATTTGCTACCTTATTATTTTTTTATCTTGTCTTATTTTCCTTATGTTTGATGTGTTTATTTAGGTTTAGTTGTGCATATTTTTTTTTGTTGAGTTATATTATTTTTTTACAGTCATAAAGGTGTCATAAGTGTTAATTGTTTTGAAGTCCAAGAGGGTAGTCATCAAAACCATGTTGTTATGTTTAAAGACTATCATTCTCATGAAAATTTAGTGGGTTCCATTGACTAGCAGGCTGGTCAACCCTTATGAGTCACCAAAAATGATATAAATTTGGCCTTCCAAGGCCAAATTTGAAACCCTATAACCAAAACCTTTTCATATCACCCACCTAAGCCTCTACATGGTGATCTCCTAAGTTGTGATGTCTCTTAATTGCTTCTTGAAGTCATTCAACACTCCTATAGGTGTCATTGAGTCTATTTATGATCACCATAGCTCTTATATGTCTTGTGTCCTTAGGTGATGTGTTTGATCATCATGATGTAATTGACAATCATATGAAATAAGTAGGTCTAAATGTCTTATCATTATCATATCTCTACTTCAACTTATGATAAGTATCTTCATGGTATTTGAGTATGTTTGGATCTCTTTACAATAGTTTGAAGTGGCCTTATGATCTAAAATGCCTTGATGGAGATGGTGGGAGGTGTAAATTGATGACTCACTATGAGGTACGGTGGACTATAAGCTTTGAAAGGTGGTTAATATACATAAAAGCCTACTTGAAACCTTTTAAGAAGCTAGAAGGTATTCTTCATGATACTCATTAACAAATCTTCTTTTAAAGCTATATATATGGTTATCCAAAATAAAAAATTTGGTCCTGTTGGGTGAATATTTTGTCAACAGCGTACTGATGAGAAAAATAGGTCTGATCATCCACAACAAGGGAGATTGGTCATCCAAATTTGCATGTTTACCACATCCAAAGTGGAAAAATATCGCCTATCATCAAGGGAAGGTTCCCTATAAGTATAAAGGGGATATATACTATAAATATATGCAGAAAATAACACTTAGGGGTAGGGTAACACCATCCATCTCTCATTTTTTAGAGATGATGCTCATAGACAAAGGAGAAATCTTCGCAAAGACACTGAAGGCACTTCTCTTCTTTCAGAAGTGGTCTTATAGGAAACAACAAGAGTTCTTTCAAGCAATGACAAGTGACTGGTAATAGGGTGCAGTAACCAGCAAAATGAAGTGTAGCACAAAGTCTCCACTTTAGCTGCTCAAAGAGTGAGATATGAAGAAAAATGAGGGCACAAAGTCATCCCAAGGTCCTTTACATAGAAACAAAAAATAAATAAACAAACTAAAGATAATTGTAGATAGCACAAAGTCTTCCACAATTGACTTTAGGACACCTTCCTGATTACTTCCACTAGTTCTACTTATTAGATCAAATAAACAAGAATTCTCTTAGGAAATAGACATAAGAATAATTTATTAAAATAACACAAGCTATAACAGCACAAAGTCTACAAGTAACTTGCTTTCTCATTCAGATAAAATAATATGAACAACAATCTAAGCTCAAAGTCTCAGTATTCACTTTTCAATTTGGGTAGAGTTTTGTTTCTGGTAATGGGGAGATCTCTCTTTGCATATTGAGATAAATTACAATGTATAGCCAGCAAGCAAGGCTTCGCACTCTTTCCCATGGGATGGCCCATGCTGTAATTAATGCCTTCAATGTGCCCTCAGTTTTATCTGGAGGGCCATGCTAGGAACAGTGTCTTACTTTAACTATGGCGTGTCCATTCATCTAATATGTATTTTCCTGAATCTGGATCATTTGGTCTATCCTCTCTGATGTCTTACATAGCTGTCCATTTCATATTTACTCCAAGGGAGACCAATAGGCTATGCCTTCAATGTTGAAGGGCTCAAATATCTATTTTGAGGACTGTTCCACCTACTAGAATAACTACTGCATAGATATTTTGGCCTTTCCCTCTTTTTACTATGATTTGAGCCCTTGGGATATCTTTTCCCCTTTCTATTTTTGTCTTTTCCTAGCATTTGAGCTCTCAGGGCTATATCCTTAAACTTGCTAGCTCTTTACGCTCTTCCATCAGCAGTTCTTCCCTTTGGCATTTTGGCATTTGAATGCATTCAATCCCGTGCTCAAGCCTTCAAAGATAAATGACTATTTTATTGCTATTAATTTTGACATATATGGGCCTGTCACTTTCCTTGACAATTCCTTCAGCTTTCTTGTTTGCTTTGGCCACTTTCCACTGATCTTAACAAGTGACGTGTGGCATTTTCTACTATGAAACTGGTGAGGACACCTAGAAGCATCTGCTCACTTTAGGTACCTTTTGAGAGTCCTATGGAAGATGAAACTTGGTAGCTTCCACTAGGATTTAAAAACATAATAGAAACATTCAAGACTCATTTGGACTCACATGAATAATGACATTTGGTGCACTCTGCTCACTTTAGAAACTCACTCGGGGCCCACCATGGTCCTTACTCAATAACAAAAAAAAGGGAAGAACTACGGATGTTGACACTTGGAAGATTCCACTGAGTTATAAAAAAACACGTGGCATGTTCCATAGCTTTGAAACTTATTAGAAATTGTATCCTGATAGATGACACTTGGCAGCTTTTGCTTTGACTTTATAAGGGACATGTGGCAACTTCCACTACACTTTGAGGCTTGATATTTCCCAGAGGGAACCTACCCTTCGGGCTCTTGAAATATGGTTCATTTTCTGAGTGTTGAGTTTCCCTCGTGAGGGTACCTACCCTTCGAGATCTTTTGGGCAGCCTTCAGGCTTTAATTCCTTCACTTTGTCTTTTTCCATCGATTATTTTTTTGTGGGCTTTTCTCTTCGATCGGGTTTATTTCCTTCAAACAAAAGTCCAAAGGAATTCCTTTAGATAAAAGTCTAAAGGAAATGGTCCTTAACAACTTTGTCGTGGGAACTTTTTTAAAGGAATTACCTATTATTTACCTTGTTCTTTTCCCGAAGGAGATCTCACTCTGCCCTCCACAAGGGTTATTTAAGCCCAAAACTATCCTTCAAACTTTTGCAATGGGTCATTTTCTTCTCACCTACCCTCTGCAAGGGTTGTCTGACCTACTAGGTTGTCTTTCATAAAAGTTTCAAGGGTCTTTTTGGCAGCTACGTGCCCTCTGCAAGGGTACTCTTCAGGCTTTTGGAAGACTTTCCTTTGAACTTCTCGATTGAAAAAATGGCTGTGTTGAACCTATTTCTTTCCTGTAGAGTCCATAGATTTGAGTCTATAAAACTAAGGGGAGTCCATATATATGAGTTCATATATTTTCTTCTTGTAGAGTTCATAGTATTTGAGTCCATAGAAATGAACCTGCCTATAGAGTCCATAAAAACCAAGTTCATAGTTTTCTCTAACCTTGAAAGAGTCTGTAGAAATCTAGCTTATAGAGTCCATAGAAACCTATCTGTGAAGTCCATAGTTTTACCTGTAGAGTCTGTAGATTTGCGCCTATAGAGTCTGTAGTTTTGAACCTGTGAAGTCCCTAGAATCCTACCTGTAGGGTCCCTTAGCTGAAAAAGTTTGAAAAATAGAGAGTTTGAAGGCTCATAACAATTTTTTAGAAGGGAAGATAGAAATTTTTGGCTTGTAAGACCAAAAATAGTTCATGTGTTGTCCCAAAAAGGAGTGAAATTTTTTTGGAACAATATCTAGCTCCAATTGGGGAACTTCCCTTGGTTAAGATTTTGAAGCAGTTGAGGAGAGTAAAAACCAGAATCTCTAGTGTCTTTAAGTGTGCCATTGGGCTATGGAGTCATGCCAACCAAAAAGAAAGCAAGGCACCAAAAATGAAAATGAAAAGGAAAAGCACAAAATAGAACTAAATACTATACAAATATACATATATATATATAGAAAATATTATCTAATACTTCAAGAATTGAAGTGATTCAGATGCTACCCATTGTGAGATAATGAAAATGGTGTTCTGTCCTGATAAACCAGCAGGAAACCATTTTGTCCCCAAAATCAATGACTGGTGAATGGAACTCTCCACTAAGAATCACATTTCTTGTGCATTCCTTTTGGTTCTCTCTTCTTGTGCCATGGTAAGACGTGGTCTCCAATCTGAAAACCATAAATCTTTGCTCTCTCAGTGAAGGGTTCCTCTTTCTTACTTTGGTGCGTAGTAGTATGGTCCACTACCATAGCTTGTTATTCTTTTGGTTTAGTCCAGCACATGATTTAATTGTTAGCATCAAACTCCTGATAAACCATCAGTTCAGCATCTCCTTTAGTGTGAAGGAGTTTGACACCTTTGTCTTGAGCAGCCTTCAACTTGAGTAACAAAGATTCATACTCGGTAGTGTTATTGGAGTTGTTGAACTACAACTCATGTGAAGGAGGAATAATATCTCCTTGAGGAGACATTAACACCATCCCAGCTCCAACACTAGTAGAGGAATTGATACCATCAAATTCTTGGATCCAAACATCATTAGAAACTGATCTTCTATCAAATTTTTCTTCATTAGAGAGTGAGGATCCTTTTTCATCTATACTGCACCCTACCAATTCTTCTGATGTTTTTCTTGAATCAATCTTTGGATCACCACCTATATGACTTTCATCTACTAAAACATGAACATCCTTAGTGGATAAGAAGTAATTACCCATGCCTAAAGACTCAAATAGAATTTGAGCTTCAGGTGATGATGTCTGAGTGACAACATATTTTGCCTCCTTTTCAAGGAGCAGCCTCTTCATGACACCTTTGACATGGATCCTTACTTTATATAGGTCCATGCTCAACTCACCACCCACATCCTTGCAAAAATTTCATCCTAGTAGAATGCCAAATGAGGCTAGGATGTTGGCCACCAAGACTGTCATCTTGATTCTCTTTTCTGGGAACGCTGCAAACACAAATTGGCCATCCTTGATCTACCCCAGTAGTGGCACTTATTTGATCTCCATGGAGAAGAATCTCCCAAATGTCTTGGTCAGTGTAATACCAAGGGATTCTACCACTTTGATGGGCATGACATTGTCAGATGCACCAGAATCAATGATGCAGTTGCTCAGCTTGTGACCGTTTATCAATAGGGAAACATAGAAAAGATCTACTTTCCCAGGGGAAACAGGAGGAGTAATGAAAATATTTTTTGGGATGGACATGTTCCTTGGGGGATCATGAGTTACCTTTCTAATCTCTTTTCCTATAGGGATGGCTGTATTCTTCACACACTCCACCAACCTGTCCAACCACTCAAGGTTGGCTTGTAGGAAATCAAATTCAGTCATTTGGATTTTAGTTTTATTGACATGGTCAATTATGTCAAATGACTAAAATGGACTAGAAAGAAAGGATGGGATTTCATCCTTTTGGTTTTTGGGAGGGGTAAGACTAGCCTACAAATTTAAAGTTGAAGGTGGAAAAAGGTTTGGGGTAATTACTTTTTTAGCAACCATCGGGTCCTTTGGCTAGAAAGGCAGAGTGGCTCCATGCTTAGCAATTGAAATTGTTGGTTGAGGTCACTCTTTTATCTTCTCTTTATTAGCTTGCTGGGCTAACTAGTTCTTGGACTAGGTGAACACTGCATATGATCCCTTAACTACTTCACCTTTACTTCTAGGTTCATCCTGGTAATTTAGGAAACCAATGTGGGAGTCGCCAGCTAATTCTTATTCTTCCTTAGTGAAGAGATTAACATCATTTTCTTGATCAAAATTAGGTTGGAAAGAGAAATTATGTTCAATTTCTAGATATCTAATTGCTAAGTTGGTCGGGGGTGCTTCAAGGGCAAGGTTCCTCTGTGGGGGAGGAAGATGATTTGGTCGCCCTTAATTCCTGGTAGCATTGCCTTGATATGATTGGTTCTAAAATGTCCTCCTTGTCATATCTTTATTAGGAGGAGTAGACATACCTTGGGTCATTTGTCTTTTCAAGGCTAGCAGTTCATTTGCTAGCTTTTGCACCATTTGATCAGTGGTGACTGTAGGTGAGTATTCAAAGGATGAAGAGGATTTACCTTTATTAGGGTCTCACCTTATCTTTTTTGCCAAGATAAAGTCATCTTCTACCTTAGTAGCCAAGTCTTGAGTAGAATCAAGGTCTATGTGTCTATCCTGTCTCAGCAAAAAACTCACTTCAGGCAGTTGTGAGTTGATGAAGAAACACTTAAGATTCTCAGGTGTCAGCTGGGTGGTCATGGGAATCCTATTCCTCAGCTTATCAAACTTGACAATGAATTCCCTCATAAGTTCATGGGGATCCTTTTTCATCTATGTGACCTAGGCTAGAAAGGCATGTGCATCTTCTATAGGCTTGAACATGGCTTCAAATTTAGCTTTAAGAGTGTCCCAATCAATCATTGACTGAGCTTGTAGATGGTAGAACTAGTTTACAACAGTGCCTTGTAGTGTCTCTATGAATAGACTGACTGTTATGTCATCATACTCCACACCAATTACACCACATGCTATGTTGAAGGAAGCAATATGTTCATCAGGGTGAACTTTCCCATCACCAAAAAATTTGGGGAAATTCTTCCTTAAAATATGTGGAAGCTCATGTAGAGGTGGGGTCAAATTTAGTGGACCAAAAGAGTTACCCCAGGGGCCTTGAGCCATGATTTGATTATTTAGAAGTGGGATCACAAATTTGGGTGGAGTATGGATAGGCAAAGCTCTACTAATAGCAAAAAAAGAAGCTCTGCCTTGTATTGGTGGCCTAGTATGGGTAGGAGGAAGACTCCTAGTTTGTTAAAGGTGAGGTTGTGGAGGGAAAAAATCAAAATTGCTCTATTGCACCAACTCAAAAATAGGGTCAACAACACCTTGAGATTTTTGGCTTCTTATATAGCATGGAGCTGCTAGATTGTAGGATAAAAATGAGAAAGAATTGATCCTAATTCAACTTAAAGCTTGAGGCTTCAAACTATTCTTCTTCCTCAATGGATCTAGTTTGTAGACTAGATTATATAATGGGAACGGATAAGGCTATAATGATAATAGGTAAGACCCAGATGAGAGTTTCCAGAGTATAAAACGTATAAGGATAGGAACTGTTTGTTCAAAATCCCCAGCAGAGTCACCAAAAAAATGTTGGGTGAATATTTTGTCACCAGCGTACTAATGAGAAAAATAGGTCTGATCATCCATAGCAAGGGAGATTGGTCATCCAAAGTTGCAGGTTTACCACATCCAAAGGGGACAAATCTCTCCTCTCATTAAGGGGAGGTTCCCTATAAGTATGAAGGGGCTATATACTATAAATATATACAAAAAATAACACTCAGGGGTAGAGTAACACCATCCATCTCTCATTTTTTAGAGATGATGCTCACAGACAAAGGAGAAATCTTAGTGAAGACATTGAAGGCACTTCTCTTCTTTTAGAAGCAGTCTTACAGGAAATAGTAAGAGTTCTTTCAGGCAATGACAAGTGACTAGTAATAGGGTGCAGTAACCAGCAGAATGAAGTGTAGCACAAAGTCTCCACTTTAGCTACCCAAATAGTGAGATATGAAGAAAAATGAGGGCACAAAGTCATCCCAAGGTCCTTTACATAGAAACAAAAAATAAACAAACAAACTAAAGACAATTACAGATAGCACAAAGTCTTCCACAACTGACTTCAGGACACCTTCTTCATTACTTCCACTAGTTCTGCTTATTAGATCAAATAAAAAAGAATTCTCCTAGGAAATAGACATAAGAACAATTTCCTAAAATATCACAAGCTATAATAGCACAAAGTCTACAAGTAACTTGCTTTCTCATTCAGATAAAATAATATGAACAACAATCTGAGCTTAAAGTCTCAGTATTTGATTTTCAATTTGGGCAGAGTTTTGCTTCTGGTAATGGGGAGATCTCTATTTGCATACTAAAATAAATTACAATATATAGCCACCAAGTAAGGCTTGGCACTCTTTCCCATGGGATGGCCCACGCTACATTCAATGCCTTCAATGTGCCCTCAGTTTTATCTAGAGGGCCATGCTAGGAATAGTGTCTTGCTTTAACTATGGCGTGTCCATTCATCTAATATGTCTTTTCCTGAATCTAGATCATTTAGTCTATCCCCTCTGATGTCTTATGTAGCTGTCCATTTCATCTTTACTTCAAGGGAGACCAATAGGCCATGCCTTTAATGTTTAAGAGCTCAAATATCTATTTTGAGGACTATTCCACCTACTAGAATAACTACTTCATAGATATTTTGGCCTTTCCCTCTTTCTGCTATGATTTGAGCCCTTGAGCTATCTTTTCCCCTTTATGGTTTTGTCTTTTCCTGGCATTTTAGCTCTCAGGGCTATATCCTCAGACTTGTTAGCTCTTTATGCTCTTCCATCAGTGGTTCTTCCCTTTGGCATTTTGGCCTTTGAATACATTTGAGCCCATGCTCAAGCCTTCAAAGATCAACAACTATTTTATTGCCATGAATTTTGATGTCTACGGGCCTGTCACTTTCCTTGACAATTCCTTCAACTTTCTTGTTTGCTTTGGCCACTTTCTATTGATCTTAACAAGTGACGCATGGCATTTTCTGTTGTGAAATCAACAAGGACACCTAGTAGCATCCATTCACTTTAGGTACCTTTTGAGAGTCCTACATAAGATGACACTTGGTGGCTTTCACTAAGCTTTAGAAACACAATATAAACATTCAAGACTCATTTGGATTCACATAGATGATGACACATGGTGTGCTCTGCTCACTTTAGCAACTCACCTGGGGACCACCACAGTCCTTACTCAATAATGAAATAAAAGGAAGAAACTATGGATGTTGACACTTGGTGGATTCCATTGAGTTATAATAGAACACATGGCATGTTCCATAGCTTTGAAACTTATTATAAACTGTGTCCTGGCAAACGACACTTGGCAGCTTCTGCTTTGACTATATAAGGGACATGTGGTAGCTTTCGCTACACTTTGAGGTTTGATCTTTCTCGGAAGGAACCTACCCTTTTTGGTCTTGAAAGATAGTTCATTTTATAAGTGTCGAGTGTCCCTCATGAGGGTACCTACACTTCAGGATCTTTCGGGCAGCCTTTGGGCTTTAATTCCTTCACTTTGTCTTTTTCTATTGGGCATTTTTTCATAGGCTTTTATCTTCGATCGAGCTTATTTCCTTCAGACAAAATTTTGAAGGAAATGGTCCTTAACAACTTTTCCATGATAACTTTTTTGAAGGAATTCCTTGTTCTTTACCTTGTTCTTTTCCCAAAGGAGATCTCACTTTGCCCTCTGCAAGGGCTATTTAAGCCCAAAACTATCCTTTAGACTTTTGCAACAGTCCATTTGCTTCTTTCCTACCCTCTGCAAGGGTTGTTTGACCTCCCAGGTTGTCTTTCAAAAAAAATTCAAGGGTCTTTTTGGTAGCTAAATGCCCTCTGCAAGGGTACTCTTTGGGCTTTCAGAAGACTTTCCTTTGAACTTCCTGATCAAAAAAATGGCTAAGTGTTGACCCTATTTCTTTCCTACAGAGTCCATAGATTTGAGTCCGTAGAATTGAGGGGAGTCCATAGATATGAGTTCATAGATTTTCTTCCTACAGAGTCTATAGTATTTGAGTCCATAGAAATGAACCTACCTGCAGAGTTTATAGAAACCTATCTATGAACTCCATAGTTTTACCTATAGAATCCATAGATTTGAGCCTACGAAGTCTATAGTTTTGAGCATGTGGAGTCTGTAGAATCCTTCCTGTAGGGTCCCTTAGCTAAAAAAGTTTTAAAAATAGAGAATTTGAAGACTCATAAGAATTTTTGAGAAAGGAAGAGAGAAATTTTTGGCTTGTAGGACCAAAAATAGTTCATGTGTTGTCCCAAAAAGGAGTGATAAATTTTGGGAACAACAGGTCCTAAAATGACAATTTAATATTTCACCAAAGAATCAATAACATCTTAATCACCCTCATGGTCCTTATATTACTCTATTCAAATGGTTCATGCTTTCAAATTATTTCCTCTATGAGTCTAGAAAATTGTTTTGCCATCAAAAGATCTCACACATGTGAAAATACCTACCTTTTTGCTCTCCAAAACATGTTGCTTTTTTAGGATGCATTTTGAATTGTATTTTCCTTCATGTTACCCTAAAATGGTGGTTCCAAGTTTGAAAAATGGAAAAATCATAGAAAAAATAGAGTTTTCAACTATTTCTTGTAGTTTGTATAGACTTTTCCATACAATGGAGGTCAGGAGATTAAAAGTGGAGTCATGGTAGGTTTTTTTTAGAAGATTCATAGAAAAAGGATCTCAAACAAGATAAGAACTAACCTTTTATCTCCATTGATCTCCTTTTTAATTTGGAAGAGCCCTTTAGGTTTGAAGATGGTACGGCCATAAGAGAGAATATCAAGATATAAAATTTTGGGCAAAGGAGGGGACCCTATATAGCTTTCATATTTGGTAATTTGTTATAATTTTGGTTTTCTCTCCTTTATGAATGATCATTAATAAGGTGAGGTACTCATAATGTATTCTCCATTTAGGCAAGGAACCAATTTCCCATGTTTTCTCCTTTTCTGAGCATGGTGATAGAAAAATGGAAGGTTATAGAGCTTGTTAAGAGTCTGAACCACCTTCCCACAACATTATTCAACCTCATATCACACATTTGACCTTATAGGGTTGAATAAGACAAAATACCAGATCTTTAGTCTACATGCAAGGTTGAGGATAGTTTACAGTTCATGGTGGATTTAAGGTTGTCAAAACACATTAAAACATGGTGTGTAATGCTTCATTCTTGATAAGATGTCCTTCTTTTGGGTTTCTCAATATTCATAAAATTTTCATACCCTATCAACCACCAATCTATCTTAAAACACTTTCACAGTCTCACATAACAAATGTTAAGGTAACTTAGCATATGTTAAGTTAATTTGGAGAATCCTAAGTTTCACCTTTCACTATATATGCTTCATAAAGAGCCTCTAAAATGTTATATCCTATTAAGGCATATTATTATGCTTGCCTATTATCCTTCAAGATTTTATTGGAAATGTATTAATTTTAATCCCTCATGTTTATCCCATTTTTAAACTTTCACACTATCATTCAGCCATAGTTATGAGCTTATCACTCCATTCCCAGTTTCAATATCCTACTATCATCATACATCTCATTATCACTACTATACATCCACACCTTAGATATAATGTTTTGGTACTCTTAAAAATTTGTAGTGATTAGGACCATCATAGTCTTGAATATTTATTCAACCTTAAACACTACTAAAAAAACAAATCATTACCTACAAGTTGTAAATCAACATCTACAACCAATGAGCTTAGTGGTAGTCTTGATGTCATTTTTGAGTTCCAAGGGCTAGTTGAGAAGAATAAGTGCATGGTTGGTTTAAAGTTTGATATATTTAGTTAGGAAATAGTGATTCCTCAATGGGATATAAGGTCAAAGGGTTTTATAGCTCAAGAAACACCTCAAGAGAAGCTACAACCAGCCTAGTGGTGATATACAGCTTAGTGAATTAAAGCTTAGTCTTGTGCATTATTTTGAGGTGATATTGTGAGATAGAAAACATGAATAGATGTTTTAATCCATTAATAACTCCAATTTTAAGTCCATTCATTATTTTTATGTGGTTATAAACTAGGACACACAGTCAACCATTTCCAAAGATACCTACAGGTGCAGTACCATGTGCAATGAGCAAAGCTAATTAGTTTGAAGTGTTGGCAAGAGATATAAGGGATGGTTGAAACTTATCTATAAATTTATTCATATTAAAATACTCTTTGAGGCTTGGTGAATATAACATAGTCCTAAAACATCAAAACATAGTCAAAAGAAAGCTATTGTATGTTTGTTCTCTAAAGGGTCTTGTTTGGATTGAAGGAAGAGGAGAACTATGGGCATGTTGAGAGGAATTTGGTCCATTTTTGGATGGTTTATACAATTAATTAAAACTTTTATACTTTTAAAACCTTTATATTAAGATGAATTTATCATAAAATATCCTAAACTTGTTGAAACCTAAGAAAACTTGCACATAATCAATGCATATAGCCTATTTTGGGAAATTTATGGTTTTTAAACCTTTAAAAGTGTGATCACACCTTAAAAATTATTAAAAATGATAATTTTTATTATGTAAATCTACTCATTATATCCTCAATGTCATATTACCATTATAAACATCCATTGTTCTATCTCAAAGCTATTGTAGTCTTTCAACAGTCATTGATGAGACCAAATGAGCTATTTAGAGGTTTGAAGAGTAGGGAGATAGATTAGAATTCATAAGAAGTTTTTTGATAATAAAGTATGATATTATTGTATTCATATACTCTATGGTATTGGTGACAAAATTCAAGTTTTCAAGTTAAACTCCTTAAGAGCTAGCTAAGAAGATAGACCTAAATCAAGCCTATGCATACTAATTGAGAGTTTTGTACTTACTTGGGAATTTTGAAAGGTTGAAATCACTTGATGAGGTAGGTAATGTATTTATCAAATTTTCTCAATAAATAATAGGCTTATGATTATTAAGGATAACTTAATGGCTTACTTATCCCATTAGGCCTAAAATAGATGAGAACAGTCATGTGTGTTAAAAGTGGAAACTCAGGTAGGTTAGAGGATTAATGGAAATTTGAGAGATATAAATATTTGAGGAATGGGTTTATAGGCTATACTAGGGGTTTAAAAGGTGTTATAATCCTCAGATAAATTAGAGAGTTTCCTAACTTGGTTATACAAGCTTAATTGCTAAGAAACCCTAGATAAGGGAGATGAAGGTATGTAGGAAATAGATACATAAAAAAGTATAAGGTAAGATAAGGTGGAGTTATAAATTAATTAAAATGGGAAAAAAATGAGATAAAATACTCTTCAAATACCAATTAGTTAGATTTGATAATCCTGACAGTGCCACCTATAGGCAACCACATGAGATAATGAGAACTAGGTCAGAGTTTGAACATTTGAAGGTAAGAGCTGGGGTGAGAGTAGAATAAAAAGGGATTATTTTTTATTTTTTTTTAGCCCCTAAATTAACTTATATGTCACTTGGACCTATAAAACTCAATAAAGGCCTTTTAGGCCTAAAACCAATCTTAAAGCCTAGAAGGCCCATACCACCATGAAAACATATGCTAACCTTATCCAAGATGAAATATGAATTTGAGAAGGTGTGAGATGATGATTAAGGTCTTATGAATGATTTTTAAACCAATGTAAATTCAAATAAAGGGTCAATTTGAGTCTTCAAGAACCTCCTTAAGTCATATAATGTATATAGCATGCTTGAGTTGCATGTTATAATGCTTGGATATTTCATAGCAAATGGACTTGAAGAAAATTATCTTATCAAGAGTTAGGTACCCAAAAACACTCAATATCCATGTTAGATAAAGTTTGTTTCAGTGGCTTAGGTTTATAAACAAAGGCTAATATTATAATCATGTCCAAATTGCATGCAAAAGACTATAATCACATTTCCCTACGTTCATATATTGACACATATTTTTCATGGGAACTCAAGATGCTCAAGAAAGTTGAAGGGGTATATGGAATAAATATACATAACAAAAAGTTTTGTTTTGGAGGTCCATACTTTATGAACCATCATTAAGATCGTGGACCTCCAAAACCCTCCTTAAACCCTACTATAGACTAGTCTTGGAAAAAGTGAATATTTTGGCAACTAAACACTCATGAGTGACCCTATAAACACCTAAATCATAAATTACATGTAGAGAGGGTCCTAACCATGGTATTGTGTTGTACAGAATTGTATGAACCTATCATAAAATAGTATTTTTAGCAAAAAGAGAATAAAAGGAGGTACAATTCATTTTAAGAAGTTCCTAATCATTGGAGGTGTTTGTCTGAGACTGTTTTTACTCCCTAAAGCCATTAGATGTCCAAAAACAAACATGGAAATACCTTTGCAACTCTCTTTTAATTATCTAATCTATGAGACCTAGTCAAAATGGCCTAATTACTCAATAAGAGTGAGATTGCTCATGAAGGAAATATTGAGAATATAAAGACTATTTGTGGAGTTAATGCACTATCTAGAGACATCCATTATTACCCCTAAAGCAACCAAGTTCCATATTTATGAACATTCATGAAGGTTTTTTGGCAGTTATATGGATCTAGTCAACCCATAAGAAGAGGTAGTTAGTTGATGCTTCATTAAAGTTTGTTATTTATGACTATTAAATGTTTATAATAGATAAAAGAGAGGGAATTAAATGAATATGGTGTGCATATACCTTTAATGGCTTAAAGGTTACTAAAAATAGACTTTGACTATCGTAAAGATACTCTTTGAGGACACTTCAATGCATGGAAGACCTTTGTAACTGTTAGGTGGAATAAGTCATGTTCTTTTGACGTATTCTTCAAGGACTTCTATGCCACTCTCCCTCTTCTTTTCCCCTCATTTTTTTATATATTCACACCTTAAGACCTTGATTTGTAATCCCTCTCTTGGGCCTAAGGAAAATTTTCTAACATTGAAACTTTATAGCCTCTTAAGTGAATATAAACGATTATTTTAGACTCTTTGATACAATTTTAGTGTGTTCTATTAGTTTGATTTGCACATGTGGTAGTCTTTTTTCCTTTGGTAGGTCCTAATCTCACCTAGTTACTAGTAGATGGTCTTGTGAAGGTCACATATAGTGTTTTAATGTTGAGTGACTAAGCTTTGAGTGGAGATATTTATTGGTTAATTCCTTGAATCAGGGCTTCCATCATTACCCTCATGTTTTGATCACTTAGTGAAACCTTTATGTGAAACACTTTTGCATAGGAGTCCTTAGAGTTGGAAGATTCAGTGATTTTCATCTCTTACTAGTGTTAGTTAAAGTCCAAATTGAGTGGATGAATGTTTACATTGGTGCATCACCATCTCTTAGAGTAGTTTTAATTTTTTCACTTTCTATCCCTTTTCACCCCAATAGTAATAGGTCTTAGTAATTGAGCCAATTAGATGCACCATGGGATCTATCCCCATAATCTAGAGGTCTCATCTAGTTATAAGTTCAGCCATGGCCTTTAATCCATTCCCATGTTAGTCCAAATTTGAAGTAGAATTTAGCACTCTCCTTCAATAGGGTGAAACTTGGGTTGCTAACAAGACCCTTACTAGATTAGTCACTACTAATTTATGCCTTTGATTTTCATCCTTAAAAGCTCAATACCTTATCCTGTTGTAGATCTTCTTCATCCACCTCTTGACTTGGATCACTTTAAACTAAAATATTATCCTTTGTACTTGTTACCTCTCTAGATTGGTTTTAAGGTCTCTCTACCCTGGGCTTTCTTTCATAACATAGTTTCATCTTCTCAGCTTGTGGAGTAGTCACTTATTAGTTAAGAGGGGAGAGAGTCATACTAGATGTTATGTTTACTAAAGCTACCATAATAAGTGTCATATATTCCTCATTATAGGATTTTAGATAAATTATCTCCACCTTTTCCTCAATTATGTTGTCCTTCTACTATGTTATCTCTTTTGATAGTTCTAATTTGACTCTCCTTAGCTCAATAGTAGATCCTTGAACTAGAGGCATGTGTTCTTATTCTTCTTGTGCATCAGTTGGTGTCTCTTCTAGCTCTTTCTCTTCCTCATGTTCTCTAATAGTTGATGTTTCCCCTACCACTTACTCTTGATCTTGGTGAGTTGTCATCATAATAAGTGGCTATTGGAGGTCTTGACCTTGGTTTGTTGGTTGTTCGTAAGGCCTGCCACTCCAAACGTCATAAGATCTCCATCCCCTTGGTGGTGGGATCTTAAATTTGGCTTGACTGAGTGTAAGTGAGGGGTTTTCTTTTATCACCCTTAATAAGTATTCACTTAATCCCATAATCTCAACCCTTTCCTTTACTTCCTCGTCATCTTTATCATTAAGGAACAAGAAGTCATGGTTGAATGACTAATGTTTTTATAGGATGCCAAGGTTTTGAATCCTTTATTATACTCTCCCTTTGGGATCCTAATCCATGTGGGGTAGAGTATCCAATTCATAATCCCTTACATTCCTAACTTCCTTGAAATGTCTCTTGAATGTATATTGCATCCTCCCAATACTGAGATGGGATCCATGGAAAGGCCTTTCTTACTCTTTGTCAAATATTCATATATACCATTCCATATTTGGAAGGTAATATCTTGTTCATCAATTTTTTTAGGGACAAACTTTGGGAGCCTAAAAGGGTCTACCCTATGCCCATAAACCATGAGGATTGTATAATCTAGGTAGAGCAAATAGTCACCCAAATTTATGAATGTATTGGCAATGCTCTTTGAAATCCTAGACATAGGGTGGCCATGAATGCCCATCCAAACCTAAAGATAGAGGTCTTCTAATATTCTAGAAATGTTCTTTACATATTAATATATGTGGACAAAGGAATAAAAGTTAGATATCTTGATCTTGATATAATCAAGGTTGGGACTCCACAAACCCTCATTATGTCAATAAATAGTGCCCATAATTGCATCTAGGAGGTATGAAATCATATATAAATTTACCCCTTGGGCCATCTTATCCTTGTGTATAATATTTTCATGAAATCAAGCACTGATGACCTCCCCCAATGCATAGGTACACTCTAAATTAATGATTAGGTCCAGTAGGTGTACCCATTTTAGACATAAAAAATGAATGTTTGGGTGGCCAAAGAGTCAATTTAGAAATGCCATACCAATATGAATTACCATCCTAAATTGAGTGATGGGGATGGGATTCTTGTTATGTTACTTAAAATTGATAGTCTCAACTAGAATAAGCCACTTCCTTGTTGCTTATTCTACATTGTTATTTTTATTCCAAGTGATTGCACTATGTAAATAGATTGTTGCATATGGAGTTGGTAGACTTAAATGCCTTAGATATGCATCTCCAAAGATGTATGTTATGATTGTGTCTTATTGGCATAGTGTAGATAGCCACCATATATAATTATACCTTTAATAATAAGTCTCATATTAATTTGATGCATGGCATGACATCTAGTTTGGTGATTGCATAGTAAAGTGAATGGAATTTGAATAGTAACAAGTCAGCTACAAGTTGTTTCTCCTCTATTGATATGTCTTCCTCTTATATGAATGGATAAAAATTCTCTATTATCTCCCATATATCTAAGTAATTAACATGAATTCCATCAAACACATTTATATCAAAGACCATATCTAGGTATTCTATGGAATCTTTGATGAAAAACCTGGATGGTGGTATAACTCCTTTATACACCCTAGATGAAGATAACATTAATTTTGGTTGATGTTGGTATGATGAAAGATTTTAAAAATGGTGTTCTAAGAACTCTATTGTGAAAATTACAAGTCATTTTAAATGTAGCTAGGGATTTTAAAATTGTAGTTAATTATGTGCACTCGAGTTTTTGAAAATCAAATGAGGTTAAATCAATTTGAGGCTTGATATTATAGCTTCTTGTAATAATTATAGTTCATGCACCATTAATTTCCAAGGTCTACAAGCTTTTCACCTTCATTCAATTCAAACTTGACCACCACAGCCTAATTAACATGCCATGTAGGATGCTAGCTCATTCAGGGTGTAATGTGTTATTTATTCCTTTAGACACTTGTCACTATATGGTTTAATTAGGGGGTTGACCTTTCCCTTCAAACCTAATTATATAATATGGTGAGTCCAATATTTTGATTGATAGACCCATAAGATCAAAATGCTCTTTGGAGAGATTCATTCAAAAAGATTTATCTATAATTTGTTGAAGGGAAAAGTTCCCAAACTAAAGGCTCTAAACAGAAGTCACCAATATAATAGTTTTTGAAGACTAAGTGTCTTCAAAAAGATTATAATTTGGGAAGAAGTCACCTTATAAAAATTCCTAGAAGGAAACCTTCCTGAAGACCAAAACCTTTTGAATATCAAAGTTTCTAATGTAAATTTGTCACATAAGAAGTGTCTAAGACTAAAGTTGTCGAAGACTAAGTTACCAAAGACTAAGTTGTTAACTGAAATAAAATTTGATATAAATTTCTTGACCAAATAGTTACTAACTAAAAATTTTATGAAGACCAAAATATTTAAGACTAAAATTATCTAAAATACCAAATAAAAATTACCTACATAAGCAACTCTGAATAAAAGAACCTGAATAAGCCAACATGAATACCTATCATACATATAAATTATTCTTAAATTTCCATTAATAGATTAATTTCAATAGTATTTTCAAATGGAAAATAGGTGCACCAAACATAATTCAATGTTCAAAACATCAAGTCTATACAAATAATAAGAACCAGCCTAAACACACACATACCCAAATAATAAATAAGTCCTCTAAAAACAAAGGGGGTCACCACTTTTCAAATAAAAATCCAATGTGTGGGTATGTTAAATACAAAAATCACTAGTAATAGTTTCATCCATTACCACACCCCAAATATCAGTTGAGCCACAAGTGCAGGTGAGGTTTACTTCTATAACATTACCATGTATACACACTCTACCATAAAGACTTTTATTAGAGAGAGCCATGAATAAATACATGTTATGGTTTATATAGAGCTTATCTCTACCCAATTCACACATATATTAGTGTTATTGAGCCCCCACAACACTCCACATAGAGCATCCATACCTGTTATAGCTTCTTCCACTAGATGGGTCCCCAAGAGCCCCACAATTCATAAGCCAGTTCAGTTTGATCCATAATTTCATGGCCAAACTTCATATTTAGCTTCAATTATAGATTATTAGTACATCTAATTCTTAGATCTTAAATACTTCCTCACACACCATGTGCAGTAATTCTTCCTTTACTTAATATAGGTCAGCTTGATAGTGAATCTCTCAAAAGACTCATCAATTAGTATGTTCTCACAATTTACATGTACATAATTTAATTTATCTTGATCCTTGTATATAGTTTCATTTTCATGTTGGTTTTACACAAATTATACTCAAAAAACACAAAAACATTATAATATGTTCAAAAATTGTTGGGAGAATAAAATAGATAAATAAAGTTGCACAAGATATTCTTCAAATATTTGTGCATTATATAAGTAGTTTTCAGCTATATGTATTTTCTCATATCCTCCACAACTTGTAAAATGATATAAGGTGAATAGTATCCTCTTTTAGATCCATAATATGAGAAGAATTTGAATAGTTAGGGACTATAAATAACTATATATATATATATACATATATATATATATAAATATATATATACATATACATATATATATATATATATACATATATATATATATATACATATATATATATATATACATATATATATATATACACATATATATATATATACATATATATACATATATATATATATATATATACATATATATATATATATACATATATATATATATATATATATATATATATATATATATATATATATATCTGTGTGTGTGTGTATGCATGTATGTATGTATGAAGAAGATGATGAAATTTTATTGAGATCAATATAGACTATGTGGTTATGGTTACCTATTGTATTTCTTATGTTTGCTCCTTATGTGTAATGTCTTGTTAATGTTGAGATGAATTCCATCTAATTTACTCTAAATTTTGTGTGCACTTTCATGAAATATTGGTTAATTATAAATCCTTCCTATCACATGAATTCTTATTTGTCATGATTTTGATAAATATGAATTCTTTGCACTATCCTACACACTTAGGTAAAACTTAGCTATCCTCATCCTTAGCATGTTCTGTTGTATCAAGAACCTCTACTAATAATGGTGTGGTGAGCATGGAAAACTTTTCTAGAAGAAACTATGCTAAGATGGCTACCATGATAGGGAGACATTGAAACATGGTTAGAATAGAAAGTATGGAATTTTGTAGAAGAGGAATCTAAAAGGGCTAGTCTTAACACAAGTGAAATTATTCAGGAGCATGTATATGGAGAAATATATGATTTTTTTTGGTGTAAGCTACTTTAATTGCTAACTAACTAGTTGACAACATTGGAATACTATTGCTTCAATCCTAGAACAAAATAAATAATTACCTGGACCGAAGAGAAGATAGACCAATTATTGAAACTAGAAATCAACTAGATGAGAGTGATAGACTATTCGATCACCACCACTATAGATGGATACATCACCAAATTTGTAATAAAATTATTTATAGCATTTGAAGTTGTGTAGGATCATTTTTTTCTATGAATTAGAGGAAAAAATTTTCAGCAACTACCTCTCTTGATAAAGATGTTGGTTGTGGATAAGTCCATGGTGCCTACTCTAACCAATATGGAGTAGTCACTTTGGATGTATAGGGGTGTGTGTGCATAATGGTGAATGATGGATAGATGAGTAAGTAAAGTTTAAACTTGAATCCAAAATGGAAATGTGAGGGAAGAAGATTTAGAATAAAATTTTAGCTTCATAATGAGAATTGTGACAACAAAATAGATGGAATAATCAAAATAATACCCAAGTAGCTATGAGTAGAGTTAAGAGTAGCAGTATATTAGATGATGAACGAGTGAAAATATGTGATGAGTGAAAAGATGAACAAAGGATGAATAAAGAGGATGATGAATGTTGGTAGATAGAATTAGAGGATAAATAATGAGATGAAGATGAGATGTACGAAGAAGGTGAGAATAGTTTAGAAGTAGATCAAATAGATGATATAGGTAGTGCATATTTATAAAAAAGGGTATTATTCAAAGAAGAGGAATTATGAAAATAAATATAATATTATCATTGGTTAAATGTAGGTTCAAGCACATTAGAAAAAGAAGAAGACACAAGAAAGAACCATTCATCAAAAGATCACACTTCCCTATAGCCCAATATTTTATATTCTAATAGAAGCTTTCAGCTAGGCAGACAAGAAGGTGATAGTTGGGAAGGACCATTCTTAGAATACATGAACCATTGGGGTACTAAAATTCATATTAAATATATTAGAATGTATTTGAAGGCCATATAATTAGTTGAATTTGAATAACAAAAATAAGAATGTGAACTAGGAATTTGACTAAGAAGAGGAGATTAGTATTGTGTTAGTGACAAAATGAACAAAGCAAATTGACAAACAACACACTAAACTAACACCTTCATGCCTAGTTACTAGGGTGACCTTTATGCCTAGTTACTAGGGTGAGCTTAATAACAAAAACAAATGACAAACACAACTAAAAATTAAGGAAAAACAAAAATCCTTCACCTTCCTTGGATGCTCCAAATGCTTTTGTAGTGGCTTGATCAGCTTATGCTTATGAAGTCTATTGCAATGGAGCTTGACTATCCTCTACCTCCTCTTGTCACCTTTGGCTTTGTCTTAGCTTACATTGGAATCAATTTGGCATGGTAACACTAATTAAAATAGATTTTGGAATCATTGGTGCGTTATAACTTTGCATTATCAAGCCTTTAAATTCATGTGGCAAGGCCTCCTATTTATAGATTTTTATAAATGGGTAGAATCAACCTAAACCATCCATCTCAAGATTGAGATGTGTGGATAAGGATTAATCCAATTATGAAATTAAAATTCATAAATAGTCTCATCAATATTTGGGATAAATGATCAATTAAGAGACATGGAGAGTATTGATGAGGCATGGGATGCATGAATCTTGATATTTGTGGTATTTATGGCCTAGGAATGTATTTCCCAAGAAATGAGGTCACCTAATGATGTAGATATTTAATATTAATTTATAAAAACAAGTATTCAAAAAGTTTACATGGAATTCTTAATTAGGCTCTAATTTGGTTTAACTAGCTCTCAAGCATGATTAAGCACTTTATGCACAAATTATTCAAATTGATTAGAATGCCTTGTTATTGGTCCAAAATTTAACTAGATGAAATTGAAAGTTAATGTCAGATGCATTGGATCTATTATCCCATTTAGGATGTTACCAACAAAAAATAATAAAGTCACATGTCTTGTGCAAGAGATTTGATAGGAAAGAGCAATCCAGAGCACCTAGGTGTAAAATTGGCATTTTGACTCAGAATGATCTAATCAAAGTTAGCTGGCCCATAAATTGAACTACCCCATTGAGGGATACCCTAACCAAAATTTTCACTTGAATTGTCAGTTTCACATCATTTAGCATGTTTTAGTGTTTTTAGGCCAAATTATACACTTCAGTGGAAATTGGTCAAAAACTTGATTAGAGGTTATTGGTGGCCATATTTAGGTGTCTATAGTTTACCCTTATTTGGGAAAGCATTGAAAGATATAATCACATTAAATTAATCTCAAATAATGAAAAAGGTATTGCATGCCTACAACTATAATGATGATAAACTAACCGTATGATGCCCCCTTGAGGGAATGGTTAGGACAAGTAGGTTGACAAACGGTCCCTCGATAAGAAGCAAAATGAGGGGACCAAAGAAAGGAAAGATGATGGTGTGAAAACACAATGATTTTTAAAAAGTAATCAAAATCACTGATAATGAAAGTGGGATGGTGTATAATGGTTTTCCCAAAGGTGGTTATAAGCATTGTACCCTGATAGTGGCAACATGGTATGATAACACAATGATTTGCCAAAAGGCAATTATAATCATTGAGAAGATGGAATTGACCCAATTAGGATATAAAAACAAGATAATAATGCACCCCTATATGGGAATAAAAATTAAAGTGGTGAGAACATAATTATTTTCCCAAAAGTGGTTATAATCATTGAGAAATGCAGGTGGAATGGTGTACAATGATTTTCCCATATTCAATTATAATTATTGGACCCTGATTATGGAAAAAATGATAAAATTGGTTGAGTATGATGATAAATTAACATCGAGGGCAATGATGATTTGAAACAACCTACTAATAGGGAGATGCTCATCTAAACTAATAAAGGTTGAAATTCTTTCATGGTTAATTACTCAATTTGGGATATGATTGGGATTGAGTTAGAATGTTGGTGTCAAAGAGATGTTGATGCCACCATTATTGAATAAACTTATTGAAGTTGAGTTTTGTTGTATCATGTGTTGGTAGGCATCATGGTTTAATATCATGAGGACTTTGCCAAAATATGCATAAGGACTGACTCTTGCAATCCAATACTCAAATAGAAAACAATTCACCAAAGATAAAAACCATAATGTCAATGTTAGAAGATTAATATGGATGGATTCAAGTATAGGTGCACATAAGAAATCACCCAATGAATAAACATAGACTGAATCAAGGTAATAGTGCTGAAATCAAATAAATAGGCAAACAAACAAATGAAATAAGTAGAAATAAATAAACAAACAACATAATAGAAACTATACAAACATTTCCCCTAGAAAATAGGTGATAACTTAACAAAAGAACAAAATATGGGAATAGAAGAAATGAAATGGGGTGGTTGAGTTGTCTCCATATGCACTAGGCAAATGGACGCTACCTGCATAGTTCCATGGATATAATATCCAATAAAAAACTTTAGGCCAAATGTAGTTCTCCCAGGGAATGGGAAGAATGTGATAACTAATGAAAAAAATAGAATGGATGTGATAGAAGAATAAGAATGGTCTTACAAAATGGCAAGTGTGTGAGATAAAAAAGCCAAAAAGGATGGCGAAACTAAGAAATAAGTGATTTTCTTGAAACCTAGTAAGGGTTCCCATAATCCTTAAGGCAAAGAAGTGGTCAGTGTTTTTGGTTTTTTCTAGTGATTTTACAAATGTTTTTGGAAGTTTTTGAAGTATCTCAACTTGATCAAGAATGATGAGACACTAAATGGTTCAAGCTCAAAAAATAGTGAGATCATTCAAACTTAGCTTTCTTTCAAAATGGTGAGAGTGTGCAAACTTAGGGTGCTCATAAAATGATGAGAGCATTCAAACTTAGGTTGCTCATAAAATGGTGAGAGCATTCAAACTTAGGTTGATCATAAAATGGCAAGAGCATGGTGGAAAGGGTGACTGAGCTGACCTCAACAAGTATCAACCACTACCTACATAGTCCTAGAGTAGGACCTCAAGTCACTATAGTTTTGCTTTTATAGTAGAGGAACCCAACTAACATAGCTAGCAATTCAAACAAAATAGACATAGTTGGTAAAAAGGAATAGTATGGCATAGGAAGTGGAAATTTGGTATGTCAAGGCTCAATAAACAAATGTTACCCCTAGTTTACCCATAGGCAGTTATAACTAGGACACAATGGCATGGATCAATGGTACTAATTTTCCCAAAGGTGATTATAATTAGTAGCAAGATTGGTGATAAGAAAGGAATAACAAATGAAGGATGAAACCATCAAAACTTCTACCATACTTCTCTAAAATATGATATCTATATGAATTACTTGAAACAACTAATGAAATTAATTAGATTCCTTAGTGCTAAAAATATGTAATGAATGGTAAAAACCAAGGTCAAATGAGCTAGGCTTTAGAACATGTTTGTTTGATAGATCATAAATGTAAAGTAGATATAGCTAAGAATATGGATAAGAATGATATTTATATAAAGAATAATAGTGATAAAATGGCACCACTAAAATGGTCCTTATAGATAATACACCTTAAGGCTCAAACATAGTACCACTTGAGGTGAATAATATTCATCAAACCAAGAAGTTCATCTCCATCTGGTGTGGCAAGCCTATATGTTCTTAATCCATAATCTATAGTAATGATGAAAGGTCCTATCTAGTTTGGTTTGAATTTACCTTTATGCTTCTTCTTAGTCATGGTATTCTTTTGGTTTTGTTTAAGAACAAGATCACAAAGTTCAAATGTTCTATACTTAACATGCTAATTATAGTGGCCTTTGAGTCAGTTTTGATATGCTTAAAGATTGTTGAGCATAGTTGTACATTTTTCATCAAGTAGGTCTAGCTCTTGTAGGTGAGCTACTTGATAGTTGTGATCATCTAAGACATGCTTGAAAGATATGTGTAGTGAAGGCAACTTGACCTCAATGGGAAGGGTGGATTCAGTACCATAAACAAGTGAATATGGAGTGGCTCTTATGGGGCTATGATGATTGGTATGGTATTCCCAAAGGGTATGGAATATCTACAGGTGCCAATCATGACTGACATCATTGACAATCTTTTTAAGAATATTGACAATGGTTTTGTTTGATGCTTCAACCTAGCCATTACCTTGAAGGTAATATGTCATAGAAAAATATTGTGTGATGTTGTATTTGGTACATAGCTTGTCAAAATCCTTATTATTTAATGATCCTCCATTATCAGATATAATATTAGAGGGGATACCATAATGGAAAATGAGATGGTTAAAGATAAACTTGGAAATTTTCTTTCTAGTCATGTAAGTGAGGGGTATATCTTCAACCCACTTAGTGAAATAATTAGTGGCGGTAAGGATATGTTTATGGTCATCAGATGAAGAGGAGTTGATCTTCCCAATGAGGTTGAGTCCCCATATAGAAAATGGCCATGGTGTCAACATCAATTTTAGAGTTTATGCTAGGGCATGAATCAGATTAGCATGCCATTGACATTTGTCACACTTCTTTACATATGTAGTTACACCTATGTTCATCATGGGCTAATAATAACTAGTATGCAAGAGCTTTTAGGATAGGAATACCCCACTATAATGAGCTTCACATACTCTTTCATGAACTTCTCTTAACGCTAGTGTAGACTCTATTGAATTTAAATAATTAAGTAGAGTTCCATCAAAACTACAGCAGTAAAGGGTGGATCCAATTAGAGTATAATGAGTGGAATGATGAATAAAGGATTTGGTTTATTTTTGAGATAGGTTACATGGTATAACTTGGTCATGAAGGTATTTTTAAAGGTTTGAGTACCAGATAGAATTAGGACCAACAATATCATAAATCATTGCAATAGTTGAAGGTTCATGAGTTGGTGTAGCTAAATTCTTGATAAGGAACTGATATTATCTAGCTTTATCTATTTGTCAAATTAGAGAGCTGATAGTATCCATGGCATATACATTTCTATTACTAGCCCTTGGTATATTCTCAAACTAAATGTCAGCAATTTTTTATTTGAGAGTGTCAACCATAGCTTTATATGGAACCAACTTATCATCTTTGGTCTAAAAATGGTCTGTGACTTGATTGATGATTAACTAAGAATCACCATAAACATTTAGATGAGATATATTCCATTTTACTACCAATCAAAGTCCTGTGACAAGTGCTTCATATTCAACCATGTTTTTTGTATAAGGAAAACTAATTCTAAATGATTTAGGGATTAGATCCCCCTATGGTGTAATAAATAAGAGGCTTGCCCCCAATCTATGTGTAGTAAATAAACCATCAAGATATATCTTCCAATGTTTCTCTTTAAGAGGTGTGTCAATGATGGTCATTATGGATTCATCAGGAAAATGAAATGTGAGTGGCTTTGTGTCTGCAAGGGGTACTTTAGCAAGTTGATCTGTAAGGACCTATCTTTTGATTGCCCTATGATTGACATACTCTATGTCAAACTCACTAAGAATCATGATCCATTTGGCCATTATACCTTGTAAAGATATTTTAGATAATAGATACTTGATTGGATCTACTTTTGAAATGACCATGGTCTTATTGTTCAACATGTAATGGCATAGTTTCTGAACTGTGAAGACCATGGCTAGACAAGCTTTTTCAATAGGTGCATAGTTGTGTTCATATGTGACCAAGGTAAGACTTAAGTAGCATATTGCATGATATTTTCCATTATTATCATGTTGAGCCAAAAGTCCCCCCAAGGCATTGTTGGTAGCTGCTAGATACAATAAGAATGACTTTCTTGGCATAGGAGGTAAAAAAACAAGTGGATTAGCTAGATAGTCCTTGAGTTGTTGAAAAGTTGTTTGGAAATTATCATACTAGTGAAATACAACTCCCTTATTTATAATATGTGTAAATGGATGACACTTGTCTAATAATTGAGAGATGAAGCATCATATTGACTGGATCTTACCCTATAAACTACAAACTTACTTCAAATTACTTGGTGGTAGCATCTCGATTATAGCATGGACTTTGGTCAAATCATCTTTAATACCTCTATGAGACACGATGAAGCCAAGTAATTTATTTGAGGTTACACAAAACACACATTTATTTGGATTGAGTTTAAATTTGTACTCCCACAATCTTTCAAATATCCTACATAGAACTACTGGATGGTCGGCCCTGGTCTTGGATTTTCCTAATATGTCATCGACAAAGTCTTCAATAATATCATTCATCATATCATATAATATGATAGTCATGGCCCTTTTATATATAGCTCTATCATTATTAATACCAAATGGAATTACCTGATAACAAAATGTTCCCCATGGAGTGGTGAATGCTAGTTTATCTTGGTCTTTTGGTGTTATTCTGGTCTAGTTGTATCCTAAAAATCCATCCATGAGTGAAATAATTTCATAACCCACTGTGGAGTCAATGATCATGTCAATATTAGGCAATGAAAATTAATCTTTAGGATAATCTTTGTTTATGTCTCAAAATTAGTATAGATTATAATTCCTTTAGGAATTTTACTAACAGGTACAACATTAGATATCCATTCTAAATAGTCAATGGACTCAATACATCCTAATTCTAAGATTTTTTTTAAATATTTCTTTACCAAGATAATAATGCAAGGATGCATCTTATGAATCTTTTGTTTCACCAGTTTGGCATTAATATTGACCATAAGGTGGTGCAAAACCAAGGTGGGGTCCAAACCTGCCATGTTAGAATAAGCCCATACAAAGATATCTATAAATTATCTCAACAGAGCTATAAAGACTTCATGTTCCTCTTTAGTGAGGGACATGCCTAATTTTACCCATTTTGGGTCTAATATATTCCTGATGTTTACCTCTATTATATCTTTGATTATAAGGGTTGAACCATCTTCTAGAATAGTAGACAAAAACTTGAACTATTAGACTATATAAAGGCCCTCTATTAGGACTGACTCTTCAACATCTCCTAGGCATGATGAATCTAAGTCTCCCAATGGGATATCTAGGAATGTGACAAAAACATTTAGAAATGCTTAAAGAATTTAATCAAATACTTATTGTTTCACAAAACTAAACTCGGATCCATAGGCAATTTCATCATTGGTGGTTTCCTGGTCTAAATTTGAAGAAGAATGAACACCCCCTCTAATGGCACCTAAAATAGGTTTTCACCACTAGGTTGGCCTTTATATTTACTTTTTCCTTGGTCATAAAGTGCCTTAAAGAGGTTTTCACTTTGGTACCTCAATGTTTTATTTATTTGCTTTTGGCTAAGGGTGTTCACCTGATCTCCAAAATAGGCTTTAGGATCTAAGGTAATTGAGAATCCTAATTTATGATCTCCCAATGGAACGTTGTCTATAAGGCCTAAAATTTTACAGAATGCCTCATCATTATAAAACTCAACAATCAACAAATTGGATTATTTGTGGTCCCAATCTATTAGTTGGGGATAGTATAACGGCAATGGGTTATGATGAATGACTGGGGTAAGAGTATATATTACACTATTATCAAACAAGTTAGTCACAACTAGGTCATCAAAGGTGAGGCTATGATCAGACTATGCTTCATTATCAACATCATCATCACTAGCCATCAATGAAATAAGATATGTGGCATCAACCCCAAGTGGTTTAAATCCAATTCCATAAGGTCTTTTGTACTTAGTTATGGAAATTAGCTCAATGGTTCATTTTTGATTTGGTCTGATGCCTCTTCCTTCATAATCTTGATGTTCCATGATCCTATTAGGAATAGGATACTATGCACTTTTATAATAATCATCTTGGTTGTCATTTTATAACCATGATTCATCCCCTTCAATAGGGTCTAGTTCTAGGAAAGATGTTGGTACAAACATGACTATCTTTGTTCTTTTATTGCCAATTCATGTGTGGGGTACTTTTAAATCATCTATAGGTATTTGGATTCTGAGGAAGGTTGGCAATATGGAAGGTATTATGGGTCACATACTCCCCTAGGACATTATCTAAAATGATGAAATGATTGGAAGCTTTAAGAGGTGGCATGTGGGAAAGGGAATACAAGGTATTAGGATCTATGCAATTATCCTATGAAGGATCAATAAGTATGGCCTTTCCTTTATCCTTATTAGAACTTGGATTCATGCCATATTGGTAATTATAGATTTAAAACTTGACCTCAAGATGTTTATAATGTTCATATGGGTGTAAATCTCTTAGAATATTCACTTCCATCCCTAAGTGGGAGAACTTGATACATTGGTGCAGCATTGACAGGATTGCATGAATCTCATGTAACCAAGGCCTACCTAAAAGCATATTATATGACAACTCAAGATTAAGCACATGGTAAAGTGTATCATGGGTCAAAGGCCCAATGATAACTAGTAAGCTAATGGTGCCTTGTGATTCTCTTTCCTAATTATCATAGGCTTTGATATTTATCATTTCTGGCTCGAGATATACCATTATGTACCCAAGAAGCTTGATGAGCTTTAGAGACACTATGTTGAGGCCTGATCCATTGTCTATAAGGACCCGTTTCACTTTATGTTGCTTTATATAAACTTTTATGTATAATGTATTATTATGGAGTAGGCCAAGGGAAGACATATCGCTATGGTTGAATGTGACTTGTTGGGTAGGAGCTAGATATCCAACAAAAGCTTGAAATTTATTAGGGGATATGTCACTGGCAATAATGGATTAGGTTAAAAACTCATTCAAAATGTTTTTTTGGATTGTTAACATTCGTAACAAATCTAAAATACAGATCTGTGTTGATGTCTTCTATAAATATTCCATAATATCAAACTTCTTATCTTAGTCAATGGTGAATGGTTTATTCTGAGGCTAAACAGTTGGTTAGATAATAAGCAAAGTGGAAAATAGTTATGGACTTGGGATAGCAATATTTAACCTCTAAGTTGTGATTATATAATCAGGATTAGATGTTGGACCATAATTGCTAAAAAATGCTAGGAATGGTGCGGGATGTAGAAAATCCTACTCCTTGGTATGATGGTCCACTCATGGTATTAAATATAGGCACATGTTATTGACTAGTTATTTGTGCATTAGTACCACTTTGATTTGGATTAGATGTTGCTTGCACATTATCCACTATATTTTGCTCATTATTCTGTGTATGGCTAGATTTAGGTGTGTAAAAATAAAACATAGGTAAAAAGAGTGTGCACAATAATTCTCTTAGTACACAAAGTAGTACATAGGTAGGATCACTTAGAATGTAGCCTCCTCTGATAAAAGCTAAAAAAAGGCTCCATCTATACCAATCAATATGATGAATTATCTAAGAGGATTCATAAACTTAGCCCATTATGATGGTTCTATAAATATTGAACAATACCTATTGACTTGAAAAATGAGATGGCAAGCTAAGGGCATCATTGATGAAGCTATTCAAAAGTGTGAATTAGTAGGGGCACTAGCTGGTAGAGAATTAGAGTTCATAAAATGAAGAGACATTATATAGGCAAGCCTAAAAGATGTCAAGGACTATTTGGTCATAGAATTTAAGGTCAACAAATACACCAGTTAGACTATACATAACCTGTAGGATATATAGCAAAAGTCTATGGGATTGGTCTATGACTATGACCATAGATTCCTTAATGTAATGAATAAGGTAGAGTTTGTTTTAATAGATAAGGATAAAGTTATGTGGTTCATCAAAGTATTATGCCCTAGAATCAAGTTTCCCATTGTGTAAACTTAATTTGCTATGAAAGAAGATGCTAGAGTTGTTACCCTATGTGTAAAACAAATTGAAGTTTATGGATAAGCTCTTATTGCCAATTCCAAGATTGAAAATACACTACAGGCTTTCATGAAAAAATCATGCAATAACATGAGGTAGATAATCCTAAATTGAAATTATGGTGTATGGAGTATGGAAAAGATGGACACCATAGAAATGATTTCTCTAAAGTCAAGATAGAATTTTTTGAACTCTATTAAGTAGTTGGGCATGTTACTACGCAATGCCATCTTCTGTAGTAATATATCAAGAACCCACAAAACCTATATTACAATTTTTGTAAGTTGACTAACCATGATAAAAGGAACTATAGGGATTTAGAGGAGTTAAAATAAAGCATTACTAAAAATTTATTTTCCATTAATGTATAATAAATTACCTCGATGAAGTTGGTGATCCCAGGTCAAGAGGTAGATAAAGGTTCTATGATTTAGATAGGTCCATAATGGATTTTGAGTTCAACATAGTATCAAACTCAAGGTCTAGCTGGATGAACCCCTTCTTCTCCAAGATAGATACCTCTATCCCCTTAGTACCAGTATGCACCACCTTTAAACTCACCCATAACATAATAGTAACAAAAAAATTGGGCCCCACCAGCTATGCAATAATAATTCAAAATTGTAGATAACAATCAGTAGTACCAACATTAGAACATTATCTAGTCACAAGGAGGGTATCGAGGTGGATATCAATCCAACATAGGAGGAGTTTGAGGTGGTAGAATCAATAACTATTAATGGCCTCCTCTACAATGCTACCTATGTGGAAAATATAATCACATCCAATGAAATTTCCCAATGACCCCACAAAGGCAGTCCTACTATGCATATTGCAAAATATATGACCATCATGACATAAAAGATTGCCTTGTTTTAGAAAAATAAAGGAAGGATAAGGTTTTATAGAATGTGAATATGGTGAGTATGCATCCTAAATAAAATGCATTCTTGAATGCCATGACACAATAATAGCACATAGCCCAAGGTTTGCCTCTACTCAAGATGTCACAAGATCAGAGGATCTGAAAAGCTAAATAGGATAAGTAACTAGATCTAGCTATAGAAAAGAGCCTCATATATGAAGTTGCATAGATGTTAAAAAACATTAAACATAAAGAGACTGCTGATAGTGATGTTGTAATAATTGATGTGCAAATGTATGTCCAAATCATGCACATTATGCATTAAAATGGAATTGTCATTATGCTCATAGATCTTTTGAAACTGTTAAGTACATTGTGCAATGACTACATCTCATAGAACATAACAAACCTACTTCATAACCTAATATAATGTGTGTAGCATGGGCAACAAAAGACAAAAAAATTGGTTTGGTATGTTAAGATAAAGAATCCCTAAGATGTTGATGCATGAATTAATATTGAGGTTGTTATTTATGAAATCCCAAATGTTGTCTTTAATTTTTACAGCACAGTTAATATGATTCCTAGATTTACATGTGAAGCTATCAGACAACCAAATTTAAGATAAAACCCATTGACTCTAAGCCTAGCTAATTATGGGAAGGTTGATCCTATTGGTAGACTAGAAGATGTCGAGATCAAATTTTCAAACTTATCTTTATGGGGTGACTTTGAAGTCATCAATATGAAGACCATATCAACACATTACCCTACAATAATAGGTAAGAATTAGGCATATGATAGTCAAATGACTATCAATACAATACACAATCATCTCAAGGCACATCAAGGTGATAAATGTTTTGTCATTCCTCTCAACAGAGTGCACAAGCCTTACATAATTCTAGATGAACCAAACTCTTCATACACTGCACAAGAAACCAATTAGATGAAGGTGAATTCTAAATAAAATTCAAAAGCTTTGCATCCAGCTAAATGTAACTTTCTATACTAGCATACTAAGCCATAGGTAAAATCACTACTCACTCAATAACTAAAGACATCAAAACAATGGAGACCCAAACTAGTATCTACGCAGTTGATAGTAAATTAGTTTGTCATCGAAGAGTGTGTGTCTATGTCTAAAAAATCCCCTACTCAATCATAAGTTGATTTCCTTTATCAAGCTGAAGAACACATGTAAGACTATATAGACCTAATAAGGGAAGGAACTATGCCATGGGAAGAAGCTTCATATATCATTGGTGACTTAGACACCTACCTCCTCAATTGGGCTCGAGGTGACCATGAAATCCAACCGATGTGAATGGTCTTTGTGTATGAGTGAAAAATTCTTGTGTATTATATAATAAATGATATTAATTATTTCATTTTATGATTGTAAATTCATATATCGACCATCAACCAGTGAGTTATCAATCTAATAATGCCTTGAAAGGAGTTGTTATGACATGGTGGGCAGCTCATCAGGACAATCATTTGGAATGGGATGATGTCTATGAACTCATGAACAACATGTTCCAACTACCATAGTTTATCCATAATAATTATCCATTCTTTCAAGAAGGTGAGTGCCCCAAAATTCATATACATAAATGTGTTGAAGTCTGGAACAAGAAATGTGTGGCACCAAAGTATTGGGTTCACATTTTCCACTATACACTTGCTTCATTACTAGTAGCATGGTACATGCACCAAGAGCATAAAAGGGAGACCAAATATTGGGTACAAGTACAAAGTGATTTTATATAAACCTTTATGTTTAAAGATGAAAATTTTCTAGTTCATAATACACTGTAGATTCTCAATT
This sequence comes from Torreya grandis, assembly GCA_037957365.1. NCBI lineage: Eukaryota > Viridiplantae > Streptophyta > Pinopsida > Cupressales > Taxaceae > Torreya > Torreya grandis. The sequence goes on from JARHVA010000711.1 coordinate 4,161,609, forward strand.
ACTTTTTATGCTAGGGGTGTATAGAATACTTGATCACCACAATAGAATATGCTACGTGGAAGAACATAGCCTCTAATCTTAACAAGGAATTACAAATGTATAAAGTTGATAGGAATGAATAACAAGCTCTGATGTATCCATGTCATTATATATAAGATGAGGTGGAAGACACTAAGGATTTAAATTCTGATGGTGACCTAGATTAGAAGGATTTATTTGAGCATGAGTGACCTATATAACCACTCAAGAACATTGACGTAGAACCCATTGAATAAGATAAGCTACACAATATCAAAATTCTTGAGTAGGAAGGGAAATAGAGGCTATAGGAATCCATTTATGAATAAAAATGCAATATTTATCAATAACCCCTCAAAAATCATGTTAGAAACATTAGGATAGAGGAGGTCCCAAAATTGGCAAACATCGGTGACTATTGGATAGAAGCTGAGATCTATGAAGTGTTTCAACTTTTGAGGGATTATCAAGATGTTTTTCCCAAAAAATTATCAAAATTTAGAGGTATTGATCCATCTCTTATCAAGATGCATATTAGATTAAAGGAGTGTGCACAGCCTACAAAGAAGCAGCCATATAAGCTCAATCTTAATATGAAGCTAAAAGTAAAGGCCGAATTGGATAGAATGAAGGATGCAAGAATTATCTATCCAATAGAAAAGACAAATTGGGTAATCCTCACAATAGTTTATCCCAAGAAAATAGGATAAATTTGGGTATGTGGGGACTATCACATCTTGAATGATGCCTATGTAAATGATCCATTTCCAATTCTTTTTATAGATGAATTTTTGGAGTCTATCATAGGACATGAAATTTATTCTTTCACAAATGGTTTTAGTGGATATCATCAGATACCAATCATAGAAGAAGATAGAGCTAAAACAACAAATGCAATAAAATGGGGCTATTTTACATACAAAGTCCTGCCTTTTAGCTTGAATAACATATCTATGTTGTTTTCTCACATAGTGGTTATGGCATTCAAGGATTTCATTCATGACTTCCTAGAAGTTTACTTTGATGATTGGGTAGTCTTCTCATTGTTTAAAGAGCATTTGTCTAAGTTGTATTTAATGTTAGAATGATTCCAATCCTTGCACATTGCTTTGAATCTAAATAAATGTTTATTTTTCACACCATTTGGTGTTTTACTAGGACACATAGTTTATAGCGAAGGAATTATAGTAGATTAGGGAAAAATCATAGTCATCTTGAGTATTCCTCCACCTATCAATTCCATTTAAGTGCACTCTTTCTTAGGGCATATAGGCTACTATCAAAATTTTATCAAAGGCTACACAGCTATTTCATCTCCTTTAAAAACTTTATTGTGCAAAAATGTGAAGTTTGTTTGGACTTTAGAATGCCAAGAAACTTTCATTGAGATAAAATAGTGACTAGTTACTATGTTTATACTTGTCTTTACAGACTAAAGAAATATTTCTCATGTACATATAGATGCTTTGGGTATCATAGTTCATGTTATTCTTGCACAGCCCAAAGATGGTGGTTTTGACCATCCTATTCATTTTTATAGTTAAAAATTATCTAACATAGAGAAAAATTATATAACCATGGAATAGGAAGCATTTGCCATTGTTTTCACACTTCAAAAAAATTGACACTATATACTAGTAACACCATTCAAAGTCTTTATAGATCATCAATCCCTATGATACCTTGTCAACAAGATAATTCTAGGTGGATGTATCTCTCGATGGTTGATGTTTCTTTAGGTGTTTCAATTCTATATAAATGTAAAGCTAAGAAGAGAGAATGTAGGACTAGACCATCTCAATTGCATACCAAATGGGGAAGAGCTAGAAGAATTACAACAAGACTCTCTTGATGATCATATTTTCCATGTCTCTACAATTCTTGACAATTTCAAAGCCATTACCAACTTATTCAAACAAGGATTCTTCCCTACACGCTTTCAAGAGTGTGATAAGAAGTAGTTTGTGACTAGAGCACTACCATAAACCATCATTAATGGGTTTCTGCATCACTTAAGGAAGGATGAAGTCCTATGCAAGGTTGTTTTGTAACATGAATGACCTCAACTCTTGGAGGAAAATCATCAAGGAGTCATAGGAGGACATTTTTTGGGAGAATCCATGGCTAGAAAGCTACTACAAAATAGATTATGGTGGCAAAATTTGTTCCAAAATGCATACAAAGTTTCATAGCATTGCAATGTCTGCCAACATATGGGTAAATTGTTGTATAAAGATGAGATGCCTTTACAGCCTTTGTTATCTAAATAGCCTTTTGAATAATGGGGCATTAATTTTTTTAGACTGATCAACCCACCAAGTAAGCATAGTAAATCAAGTTACATCATTACTATGATCGACTATTTTAATAAGTGGGTTGAAGATGTCGTAACACCTAGCTATAGTGCAAAGGACACAGTGAAGTTTCTATATGAAAATATCATTATAAGGTTTAGATGCCCTATAAAATTAGTCAATGATAGAGGAATACACTTTATAAACAATACCATCAAAGCTCTAATTAAATAATTTATGATCTCTCATCACAAAATCATTGTGTATCATCCACAGGCCAATGGCCAAGCTGAATCATCTAATAAAATACTGGGTAAAATGTTGAAAAAATATGTAATGTCAAGCAAAATGATTGGGAAGATCATATTCCTATGATCTTATGGGCATATTACACACATTAAAAAATGGCTATAGGATTTACACCATTCCAATCAGTGTATGGTCTAGAAGCAGTCATGCTAATGGAATATTTAGTACCCAGCCTATGCATTACCATGGTTATGTGACTTGGAGATCATCGATCTCTTATTAACTGGCTCCTTGAAATAAATCGGATGGATGAGTTCAAACATAGATTAACCTAGATGTAGTAAGTGCACAATTAGAGCCAAAAATCATGGCATGATATAAACTTACAATAGAAAGAATTTCATAAGGATCAGCCAGTCTTTTTGTATGATAGTCATTTTAGAGTATTCCTAGACAAGCTACAGATATGATGGAAAGGGACCTACAATAGACATGACCTAACACAATAAGGAACTATGGTTTTAAGATATCTTCATGGAACCATGTTACTAAGGTGATTAATGGCTATAGGCTTAATCCCTACCACCAATAGCCTATTGATCTCATTCTACAAGCTGAGTGGGTGTTGAGAAGCACCATGTAGATTAGGATTACACTATTTTAACATTTTTTGTGTTTGTTTCTTTTCTATTTTGTTTATTTTTAGCTGATATCAGTAATGACATTTATGAATTACAAATACCAAGCATCACATGTGTCAGACATACGTAGAAGGATCCATGTGTGCTATAAAACATGTCAAATATGAGCGATTAAAAAATTTTAATTCTAGGAAAGGTACAAAAACATCACATCAATAAGATATCCATTGGATAATAGCCAACTACCATAAGTAAATTTTGAATCCAAGGGTTGATGGACATGATCTTTAACAAATCGAGGGCTAGTCAGTATCAGTTGTTTATACCTGTATATGGATACCAAAGAGAATAATGGTGTAACTCCACACATGTGCCAAAAAATAACTACTTTAATGGCTAGATTGGATATTCATTTTCCACATCCACCATTTTAACATGGACCCCAATAGGCATGAATTCTATAAAATCTAAGTTTGAATACCAAGTTAGTATTTCATCTTTGAGCATATTTTTCATGAGCTACAACTATCAAAGAGCTAAGATATTTTCTTACACAAAAAATAGATAAATTTTCAATTTTTTCCTTCATGTAGCTATGAATACTTCATTATTAATTAGGGCTCTAACTTATGCATAAAAAGAAACTATGGGTGTAGACATGGTGCTTTGAAAAACAAAGTATAATGATCAAGAGTCATTTGATTACCTCCACCAAGCTGAGTAGAAGCTCTTCCACCCTGATCCTATTGATGATGCATAACGACTCACCTTCATAGCTCCACACTAATTCCATAATATAGATTTTGAGCACTTGTTTTGTATTCCTACCTTTGGATATCTAGGGGAGATCATGAAAGTATTACTTGGGTGATATAATGAGGGCCCAATCTATTTAGGCTCAAAAAATACTAATATCATCAATACATAAGCCATGTCCTGAGCTTTAGGCATGCCTACAAATGGGGATTTGCTACTACCATATAAGATGAAAATGCCTCTCATTTTGAAAGAAGTGTGAGATCTATATGTGTGGATAAATAGAGGGATTCTCATTGATGAAATTCTAGATGATCTAGTACATATACTTGTGAAGTCCATAACCAAACAATTTTGGTAGATGACCAAGTTTTTCAAGCAAATTCCCAAGGGCATCATGGACATCGCTCAAAGGATGATCCACCAGAATGAACAATTTAACTAGCTAGAGTACTTCATCTAAGAGCTACTCACAAACATCAATAAATTTTGTACCTCCCCCAAGCAAATATTCTAGTATTAGCTCTTAATTTTACTACTTTGATTCACATATTGGAAGTCACTAGAGGGTGAAGTACACCTAGATACAGACTATTAGTTGGCATAGTAATTTTGTAATCTCATTTGGATGTAGGACTGTAGATATCTCACACATGAGGGCAAGTTTAAATATTGGTGGAAGGAGTGCCTAGACCTCATCACCACACATCTTCGAGTGCCAACTAATGTCATGCAATATCTAGCTCAGCATGCCACAATCACCCTACTACCCAAAAGAGAATTTATCACCATCCATGAGCTGCCATGATTGCCTTTCTTAGTTCTTCCCTTCTTCATCACAATGGATATGGTGTAGACCAAAGTGTCCTAACAAAAAGTGTTTGTAGCTAGGTGTGTGACCCCCTTACAATCCATACCACCTGGCACAGATGTTCCTACCACATAACAACTAGAGCCAGTAATCAACTCATAGCAATATAAAAGAAAGTGCAAAAAAGATCCTCATTTAGTGTCCCCTCCTCTAAAGTGAATGACAAGTATTACTATGACTTGGAAGGATGATTTGAAGGTGCCATAGATTATGATCTCATGTGACCTCATCTAAATAGGCACAAATGAGTAGGAAATCTATCAGGTCATGATGGAAAACATGGTTGGAAATTACTATGAGAAGTAGGAAGGAAAAGAATTCTCTTTTTGGAAGGTGGTATGCATAGTGCAAGTCTACAAGAAGGTTCCTCCAAAGCTATGGGTGGACCTCCCATCCTTCCCACATTTCATCATTGTGGACACAATATGAGAAGAATCAGAGTAGCTCCATTACAAAATGGATCTCTTTCAGCCTTGAACTACTCCAACATTCATAGCTAACATCATGTTTGCTCCTATGTTAGAGAGTCCACATGAATAACTAGTGCACATGCCCCAAATATGAAGTGAGGCATGGCTCTCCCCTACCTTGGAAGATTGCACATTTGGATGAATAGTTGCTACTTAAGAAGCACAACCTACCTCTATATCTACTACACCACCATCCAAACATAGACTAGTCATGATCAGGAGGAAGAAGTCATAGGTTTCAAGTTTAGAGGTGTGACCAGCTAATTATCCACCATCATTGTAGGATAAAGAGGTTGAGGATCTTTAACCAAAACATCCAACACTTGAGGAGCAATAGGTTTCTAGGGAAGAAGTCACTCATAGCTGAATGTAGACTTAGGAAGGAGTTAAAGAAGAGAAAGAAAGAATAAGCATAGCAATAGTATGCTATGCAGTAAGCTAAAGAATTTGAGGCCACACAAAAGGCCAAGTATGTAGAGGCAAACATTTAGAGGGCCACAAATGTGTCTAGGTAGGCCCAAGAAGTAGCTGACATAACAAAACAAGTACAAGAGGAGAGAGAGAGAGAATAAGGAAAATGAGGAAGAAGAAGAATAATAATAAGAAGAAAAGAGGAAACAAGATGTAGTAGTCTAAGCACAATAGTAGGTAGAAGAAACTACCAAAAATAATAAGGAAGAAGATGATGAAGTTAGCAATAACAAGTGTAGGCACAAGTACAAGCATAAGTGCAAGCTTAATCTATGCAAGAATAAGCTAGGACTGTAGCCCTAGTAGTAGAAGAAGAAAGAGAAAGAGGAAGCAAAAAATAAAAAGAAAGAAGAAGAAGAACATAGGAAGAAGGAAGAAGAAGATAAAAAGTAGAAAGAAGAGGAAGAAAATAAGAAGACACAAGAGGAAGAGAAGATAAATAAATAAGATGAAGATGAGAAGAAGAAGCATAGAATAAGAAGCAAGAAGAGGAGGAGGCCAAAAAAAATATAGTTGAATATGTTATGCAATAAAGTAAGCTAATAGTAAAGGCCATATCATAATATCAAAAACCAACAACCACACAGTAAGCATCATAGCAACCCATGTTTTCACTAGGAGGTGTTTGGATTTGGGACATCCCCATAGTCACTGCTCAATGTACTACCTTCTCCCTTCTACTTGCTACTATGTCATCCCCAGACCCTATAACATATATAAGTACATTGGCTACACTCCTAGTCAAGTAAGAGGCTTCACTTGATGTCTCCTAGTTTCCTTTAAAGAAATAACTAGACGGTGTTGTAGATTTTCAAGATTCAATCACATAGAAGGCTGCCTCCCTGGAGCAAGAATGGGATCAGTCAAAGTTATATAATGTGTAACTCAAGGCTCACCTACATGAATTAGTGAAAATGATTGAAGATACTTTTCTAGACTTGTCCTCTCAAGTAATTGGGGACCAAGTGATGTTAGACTATACAAGGATCAATACCTTGGTCTCAGAGCTCATAAAGGATTGGTACATAGCCCAATAACTTCATACAGTTGGGGCATTGGGCCAAAGTATGAATAATAAGGCCACTACTTTGATTACTCTATTGGAGGAGTATCAAATCATGATTGGCATTGTATCCCTCCAAGACCATCAAGTCACATGTATTTTATTGGACTTGAAGTAGTAGCTCAATAATTCTCTCACCATCTCCAGTGTATATTTTATCATAGCCATAACCACCAAGGAAAAATTTGACTGCATCATTGAATGCAAATGACATTGATCTCCAAGAATAATTTATTTTTAGGGATAATGTGCATGATAGACTCATTGACTAGTAGTATGACCTATAATGCAGTTCATTTGTAGGCCTCCAAGCAGAATGCCATGCAAAAAAGTTATACTAGCTAAGTAGTGAAATACAAATGAGGATAAGTAACACAAAATTAACTATGAGCATCATCGATGATTAAGACCTAAAATAACTCATTGGATATCACACACCAATGTGCATCCTGATCCATATGATCTAAGAAGTGATCCTTGATTAGCATAACTAAAAAATTTACCAAGCTCTAATCTACAATGAGGTGGCTCAAATTCTTAATTTTTTAGTTAAAAATCCACCATCTTAGCTCCATTAAGTCATCATGCAGCATAGGCTACACAATCTAGGGCCAAGGATCTTTCTGGCCAATCCTCTTCCATGGCAATGCCACCTCCTTCTAGTTGGTATTACATAATGCACAATTTTTGAAAAATCTTGTAAAAACTTTTTGTTTTGGGATGATTAGTAAGATGAGTAGGGATAGGATAGTTAAAAACCCATAAAAGGATGCTACTTGGCTATGCCAACCTATTAAAAACCTGAAAGAGAAGTAGGTTGGTACACTACTTAGTTAAAACCTCAAAAGGGTGGCTAAATAGTGTGAAAGAGGTGAAAAGTAGAAATGGTTCCTTGAAATATTACTAAGACTCTTTATAATATACCCACTTATTCAATTTCTACCCTAAGTGCATCATCAGATGATCTTATGACATTGTCTTAAAACAAGACAACACTTTAAGTATGGGAATGTGTTGGGAGAAGAAAATAGATAAGTAAAGTTGTTCAAGATATTCTTGTCTTATGTAAGTAGTTATCGGCTATACGTATTTTGTCCTACCCTCTATGACTTGTAAAAGGATAGAAGGTGAACAGTCTCCATTTTTGGCACCATAGTATGAGAAGACTATGAATAGTCATGGAATGCAAATGACTATATATGCACTTTGGTATGAAGAATATGATGAACTTTTATTGAGATCAATATAGACTATGTGGTTATGGTTACCTATTATATTTATTATGTTTGTTCCTTGTGTGTAATGTCTTTTTAATGTTGAGCTTAATTCCATCTAATTTAATTTAAACACTCTATGCACTTTCATGAAATATTTGTTACTTATAAATATTTCCTATCACATGATAATTCTTATCTATCATGCTTTTGCTAAATATGAATTCTTTGCACTATACTATGCACTTAGGTAAAATTTATCTATCCTCATACTTAGCATTTTCTATTGTATTAGGAACCTCTACTACAAAAATACAAAAAAAATCAAATACTTACTCATAAAATATGAATTTTAGACTATACGCATTTCCATGTTTACATTCTTTCTATTTTCCATGACTAAATTTTCTATCTATCTTAGTGTAATCGGTTTTATCATACATATATGATTCACATGTTTCCTTCAAGTGTTTATAGATTAATACAGGACTCTAGCCCTTTACACAGATCTAGATTTGCTAATATCTACCATTTGGGGGTGCATACACATAAACACAAATTCAGCATTGACATATCATCCCATTAGGGGAATCATACACATAACTTTTGATTTTCCAAGTTATATATTTATATACTACACATCAAAGATTTAACATTGATTATATATTGATATTGATCATCTTATACTACACTAATTTTTTGTTAAATACTACTATAGACTCAACTTATTTACATATTTGCTCTTATAAAAAATTATACCACATTCTTATGCACACTTTCATTTATTGCTTTACTAGTTTAGATTTTATTGTGTCTCTTTGCTTCTACATCTACTCGAGGGCATTTGAATATGACATTGTTATATGGATCTAGGCCAAATTCCTTTCACTGTGTGTATGCTTTGGACATGTACCCATGTCCTTGTGTGTGATTCTTGATTGCATATGCAAAAATTTGAACATGTCTTTCCATGAGTCTCGAAGCTAATCTTTTTTACTCTTTTGTGCATGTGGACATTTTAACATGTCCTTGTATGTATACTCTTTCTTAAACTTAGTGACATGTTCCCATTATATACACATAATATTTTTAAACTTTATCAATTACTGATGTTTTCTTTTTTGTAGGAAGCCATCAAGATTCAATTTCTCTAAGTGCATGCCTTAAAGGGTGCATCGAAAAAGGGGTGGGCAAACCATTGGAGCTTTGTAAGATTATTGTCCCCTATACCACCACTTGAAACCAACACAAACCTCTCCTATACATTTTTTTAAGCTTTGACACCTCCCTTAAAAACTCCTCCAAACAATTCACCATGTCAAATAGCCCCTACCTAAGCCAAATTCTCTTTTTTTTGTTTACCAAATAGAGTCGCATGGGCTAACCCTATTCTTAAAAATGAGAACATTATGGGATTAGATTAGCCCAATTGACTAGTTTGAGACCTAACTATTTTATTTATTTAAGAATGGGGTCAACTATGCTGATTATGTTGGCTAAAACTTTAGAAGAGTTTAGGATTAGATCTAGATAGATAAACACATCTTTTTCACCATTTTCATTAGAGAGAGATAGATATAATCATTTATTTATGCATATGCTTATCCACCATTCTACTTGAGGATCCATTGATTAGGGTTTTCATACTTCCTTTAGAGATAAGAATCTTGTCTTCTAGGAAAAGTCTTTTAGATACATAGGATAGATCATATAGCCTAGAGATGACATATCTTTGTTATCCTTACAAACCACAACAACCTATTGCAAAGCACCATTAGCCAAGGGAGAGATTGAGGCTCGATGAGTTCATCTTCAAGGTAAGTATTCCTAACTCTTGCTCCTTTTTATTAGTAGATAGATTTGCATGTGTTATCTTATGATTATGTTTCTCTCTCTATGCATGAGGATTACCTCTACATTGGCTTGAGTAGAGTTCTTTGCATGTGTACTTTTATGTTTATTATCCTTATTTTGTGCCACATGCTTTGGTGAGCACTAGATTAGATTTACTTTATAATTTACTTTGATAAGAAAACATAGGACCTATCTAGGTTATTATGTGGTATGTTTTTATTAGAGGCTTTAAAACCCTCTCTAGTATATTGTGTGCTAAGAGACCCCTTAGTTAGGTCTAGCGAATCCATATTGGTCATGACCCTGATTATTTAAAATTACCAACAAGTGGAAGGGCTAGTTTGATTTATCTTCTCTGAGATAAGATTGATTTGTAGATCAACTTTACTTTCCCTTGTATACATTCTAGTGAACTCGACATGAACTAACTCTTGTAAGTTTTCTTTCACACCTACATTTATTATTTATTTCAGTTTTACATCACTAAATCAAATTTATTGACTTGGTCTAACATTTTGTGCATAGGTTTAACACACAGTTAATCTAATCTACTCTATTTTTCTTTGTGCAAGTCATATTCAACCATAATTAATTGGATCGATTTGATCAACTCAGTTCAATGCTTTACATACAGGTTTTCAGACTCAATCAACCCAATTGACTCTGTTAGTAGGTTAAAAATATTCATTTAGACAACATAGTATAAAAATAAAAAATTAAGCAACTTCAATATTATCAAGTTTATTTTCACCATCTTAGTCATTTTTTTTCTTCATTACAGTCCTATTTTTCACATTTTTCAATCTATAAAATTGTAACTCTATAGTGAACTAGGTTGACTAGATCGACATAGTTCTATAGCTTGATTTCTTGACCAAGAGACTTAGTCGACTCGTTTGATTGTGTTTTTATATTTCTTACTTCAAAAAATATAATTGACCCAATCAATTATGTTATGTATTGTTTGCATACTTGGTCATCTGAACTAACCTTGTACTCATCAAGAAAAGGAATTAACTCATATAGTTAGTAATTAAATCATCTTTCATTTTGTTTCTTTCTTGTAAAGATTAGCACACGTAGACTAAATAGTAAGTTTTAATTTATCAATTTAGGAACACTATTTTTTATTCACACACTTCCAAACTACATAATTTAAAAAATCATTAAACAAATTATACCAAGGTTTACCTACTTAAATTTCATCACCAAGGGGAAACCAACTCAATTTTTTGGCTGAGTATAAATACGTGGTTGATGGTATATATTATAAAATCCCATAACACCCTTATTGTTTTAGGATTTTGAAGTGAGGGAGTGAGCCCCAATACCAATCCAATACCATCATTAGCCTTAACTACTTGAAACCATCCTTAGATTGCCTTTCTAGTTCTTTTTTATAGCCAACTCTCTATCACATTTACTTCTACAAGTTATAATTTAAAACATTCAGGAATGAAAACATAGATTAGAATATCTATTTTTATTATTTTCTCTCTGATAATTGTATGTTTTATTTTAAAACTTGTATTGGCTAGTGTTGGTACAAGGTTTGTACGGTGTGCTATAACTGGAGTGACTAGATCAACCTAGTTGTCTATGTGTTTATTTAAAATATTCTACAAAATAACACTAGATCATCCAAATTCATGACTATTAAAACCTATCTTTATCTTCAAAACACAGTCAATCTGCTTAATTATGTCTCCTATAGTCTTTGTTTTCCCATAGAACACAGTTTCTCTATTCAACCTAGACTCTTATAGAAAGCTTGTTTTGTTTGCCTTCAACACATAGTCAACCTATCCAACTATGTGTCTTTTATAATCCCTTAGTTTTATCATCTGTAGAACATATTCAACTAGTTCAAATATGTCTTTTTTATTCTAAACTATCTACTATCCTACAAGACAATGTCGACTGGTTCAACCCAATATCATACCATTTGATCCTCATTTTTACCAAGTTTTTAGTTTCCCTCCTTTATCATGAATTTATTATTTGAGGATAATACATAATTGAATAAAACAAACATGATGACTTTTACCAATCCTAATAGGGTTCCTAATACACATCTTGTGGCAACCACTATAGATCAAAGCAATGCACATGTTTTTGCCTACACTACCAACTATGGGACTCTTCCCCAATCTTCCTCGACACTTAACCCCTTGTTTTCATTAGAATATGAGAGTGACCTTGAATACATAATTGAAATGTTATTTTTCATCAACAAAAACCCTCAACAGAGAGGAAAGATCCTAAAACCACCTATAATCTCATGATGGGACCTCATATAGGAGAACCCTAATCACATTCCCCTAGATTTTCCCAAGGATTTGGGACAAGCCCTTTCTTTTCATCCCAGCCTTTCCCCTCTATAATGTCTCCTTCCCACACCATGACATCATCCTCTATGTCTTCTTCTACCTCTATGCCAAGTATTTCTACAAACATGGTAGGTTCAACTTCTAGTGGGTCTCTTCAAAATACCCACATCCCTAACCATGATGCAACTACATATTTTGCTACCAATGTTTCTTTTGCTACCAATGCTTCTTTTTCTACCAATGTTGCTCATGCCACTAGTGCAGTGCATGCTACTACCTCATCCCACACTCATAGTGCATCTCAAGATCTTAATACCTCAACAAATAGTAATGCATCACATGTTTCATTCATTATCCAAAAAAAATCTCAAACCAATCAACTTTTATTACAAATGCTTAACTAAATGCATACTTTTCAAACTAATAATGCAAATCAGATGATGCAAATGCAAAATCATCTCATACATCTCCAAAATCAACATCACCATGTTCCATGGAGAGCACAAAATTGTAATTCCCTCCACCCATTGTTATCAATTTGGAGAGAACCCTATTTGAGGATGTGCAGATCACACCCTCACTCCAATTGACACAATGGGAACTCCTCAGAGTGTGGGTGACTCTTTGATGAGAAGAACCTCCAGAGAGGGATGGTTACATTTAGATATATTAATTATATCTAAATTAATATGATTTTGGGTTGAAAAGGAGAAAGGAAAACTCAAAATAAATTCTAATTAAAAGGGTTGATACACCTGAATTGTCTAAATCCTCTGAAGTTACTGAAATCAATGCACACATATAATTAATGAAATTTATATTTATGTCCTTAAGCAAAAATGTTTTATATTAAGGGTTGAAAACCTCTTCAAATGACCTTAAAAAGGGTGAAATAAAGAGAGATAGGTGAGGAAGGGACCTGCTAAAAGGAGATAAATCTCACTTATACACTGATACATAACAAATACACACTATTCTTCTATCAAACCTCAGATTCAAAACAAAAACTCCTTTATTGATAAAACTGGTCTAGCTTACAATTTCTCTCTTAAACATTTATTCCTTTTCAAAAATGGCTTGATTAAGCCAATAAATATATCTTAAACCCTAATTACATCCAATGTCAAGTTCAAAAAGGGGAAGGATTAGTCTTGGTTGACTAACTCAAGACTAACTCTTTTTACAATGTTTAAAATATTCAATAAAAACTTCTCCCTTCACAAAATTTGAATGACTTTCAAACTTTGGCATAGGAAATGGATGGTGGGCCCACATGGTAATCATTATTTACAATAAACATTAAATTCATAAAAATTCACCAAACATGCATGGATCTTCAAGGTTGGTGTAGGAGTTTGGATGGTGGACCCATTTTTTAACAAGTCAAAAACCCCTGCATGGAAATCTATGCCACATCCTAAATGAATAACTCAACTTAAACTAAACTGGAAGCATTGAAAGTCTTCAATTAACAAGATAAACAAGAGTGCATGCATGACTTGTCAACTAGTCAACCAAAATGCAAGACTAGTCAACTCCAACTCACTCCATTTTGCATGAAAAGGGGATTTAAAAACTAAAAAATGAATAAAAATCCTTTTTAATAACATATATTCAGAATTTAAAGTCCATGTTATCTCCTTTAATATCCATCCAACACCAAACTTCAACTTGACAAGTTGATCAACTAAGCCATTTTGACCAAAAAGGCCTAAAGGCTAATATATGCACTAGACACCATTAAACCTACAACAAGAAGCCATGATACCTACAACAACACAAAAATTACACCTAAAAAACAATTCCTCATCACCAAAATTAATATTTGGATGAGAAAAACTTCACCAAATAGTCAACATGCTTGACTAGGCCAATTCTGCATAAATTTCTAGTAGACTGACCATTTTACTTGAGCTGATAGGAACACCTCTGGGATGATTTCTGACCAACTAAAGATTTTAAGATTAATAAAATGTTATAATATTTGATCTCAAATTATTATATTCTATTAAATTTCCTTTTACATCAATTCACATGCTTTTTTTCACAAAAAACATGACTTCTCCCCTCATCCGTACGTCTCCATGCATAAAATTGACATTTCTAAAATGGAGTATACTTGAAATAAACTATAGGGATCCATGGTGATTTTATTTATTTGAGTTTCCTTAACATTTTAAAATCTTTCAGGTTGATCCATGGTGATTTGATTACAAGAAAATCCACTTTTTGCAAAACTAGTTTCTAAGGTGCTTAGGAAGGTTCTGAAACTAGAACTTCAAACTAATGATTAATTAGATACATACCTCAAAATATAAAACCACTTCTATTAATGTGTATTAGGTTGATCCCTCTAACATCCCTGAAAATATTAGACTCCCAGGGTAAAGATATGAAAAGTTACCACGTGAATGAAGTTTGCCTATAGGAAATTGATTACATTCTGAGTTGCCTATGCTCTTAGCGATTGTTCATAAATCATAGCCCCTAAAATAATATAATCTATTCATTATTTCTAATTAAATAAGGGTCCTCAAAACATACTAAGATTTTTTGGAACAACTCCACATGTGGTGAACAAAATGAGCATCTGAACAGGTAGCTTGGAAGGGTGTTTAGAACTGCAAAAAGTGAAAAACTTCACTAAAATGAAAATATCTCATTCAAAACTTCAAAAATCTTGGAAAAAAAAAATTGGACCTGTGCCAAGCTATCAAAACACTCTTAAAGTCAATTTTCCATGAAAATTCCCAAAATGCCTTTTTGGCCTAAGTGCTTATTTGTTTGCAAAACACTGAGTGAGCATGGTTTGCATATAATTTGGAGTTTTTAAACTCTATATATGCCTTATTATGATTTAATGACATCATCCCATGATTATTAATCCTTTACTTGGCACTAGAAGCTTCTAAGGCACTCCAGGACGAAGCATGCTCCAATGGTGACCTCAATTGAAAAGGTTGAGGTCTGGGACAAAATAGTGAATATGTGCACTTACCCAATGGATATTAATTTTTTTAAATTGGTTCTCCAACTCATGATGACCCTATGTACAAAATTTAAGGTCTTAAATCCACTTGTAGCTCCTAAAATCTTTAATTTTCTCTAAATTTTGACCTCTATGCATGGACTGTCTGCATTTTTGACTGAGTTTTCATTTTTTTGAAGTTTTTTCATGATTTATGGAGGCTATAAAGGTAAAAATAATCTTAATTTATCTCAATATTCCCTTCAAGAGTTTTTAAAACTCATCTACCCCTATTTTCAAGCATGATAAGACCTTCCATCAAGGTAATTAGGCTTCAAAATAACTAAGTTTGTTGTTTTTAGGAGGTTTTTGATGCATTTTGATCATGACTAGAGGTCAAAACCTATTAAACAACTTTTTTAATGTAATTTATATCAATTTAAATTTACTATGGCATCTCTTCAATGCAATTTGACCCAAAAATAAGTTTTATAGGCCTCCAACTGAGCATAATCTGTACAATGGCTATGAACTATTGATTTTGAATATAATTGGTTCTTTATTAGGATGTTTTGAGTTCATATAAATCTCTATTATTTTGTGATATACCTCAAACAAATTTCTATAATGCTCTCCATCTCTTTATGATCACCTTCAACTCTCCATACTAACCAAAGCTACATTATACCTCCTCAAGCTTGTGGGCAGGCCTGTAGAGTGATTTGGGGAATTTTTAGTCTTTTATCTGATTCATTTTGATTCCTTCCTTAATATCTAGTCTTCTTGACTGAATATACCCACCATTTTGACATCTAAACAACTTGGTATGCTTAGTGCCTCAAACACCCTACTAGGCTTCTTGGACCAATCAAACCCTCGTAGATTGACTGTAGCTTACCTTTCAAAAGTGACTGTAGGTTCCATTCTACCTTGAAACCTTTCCCCTACACCTACTACACTTCATCATACCCTATCCTTTCCTTAAAAACCAATCCCCTTTTCAAGTGATGATTTGACTGAGTTGAGTAACCAGTAGTTTTCATGTTTGGTTGTAGATGGCTGAGTCACTAAGTGCATTGGGGATTTGAATAGGGTAACAAGAGGTATAAACCCTATTTCCACATCATAATATTTCAAAATATATTCAAATTACAAAATATCTCCTCATGCAATGCACCAAATCCCTTATGCCTTAACTATGATATTAGTCCTCCATCTTGATTGTTGGCACATGCTTATTTGTGAGCTGTAGGTGATTGAACTATAGGTGAATATTATAGTCCTTGAACCCCCCAAATGAATTATGATTAAAATTAGAGGTCTTGATGAACCCCTTATGCCTATGTATTTCCAAAATATCAGTGTGCTTTCTAAAACTTTGAGAACCTTGGCATGACACTACTTTAGCATAACACAATCCACTCCATTTACTAAAGGCATGTACATACAATGGCTGTAGGTGAGCTTGTAGAATTGTAAATCCTTCTTTAAAATTGGAATGCCCATTTTGAATTTTTTTCTTTCTGAAACATCATGAAATAAACCAAATAAAATTCCACTTATGCTTCTCATATTTCATAAAACCTCTACAAGTCAAAACCCCTAATTACCTCTTTATCAAGATCTAGGGTTTTCTCTAAAAGCCTGTAGGAGCATTGGGGATAGCTATAGGTGAATTTTTGTAATTTAATTCTCTTGGTTTTCTCATTATAGCCTCAAACTTGGAACCCTTATCTCTTTATCTCTCTTTACAAATGTCCCTGTGCTAAATAATCCATACTTCTTAAAGATTAGGCTTTACATGCTATGTCA
Source organism: Torreya grandis (assembly GCA_037957365.1). Taxonomy (NCBI): domain Eukaryota; kingdom Viridiplantae; phylum Streptophyta; class Pinopsida; order Cupressales; family Taxaceae; genus Torreya; species Torreya grandis. The sequence goes on from JARHVA010000711.1 coordinate 4,178,620, forward strand.
CGGGCTTGTAGAGTTTGAATTTAGAACTATAAGTTGTAGATGGACACTTTGAAACTTTTGAATCACATAATTTCCTTTATTGTGATCAAACTTGAGATCTATAGTACTCATTCCTAGATATGACAATCAATTTGAAGCTTGAATTGATCTACTATAGCTAAGATCACTAGGCATTGTAATTTTTCCTTAAAAGGCCCATAGGGTGTCATCTATAACACTGTATAAGTTTGAAAATAACTTTCTCCTATGTGTAAAAAGTTTTTGATGAAGCCAAACTTTATAGGAGACTAATATTATCCCTTGCCTACTTATTTTGACCCTAGGAAAAGGTAAGTCATTGTTCGTAGCTGACTGTAGGGTAGTCAAATTGTTTCCATGGCTGTAGGAGATGATCTTTAAATCATATGACTATAAGTAAACCCTATAGGGTTATATTGTATTGCCATATCATGTTAACACTAATCAACATTTATACTTAAAACATTTTCATAAGCTATGAAACAAACATGATAACTTCACCTTGTTACTATTCCTTTTGATCACAAAACTTGTATTAGATACACCCATCATACTAAAGCTCTTAACTAGCCCCTGTACAGATTGAGAACAAGTTATTATGAATGTTTGGATAGCTTGACAAAACACAGTGTCAATGATAGGTAAAAGTCCCTATTTAAATCAAGTAATATCCAAAACTTAACATCTTCTTGAAGATCTTAAACCTTGGAAACCTCCCTTATGCTTGTGACCTCTTATTGGCTATAGCCCACTGTGTTGATCAATTCTGGTCCTACAGGGCAAAATTGAGCACTCCCTTTCCTTTTCCTTGCAGGGTATATTAACTAGTTTCTGACAAGTTTATCCCACAATAGTTTTATGGGTTTTCTCTATGACATGCCTATTTCCATGAAAAAACCAAGTGTTTCTACTTCTAAAAACCAAGTGTTTTGAGCCTTGTAAGCACTTGGGTTGATTTTTAACTCATTTTGATCTTAGATGTTTAGCAGGGCAAGTAGATTACTTCGAGTGGGCCTTTTATCAACAAAATAGACCAAGTTTAAAGAGGCAAGGGTCTTTTACAAAAATTCTAAAGGGTAGATACCCTTTCGGAGGGCACTCAAGTGTAGAATAGGGCCTTTATGAATTCTTTCAAAGGGTAGCCTTGGGCTCAAAGTGTCCTTACAAAGGTAAGAAAGTCTACTTTCAAAAGGCCAAGGAAGGATTCCTTTGGGAAACATGACAAGCCAAAAAAGGAATTCCTTTAGACAAAATGTCCAAAGGAAATCTAAAGAGGAATGCTCAAGGCATGAATTCCTTCAGACTTTTGTCTAAATAAATTTGATGAGTGAAGAAAGCCTAAAGGAATTTAGAATACAAAAGTCTGAAGGATAGGTGCCCTTTCAGAAGACACCTAGTCGTGAGAAGAGGACCTTTCCATTTTTCAAAAGGGTCATTTTCCTTTCGGAAAATTCCAATTGTAAAAGGCTAAAGAAATTGCCAAAATGGGGTGATAGACTTGCAGACGTCAATTTTAAAGGTATAAAAATAGTCATTGGTTTTCAAATGAGATGACAGGCCCATGGACATCAATTTTATGGTGATGGGTTAACCATTGGAGAGAGGCCAAAGAATAATTATTTTGGACAAAATGTCTGAAAAAAATCTTCCAGACATTTTTTCCAAAAGAACTCATAAGTGGCAAGCGTGAAGGAAGGATTCCTTCAGATAAAATGTCTGAAGGAATTCCTTTGGGAATTTTTCCCAAAGAAATTCAAAGACCTACCAAGGAAGAAGCCCAAAGGGAGACTTAGCGACTGGCCAAGGAAAGAGCCCGAGGAAAAAAGGAATAGCCCAAAGAGCCTCAGAGGGTCAGGAAAAGTACAAGAAATGGCAAGGAAAGAGCCCGAGGAAAAAAGGAATAGCCCAAAGAGCCTCAGAGGGTCAGGAAAAGTACAAGAAATGGCAAGGAAAGAGGAAAGTAGAGTGGCAAATCTAGAACATACCCACACACATATAAGACAAGCATTCAAAACACTTCAGGTGGCATAGCCAATCAAGAATAGGGATGAACCAAACAAGGGTAAGTGGCATAGGAGGTGTCAATGGGAGAAGTAAATGCTTACATGTGAAATAGTCTCCACCAAATAGCCATTAAAAGAGTTGCATGAGCATTTAAGGGGGTGGCCCGATTTTCCTTTTTTAACATTAATAAGTAGCCAACTGCATGACCATTCAAGGGAGAGCATGGCCCAAAATGTGAGGGAGGGCCTTGTTAGTTTCTCAAAAAAGTGACCCATACTCTTGCAGGGGTGTTTAATGCATCTAGTTAGCAAAGTCAATATATGAGACACCTATATCATGGCTTTCATAGGCATGTTTAATGAGAAGCGATAGCAACATGGGTGAATTCTTCCAAATGTTATCCTATCCACAAATATCACCTAGAGCCATACTCACCTAAGGCAGTGAAAGTTAGCTATGCCATCATTGATGAAGAAGAACTCTAGGTATACTGATCCTCATCATCTTCCCCTAAAGGAGTTGTTGACATGTTCCTAGATGAATGGGGAAATGATAATTTTGAACATGATCCTTATAAATTCATCAAAGTGGTAGGTCTTAGAGTTTACTGCATGCATAAAAAGGATACTTTCATGCCAAATTTGATGAAGGCAAACTAAGAGAGCTCTGGTTTGTGGCAAATTTTATTTGATGGGTCTAGAATCAAGTTGGGAGCTAGTGGTGGAGCAATGTTGGTTTCACCCTCAAAGGAAAAATACTTTTCAACTTTCAGGTTCTATTTATCCTACACTTGCAACATAGTGGAATATGAATCTCTTGTTTATGGTTTAGAGTGGGTAAAAAAAAGAGAAATCAAAGAATTTTAAGTGTTTGGAGACAACAAGTTAATTTTAAACCAGGTGAGGGGTCAAAACTTGACTAAGAAATCCTTGCTTAAGTATTACAAGCACATGGTGTGGGACATAATGGAGAGCTTCACTACTTTTAACATCACTTCCATCCCAAGAAAAAAAAACAAGCATGCAAACAGACTAGCAGTAGTTGGTGCTTAGTTTGATATTCCCAAGGGAATAAGTCAAGACAGTAATCAACACCATTTAAAGGTGATAGTGAGGCCCTCCATACCAGACAATGTCATCAATTGGCAAGTGTTTGACAGTGACCAATAGATAGTTCTCTTTTTGTAAGAGGAGGCTGAGTTCATTTCTAGGAATCAATCCAAGCTACAACAATAGTATGAAGGCCATATTATTTAGCTAAAGAACAATAGACTTCCTAAGGGTTTGGTCACCCTTGAGAGCATCTTCAATGAGGATGACCAATTCAAAGGTGACAAAGCAAGCATGACAACCAAAAAATATAATTATGAAAGGGTAGAAATATTCAAGAATAAGCTACTTGTACTTGGGAAGGTATGTACAAATGAGGAAAGGCATTCTTTCATTTTATTATGCCCAGAGTTTGTCAATGTCTTTGCTTGGGAATATGGTGATTTAATGGGGTTTGACCCAAGCTTGTCGAAACACACCATTGAGATGGAAGAAGGTACCAAAACCATCAATAAAAAACAAAGACCAATCAATCCAAGGATTAAACATCTCATGAGGAAGGAACTCACCAAGTTGATTGAGTCTAAGATCATTTTTCCTATCAAAAACTCTTATTGGCTGGCCAATTTGGTCCCCATTAGGAAGAAGAATGGGGAGATCAGATTGTGTGTTGATTTCAAAGAACTAAATAGAGTCTCATTAAGAGACCACTATCCCCTTCCAAGCATGGAATAGATTCTCCAAATGGTGACAGGCAGTGAATGATTCTCCCACCTAGATGGGTACTCTGGGTACAATCAAATTATGTTGCAAGACTGTGACCAGTACAAGACAACCTTCACTACCAAGTGGGGAACTTTTGCCTACAGGAAGATGCCTTTCAGATTGTCAAATGTTGGAGCTACTTTCCAATGAGCTATGGATATGGCCTTCCAAGGTTTGATAAATGGCATCATGTTGGTTTATCTTGATGATGTGGTAGTCTTCTCTAAGGAGGTAGGACAACATATAAAACACCTGAGGCAAATCTTTGAGAGGTGTAGAGAGTTTAGCATCTCTCTCAACCCTAAGAAATATGTGTTTGTGATCCATGAAGGCAAACTCTTGGGTCATGTCATTTCAAAAAGGGGCTTGACCATTGATCAAAAATGAGTGCACACCATCTTAGCATTGTCCTTGCCTAGACACAAGAAGGGCCTACAAAGTTTCTTTGGCAAAATAGAATTTATTAGGATATTCATCCCTAATTTTGTTGAACTGGTCAAGCCACTAACTTCCATGCTGAGGAAGGATGAGACGTTCACATGGATAACATGAAGGAGAGATAGTTTTGAAGGCATCAAATAAGTTATCACCCAAACTCCCATCTTGAATACTCCTGACTTCTCCAAGGCCTTCAATCTCTACACCTTTGTCAATGAAGAAGTAATCTTTACTATGCTCACTCAAGCAAATGATGAAAATCTCAAGTAGCCTCTCACATTTTTTAGCCAAGGATTAGAGGGCTATGAGATTAGGTATACCTATGTTGAGAAGTAAGCACTTGTATTCATATGAAGCCTAAATAAATTCAGACATATGTTGTCAAATATCAAGATTCACATCATGGTGTCACATCCCAGTGTCAAAGACTTCTTTCTAAGTTGTGACTTGAATGAAAAAATGGTAGGGTGGATCAACAAGGTGATGGAGTACAATGTGGAGATCAAGACCACCAAGTTGTTGAGGGGAAGAGGGTTGTGTTAGCACCTAGTTACAAACTTCAAAGAACTAAAGGAATGCATTTTGATACTTAATGATGAAGCTGCAATGGAAAAAAAAGTAATCATGAAGATCTGGTACAAGATATGGTTCATTTTCTTCAAATTGGTGAGTGTCTATAAGGTCTTGATAGAATTAAGAGGAGATATTTCAGGCTCCAATCTCTTCCTTATGTCTTCGTTGATGGAGTTCTATTTAGAAAATACTTTTCTAGGGTACTCCTAAGATTCATCGATTCAAAACAAGTCGATAGAGTACTGTCTAAATTTCATGATGGACTAGCTGGTGGTCACTTTGCTCCCAAGGCTACAGCTATAAGGATTATGAGGGATGGCTACTTTTGGCCCACTTGTTCAGGGACACTCATGCTTGGGTGAAGAGATGCCACAAATGTGCTCTTTTTGATGGAAAACATCAATTGGTTGCAATGCCTCTACAACCTATTCAAGTGGAACAACCGTTCATGCAATGGGGTTTGGATTTTATACAGATGATCAACCCTCTTTCTAGTGTCGGTCATAAGTGGGTCTTGACTACTACATATTATTTCATGAGATGGGTAGAAGCCATCACTTTGAAGGAAGACAATGAGAGTGTGGTCTTAAACTTCTATGAAATCCAGGTGATGAGATTTGGGGTCTCAACAATGATCATTTTAGACAATGCATTAGCTTTCTTGAGAATAAAGACAAGCAAATGAGCATTAAGATATGGCATCTATCTCAGTACTTCCTCCAACTACTACCCATAGGGGAATGGGCTAGCTAAGTCTACCAACAAGAATTTGATTAGGATCATTAAAAGGACAATGGAAGAAAATCAAAGGACTTGGCATGCCAAGCTAAAGATAGCCCTGTGGGTAGATAGGATCACTCCAAAAAGGGTAGTTGGTAATTCACCATACACACTTGTGTATGGAAGGGAAGCTATACTTCCTATTTCACTTGAGTTACCAGTCTTAGATCTTGCCCATCAACTGTAATTAGAGGAGAGAAACAACATGGAGGTCAGATTTTGTGAACTAATGGAGCTTCAAGAGGCAAGAGACCAAGCCATGGATGCCATGACCAGCTGCCAACAACAAAAAAAGAAGCATTTTGACAATAAATCCTCTTCAAAAGACTTCTCATAAGGTGACATCATCTTGAAATGGGATCAGGACCGAGCCAAACCTAGAAGGCACATGAAGTTTGACACCTTATGGAGTGGCCCATATGTCATCACCCAATGTAATCAATGTAATGAATTCTAACTCTCTAGGTTAGATGGTGAAGAACTACATATCCTAGTAAATGGGATATATCTTAAACATTGTCACTAACCTTCTCTCGTTATGTACATAGTTTCCCTATTTTTTTCCTCATTTTCCCTAAGTGTTTTTATGCATGTCGAGTTTATTTAGCCTTGTGTGTGTTCTCTTTACCATTTGGGGTAAAATATTTATTGGTTATTAGGTTTTTCAAGGTTATTACCAGAATTTCAAGTTGCACCCTAACTCCATGCCCAATGGACCTTTAAGTCACTAGCCTTCTTAAGCATAGTAGGCATGCTTCCCCTATGAATCACCAAATGTGTTGACCAATTTTGGTCATGCAGGCCAAAATTGAGCACTCCCTTTACTTTTCCTTGTAGGATTTGTTAACCAATTTTTGAAAATTTCATCCCATTATAGTTTTATTGGTTTTCTCTATGACAGGCCTATTTACATGAAAAAACCAAGTATTTCCTACTTTTAAAAACCAAGTGTTTTGAGTCTTTCAAGCACTTGGGTTGATTTGGAACTAATTTTGATCCTAGATGTTTAGCGGGGCAAATAGATTACTTTGGGTGGGCATTTTATCAATAAAATGGACCAAGTTTAAAGAGGCAAGGGTCTTTTACAAAAAAATTGAAGGGTAGATACCCCTGCGAATGGCACTCGGGTGAAGAACAAGGCCTTTAGAAATTCTTCTGAAGGGCAGCCTTGGGCTCAAAGTGTCCTTATGGAGGGCAGAAAGTCCACTTGAAAAAGGCCAAGGAAGGATTCCTTTAGGGAACATGACAAGCCAAAGAAGGAATTCCTATGGATAAAATGTCTGAAGGAAATCCAAAGAGAAATGCTCAAGACATGAATTCCTTTAGATAAAATGTCTAAAGGAATTCCTTTAGACTTTTATCTGAATAATTTTGGTGAGTGAAGAAAACACAAAGGAATTCAAAATACAAAATTATGAAGGATAGGTGCCCTTTCTAAGGAGACCTGGTCGTGAGAAGAGGGCCTTTCCATTTTTTTAAAGGGTCACTTTCCCTTTGGAAAAGTCTAATTGCAAAAGGCTGAAAGAATTGCCAAAAGGGGGTGACAAGCCCATGGACATTAATTTTTAGGGTAGAAAAATAGCTATTGGTTTTCAAATGAGATGATAGGCCTACGGACATCAATTTTATGATGATGGGTTAACCACTAGAGAGAGGCCAAAGAATAATTCTTTCAGACAAAATGTTTGAAAGAATTCTTTTGGACATTTTGTCTGAAAGAACTCACAAGTGGCAAGCGTGAAGGAAGGATTCCTTTGGAAAAAAATGTCTACTAAAGGAATATCTATAGGCATTTTACCTGAAGAAATTCAAAGACTCACCAAGGAAGAAGCCTGAAGGGAGACTTAGTGACTGGCCAATGAAAGAGCCTGAGGAAAAAAGGAATAGCCTCGAGAGCCCTAGAAGGTCAGGAAAAGGACAAAAAATGGAAAGGAAAGAAGAAAGCAGAGTGGGAAATCTATAACATAGCCACACACATATAAGACAAATGCTCAGAACACTCCAAGTGGCATAGCCAATCAATTATAGGGATGAACCAGACTAGGGTAGGTGGCATAGGAGGCATCAATGGGAGAAGTAAATACTTATAGGAGAAATAGTCTCCACTAAATAGCCATTAAAAGAGATGCATGATCATTTAAGGGGGTGACCTGATTTTCCTTTTTTTAACATTAATAAGTAGCTAACTACATGAGCATTTAAGGGAGAGCATGACACAGAATGTGAGGAGGGAGGGCCTTGTTAGTTTCTCATAAAATTAACCCATACTCTTGAAGGGGTGTTTAATGCATCCAGGCAACAAAGTCAATATATGAGACAACTACAACATGGCTTTCACAGGCATGTTTAATGAGAAGTGATAGTAGCATGGGTGAATTATTCACTACATGAGTGTTTAATGTAGTATGGGCCTACTACTCTTGACTAGTCCAGGATCTTTCTCCATTTTCTCTAAATATTGTAGCCTCTGAGTTTTCAAAGGGGATATCTCTTAGTTTTGTAGGGTGAAGCCCTAAAGAAATTTACCTTTAATCTAAAGAAGTGTTTTACCTCCATTTGATTTTGGTGCTTTTGCATATGCTTACATATTGTCTTATGTTCAATCATTTATTTTAAATGTTTTAATAGGTTGATGCTAGTATGTAAAGTGCATTATAGATCCTCTTTTGTAGGTCAACATGAACCATCCAAGTTAAATTATAGGTGCAGGTGAACAACTGTCCAATAGTGTGCCTTTGGAGCACGTCTATTAGGTTCTCCTTCATTATACCTCCATAAAACCCCTTATTGAAGCATTGATGTAGTTTAGTTTCTTATTCAAATGAAGTGCCTGTCTATTCTTTTGGTGCAAAGCATAGGTAAAAAATTGAGTAGACCAATCAATTATGGTGCATCAACACTTTATTTAGGTTTTAATTTTATAGTATCCCTCTCTCTTTTCAACCCCCCAATTTTTAATAGTATAATGCAAGGCATCAAGGTGTATCAAGGGGAGCTAGCCCTTAATCTAGAGATTCACTCTTCAGTTTTGCTACCCACAGCAAGAGGAGTGTCTCCATTGTGCCATGTGGAGGAAAGGATCCAATTTTCCTTTTTTAAGGGTGCAATACAAAGCATCAACACACTATTTGAGGGTGGTTGTAGGTACCCATATAGTGTCTCAAACCCTTCTTTCATGCATTAATGAGTCTCCACTCATGTAGAAATCTTTTCCTATACCAAGCATGCTCTACCAATCCAAAACCCTACCTTTTAAAATTAGAGATGAAACTAAATACCAAAAGGTTCACAAGACAACCTTCTTGTAGGTCAATATTATAGTAGTTTTAGGTAACCATTTGTCTTTTTGAGCCACTTGAAGGTTTGAGTTGTATTATTTTGACTGAGCCAAAGACTTATGAAGATAAAATGAACTTGAATAGTCAAAAACAAATATTAAGCCAAGCAAGGGAGATTTCCATGAATCTTGTAAGATACTCTTAGCAAGAATTAGGCTACTTATAAAACACAGGCCTGTAAGAGGGTTTTTTAGCACTGTAGGTCATGTAATAGTACAAAACATGAGAATAGGCTCTTTTAGGTTATAAATTTTATGATGGAACTTGTAGAAACTTTAATGACCTAGAGAAAAGGTCAAAACTCCTTGATATTTAATATATGGTATTCCATCTTATAACTAGCTCTAAATACTCCTTGTAGTACCATGTTTACGGACTGTGAACTAGGCTTGCGCTTGGAGATCATGATATCTCAATACCATTGCTCTTAAAAAATTCTTTTGAAAATGAAACTCCACATATAAAATGGTTAGAAACCACTGAGTCATATCATTACCTTGTCAAAACTTGAATAGGTCATTAGCCCTATGGCTATAGGTCACTGTTACCATGGTGTATGTGTTTTAAACTAAGTGTATAGTACTCTTGCTCATACTCATTATGACTTATATACCTCTTAATTCATTACAAAGGATTCACTAATATGGATGACCCTTCAAGGAGATAATATCCTATCCACATATCATTCATAGCTAGAATTTGACCTATTATAGGTGTCAATTTGTGTCATGATGTCAAAACATGAAGGTCAAAATTTCCTTTCTTAACTCTAAAATAGCTTCCCTCTCACACCATGGATAACTTGACTCCACTAGGTCTTGAAGAAGGTCTCTCTCTCTTTAAATCTCCATTGAACCTCTATAGTCACACTTGATTGCATAACCTATTGTAAATTTCCATTTATGACTGTATATGTACTTCTCAAGTGACTTATATCCTCTTCTCATGCTTGTGATGACCTCCTTGTCAACCTTTTGGCTCTCTTGATAATGAAACTAGATGATAGATATGAGTGTAAGGGTGATAAGGATGAAGGGAGATGAAAATATGATGAACAAAACATTATGGAGGGTGGAAAAAAGGGGGAAAACTTAGTGATATGGCTAAGAGCATGACAATGAAAGGAGGTGAAAGAGATGGAGGTGAAAATAAGCATTCAAAAGCAAGATAAGACCAAGGCAAAGAGTTGTACACAAACATAAGCATATGATGTTCATGTTACCTAAATTTTAAATCCATTGAATAATATCAGGTTAATGAAAATGAAACATGATTTTCTCCAAAAACCATATTTTTTGCAAAATTTCCTTAATTTATGCTAAACTGACTCATTGAGACACCTTGCTTGAGCATGGAGATGGGATTTATATTATGAAACCTAAATAAAATTTGATAAAAATGATTTAAAAATCATTAAAACTTGATGTAAAACCCTGAAAGACACAAAAACTTGACAATTTGAGGTTGTCTCCTTCTTCCTAGACTGTATAACTTTTCCTATAAGCTCATACTACTCTTTCTTTGTTAGCTGAGTTTGAGGCCTTTATTTTAAATTGAAAGGAATTAATAACACATTTATAATGAAATATAAGGATATATAAAGTCTCCAATATTATGAAATAATTTTAATTTTTCCAAAACTCTACCCAGGTGAAGAGAAATTGAAGAAAAACAACTACCTTTCTGGTTGTTAGGCAACAAAATTTGCCCTAACTTCAAATTGATAGTTATTGAGCATGGATCATCTAATTGAAAAAAAAATTGAACCATTATAAATAAATCTAAGTCTAGTTTTCTTAACCCAAAATTGAGAACTTTACCCTCCTCCAACAAGCCGTGTCATCAAGAAAACAATAAGCATGTGACTTTGTGCCAACAAATAGAAAAGCAAAAGAAGGTTGGTTAAAGGCCTTTATGGATAATAAAATCCATGAAATTGATAAGTGATATATTATATACTCTAGATATATCTTTCCCTACCCTGGATTGTATCGATTCCATACGGATTCCATACTATTACTTGTAAATAAGTGAAAAAAGCTATTTTTTGCCCTTTAAAGCCAATTTCTCATTCTCCACCACTTTGAATAGAATGTTGGAGAATTAGTTCATGGTTTTCATGTAGATTTTCATATTTTTGACCTTTTAATTGGCAAAATTGGCACGTCAGATTCCAATTTGATGTTTTTTTGGCTTTTTAATATACTAAATGAACTTTTTAAAACTTGAAATTTAGGATTTAAGATATTTTTATGTTTTTTAAACATAATTAAAGCTCTTTTGGCATGATTTAATGACTTTTTAAATTAATTTTGATGCTTTTAACCTCATTTTTGGCATTTTTTGACCCAAATTGGCACTTTTAGACCATAATTGACTAATTTGACAAGTTACAAAGGGAAATTGACTATTTTAAGGAAAGTTTCAGATAATATAGGTAGTAATTTGTCCTTGATAGGCCAAATTAATAACACCCCCCTTAGGTATTTACATGGTAACCTCATACTACAACCTCCACTTATCAACAAAACCATCAAACATTTATAAAATGAACCACTAGTACCTCAAATTATCAACATTGACATAGGAAGTATCACCCCCACCATCACTTATACCATATAAATAAATCCTACCTTGCATCTAAAAACATTTGGAAACCTTTAAAAATATTGGGTTGAGCTTAATACTTTCAATGCCACTAAAATCTTAGCTAAAATGCTTCCAAGAGATGCTTTAGATTATTATAATTAATTGAAAACCCACTCTATTACTAGCCTAAAAGATTTGGTCAAATCACTAGTCCAAGAATTCCAAACTAGTGATCTTCTCAAAAATATCTTGGCTCATTTTATAAATTGTAAACAACTCAAAACCTAAATATCATAAATCTTCATCAAATGATGGAAAAAATTGTCTAACAAATCTAAGCACAATATGGTAAATGACAACCTCTTTCACTTATTTACTAGTGCTCTCCACCCTAAATTATAATATCACATTAGGACCCTTTCACCAAAATCTTTGGAATAAGCTCTTGACTAAGATAAATGACAAGAATTCTCCATGCATCAATTTGAACCACCTCAACCTACAACGGGAACTTGTGTGCTTATCAAAAATAAAATTTTCATTTAACTAATGATGGTGTTACTAACACTTATGACACCATACACACCATCCAATCTATTTATCTAAACAACACCATGGAGCATGTTCCTCCCCCTAACAATAATTCTAATCATACTCCCACATTTTCTCAAAACAATCATACTAATGTGCTCAAACCATTGTCCCTAGCAAAAATTCATAAATATCTTTCAAGTTCTCTACCATAAGATCTTGCTCACTTATCCTATGAAATCATGGTATGGTCCAAAACAAATTGTTTGGTTTTATACAATTTGGGGCCATTATCATAAGACTTGTATACAATTAAAAAATCTTGCTATGGATTTTCTTCTTGGTCCTAACTTTGACCATAAATCCTTTGTACAAAAATGTAAACAAGCTTATGACATAGCACTTAAATCTCATGAGACTTAAAATAGAATTCAATATTTAAATAAAGCTAATGCTCATTTATTTATCTACAAGGATATCCTTCCTAGCCACCAATACAACATTAAACAACCTACCAATATTACTAACAACATTGAAATTATTATAAACCTTAGCACCAATAATGAAAATGTGGTCAATATGACTAATATGAGAAGAGTAATTATTTATATCATATTCAAACCAAACACCTACACATCACACCTCTCCAAAATTTTGCACCATTCAAGATACTTCCTCATCCCATCTCATTGAATCGGGGCATGAGGAACCAATACCCATACAATCACCACTTCTAACAACACAAATTAACCATACCTCTCATACCATTGATATAACTTATATTCCTTCTCCAATTCCTATAGCTCATGAAAACATACCTCAACAAACCATCACATTATCTAAAGTCATTTAATCTACTTGAAAAAATCCTAAACCAACCATACCATATCAAGATAAATTTAATTTCACATCCAACCCCCCTTCCTAAGAATTTTTGCAACACTTTGCACTTATATCTAACAATCCTCACATGAGTTATGATGAAAGGTATCATATTGGATAACTTTCCCATCTTCCATCTCAAATCCCATTCTTAGAGATAATAAGAACTTATCCCCACCATCATAACTACCTAATGTAATTATTATTCAAAATGAACATCCCTCGTGCTCCTCCTATAGGTAAAGAGGCTACTTGAGCTAAATCTGAAGATAGCATACTTCAACAATGTGAAGAGATGTCCATCCATGTTGAAAAATAGTGGACACTTCCCTCTCACTTAAATCCCTATCTCTTATATGATTCTCAATGAGATATTACTTCATACGGATGATCCTCCTTTATTCATTAGCATCCAAATAGGTGATATCAAAATTAAGCATGTTTTATTTGATGAAGGTTTGGGCACTTATGTTTCCTCCCTTGACTTTATTAAAAACACTTAGATACTCTGAATGTAACCTTAAATTCACATGCATTACATGTCAAGGCTATGATAGAAGACAAATGCCTCTTGTAGGTTGTGTTTGGATTCATGTTACCATTCATGTCACAGTCATGATAATTAACTTTCCAATTTCATACAATATCTTACTCAGTCAACCTTGGATTCATCATATGAGAGTATTTGCTTCATCTACATGCCAATGTATCAAATTTCCTAATAATGGTTTTATCTAAAATATTCAATGGGACACGAATCCTTATAAGTTTAAATAATTCCAAGAATGTGGTGTCTTTAAAATACACACCCTTGAAGCCCTACCTAGTGTTCTATTTCAATAATCCCAACACTTCATTTATCTAGTTAATTCCACTAGAGGTTATAATGGTCATCTTGAATTAATTAGGAATATTCCACCTAACCTCTTATACTTTGATGATGATGAACCAGATGGGATAATCCTAAAGATAAAAACTTTAAATCTTTCCCCTCACATAACTTTTCAACTTCCTCTTTCTCTTCAACCTCGATTCCATTAGCAACCTTATAACAAAATATCAGTTACTTTAACCAAAACTAGACACTCTATTCACCATGCTCCCTTGACCAATAAAATAGTTCTTACATGTGCTATCAAATTACATACACCTAATTATGATGATGATTATGCCTTAGATGACCCATTTTTAGTTGGATTCATCCAAGCTAGAAACACCAAAGTTCTTATATACCATTCTTCTTTATTTCAGTATTTTCATTATTATTTTATTCTTCCTTCTCTTATATCACCTAATATTAATTTTTACACTATTTTTCACAGGTTAAATATGGATCACTCATGTATTATGCCTCCAATCACAACAGAGACTCTAAGGAGTATGTTCATGGATCATGCCATGATAGGACCTTATCATTTTTCTAGAATCATGACCCTTATAGTATGTTTCCTCCATACATGTTAGCCACTTTTCTTAGACCCACTACATATCTATCCCTACCTATAGATAAGCCTAGTCTAGTTTTTTCTCCAATTTATCTCTTCCTTGGTGATAGTCTTATTCCATTACCTCAGCTTGATCCCTTACCTGCACAATGGGCAGAGCAGCCCTACTATGATATTCTTAGAGTTGTTGGTCATTAGACCAAAGATTTCCATCTATATCAGTAGCCCTAGGCTTATTATTCTACCCCTTCAACTAGTAGGCCCCCAAAGTCTACTAATAGACATATTTATTGATTATATGGAACAAATAACCATTTTTATACTACTTATCAAAATATTAGGTAGTACATCGACTCACTATGACCAATCATTACCCAGCCTAAAGATAAGACCATACCTCCTCCCAATCTACATCCAAAGTACATCCCTAAATATGGGGAATTTTATTATCTTTAGCATCAATATTCTACCCATCATACTAATTTATATCATGGTCTTCAATATCATCTCTAAGATTTAACATAGTCTACACCAACACCAATCATTCCTTCTCCTACAGGTCACCCACGAACAAAGGATCATCCTTCTCTAACAGTTTCACCCCCTCCTAGCTCTACAAATACCATTCATATTGAGATACCTATTCCTCACATTTAGTAGCCCACACACTAAATACCACATGAGCATTACTCTTCTCATTTTACACCTAATTTTTCATTTGATATGATACAGAAATAAGTTTTTTCACAACTTTCCACAAATATTTATGAAACTCTAGACAACATCAAAATTCAGCTACATAGGGATGTTTTGGATGTAATGGATAACATTTGTGGTCAGATATATCAGTATTTTTTAACACAACATGGTTCTCTCTCACATTATTATATTAAGTGATTTGGATTGTATTTCTAATCATTTATATATCTTATATTTTTGACTATTTGTCAAACATGATTTCACTTATCTCTTTTGCATTAACCATTATATTATGCTTTATGTATTTTACATGGTTCATTCTCTTTCACTTTTTATTATGGCATATTCTCATTATTTTGATGAATTCAAATTTATGCTTATGGTTCACTTCTTTCACATAGAGTCCTTTATTTTCTCTATAATGATTATTTTTTTATCTTTCACACTTAAATAAAGATAATTATTATTGTGACTTGGTTATACAACTCTTATTCCCTTATTGTTTTATATTTACCATATGATCAGTTAGAAAACAAGATTTCTCATTATAATAATTTTGTACATTGATCTATTTGATCTCCCTTCTTCCCTTATTCCCTTTCACATACTAAATATACATATGATTGAAACTTGAGATTACATACTGGTTCATAGGTAAGCCTAAATTATTTAGTCAGTCATATCTCTCGTTACTTAGTTTCCTTTAGCCAAAGTCTAAATCTCATTCATGTGTATCAATTTTATCACTCATGTTGATTATTCTAAATCCATGTGGAGAAGGAATCGTAAAATCCATTAAAATTTTAAAATCCAAATCATTTAAACAAAATTCAATGATTTAAAATTTAATATCAAATTTAAAAGTCTAATCACACTAAAATATGTGATTTACTATCTTTAGCACATCTCCTATTTCTAATACAATGTCAAACTCCACATTTGGCCTCATGTTAGAGTCGAGGTCCATTGGGGTATGGTATCTAGTCAATTGGGATAATAGAATAAAAATAATCTATAGTGATACCTACTTTATCACACAATTACCTAATCTTCACAGTAGATAAACAGCTCTGTAAAAGGTCCTGAGGAATGGGTAACATGTTGTGGGAAGGTGGGACCATTTTGCTTTATTTTTTCATATAACCTTTATGAGTTAATCTTAGTATCCCAATTATTTACTTATAAAACTTTGTGTTTATTATGAGTAGGTATCCTTTGTATTTTGATAGTTACTAGACTCTTAGTGTCTTTCCTTCTTACCTAGTATACCTCATGTTTACTAAAGTTTTATCATAAAATCATATGTCATGATTTTTACATTCCCTATTTCATTAAAACAATCCTAATATTTCCCCTTGATAAATATTATATTGTTAAATGATCATACCCCATAGGGTTTCCCTTTGTGAGTTATATCATAAGACCTTGGATAAGACTAGGCATTCCTCATAAAATATTTTCTTATTTTTTCCCCTTATTTAACATTCACCTCATTGTTGTTCACCTTGTGAATTGTAATGTAAGACCATGGATAGGACTAGGATCTCATCATAAATTACCACATTAAACATCTTTAAATTATTCCCACATTTATCTCCACCTAATTGGTGTTCCCTTTGTGAGTGGAAGTGTAATAACATAGATAGGACTATGATCTCCTCACATAATATTCCAATAAAAATTTCATACTATAACCAAGACACAACAAAATATTATGCTTCAAATTTGGGATAACTTGTGTTACATTTTGATTTACATGTAATTTACATACTTCCCATCTTGATTTAGTATGTTTTATGCTTACTTCAAAAACACTTCACTTTTATCTTCTTATTTTTTGATTGTGTGTATGTTTATAACCATTTTATGAAATTTATCATACTTCCCATCTTGATTTAAAATGATTAATTTGATTTATACTTACATTTTATTTCTCTTTCCATATTTCTCATCTTGATTTAGTATTATTGATTAACTTTATAATTTGTTTATCTTTATACCATTTTTATAACATATTTTCCACTGTATTATAAATTTTCATACTTCCCAAATTAATATAGTATGACTCTTATATGTTCTAATTTAGTGCAATTTTTAATTTTACATGATTTGAAAACATTTGTTACCTATTACTTTACCATGTTGGTTTATTATATTTATTCATCTCTTGATTTTACACATTTTCCATCATGATATAGTGTGTATTACATTTTATAATTATTTGAACTTTTCCAAATCATTTTGATTTTCTTTTTAACCATGCATGTGTATCACATAATGCTAGAAAAGAAAAGATAAAACACATATTTCCCATTATACAAAAAATCTAAAATACATGTGCTAGAAAGGAAATACATCCATATATCCATCCTTAAATAATAAATACAAATCATAGACCAAGAAATGTCCATATCAATATATATAACATGAGTTTGATATAATATAATATAAAATACAATAACTATATTACTAAGGTTTTGCTCCATCATGTTTATCCTATGACTGAGCCATGCTATCCATGGATACCTATAACTGGCCCCTCTAAGTGGTATGTTGTAATGAGGAAGTCTAGGATCTCAAACCATCAACCTATCCCTATAGATTGGCCACCTAGGATTGTACACATCCAAGTTCTACAGTCATCACCATATGGGCAACTCACTCCTATGTTAATGCCTACCAAGCTTAGGCCTCTCCCTATTCTACTCCTATAGGTGTATTTAATCCATCTCCTCATGCCTAAAAATATCATTCAACCTCCCTAACTAATCTAAAATAGCTAGCATAAGTTAGGGCAGATGGTACCATAAAGTCTACCAAGGCATATGGTTCATAATGTAACATCACCCCATCCAAATATCATGGTGTGTGACCACAATCATGGCTCCCTATTTGATCTCATTTGCAGTAGTACCTATAAAAAAAACCAAATATACATCAGATATCATGTGTGTGTGTGTGTGTGTGTGTGTGTGTGTGTGTGTGTGTGTGTGTGTGTGTGTGTGTGTGTGTGTGTCTCAAATCATCTATCTATAGTAAATACTTAAATAATAATGAAACTAGTGATCTATTTCAAAAAATTAATAAACTAAAGCATTTCTCACTAGTGTTAGTGTCACCAACTATAATCTCCCCATCAACTTGACCACTAAGCACTTCTTTTATCAGCTACATCCATATAAGTGTAAAACCTAGAGTTACCACATGTTCCCATTGCAGTCCCATCCTTAGTTGCTTTTTTATTGACCAATTATGTCTAGTAGTCCTCATAAGATCTCCATGTGTGACTACTCATGCTTATGTCACATCTCTCTAACAATATATCTATCTCATATAAGCTTGAGGCATCCATTATCGCCCATGTTGTGGATTCACTACTGCTTCTCCCACATCCTCTACATTAGGCCTCATTGCCTCTTACTAGTATCCCTAATCTATCCATGGTCTCTTTCATTAAGGCCTAATAATAGGTATCTCTATAGTAACCCTTGTTCTTACTCTCCCACTTGACTTCTAGTAGGCACTATTAATGGGGCACCAGATGTGGTAGGCCCAGCTATCTAGGTACATGAAATATTAAAATGTGGTTCCACCCATTAAATATAATGGCTCATGATCTAAATACATGTCAGACATGTAGCAATAATATCCCAAGTCAATGTAAGTATACCATACTATATTCCCTCATGTCACAATATATAAACCTAGAACATGGGGCACAATATGTACTATATGATCCTACCTCCATTGAACCACCTGAGGTATCCTATCATTAAATTCATGGGGAAACTTAGCTGGCTAATACATAGTAAATATCTCATAAATCCAAGTACTCAACAAAAATATAGGGCCCATCATCTTCTACCCCTAGGTTAGCATGTCATACATATCATGCATGAGTTGCAACCAAATTATAAAGCCTAAATCATAAAATGAACCTAGATCTAGGATGGACTGACATAAGGCTACCACATATAGTGGTACCTTCCCATCTAACTTGTGACACATCACCTGTGTTATCACAAGTCTTATCACAACCTTCTATATATCTAAAATGGTCAAGATATACACATCAAAGAAGCTAACCTATGACCCAAGGTAAATCCTCTCTAAGATAGTCACCCAAAGGGCTTACCTCTCCTCCTCTATTTTAAATGCATCATATATGATAGGAGTCCCAATAATTGGAAGTGCAAACAAGGCATGGACATCCTCCAAAGTGATCCCTACATCTATGGTATCCCCCTCCACCTCCCATTGAAAAGCATTGATCAGTTTCTCCCATAATTATAGGTATATGATAACTAGATCAACACTAAGTGGGATCTTCCTCATCTCCATGATGTCTCTAAATCCCAAGTAAATCAATCATGCTTGGTCCATATCTAATAGTCACTCTAGTAAATCTGGTATCCATGATGCATCAACTAAGCACTTAAATCTTTGTCATCTCTATAAAATATTAAAAAATAGAGAATGTATTAGTTCTCAATGTAATAATAATAAAATACATTCTTAAAATATTAAAAAATTAACTACTTAATCAGCCTATTTTTCTTATTTTTCCTATTTTCTTACACAGTCAGCCTTTTATTACAAAGTCAACCCATTCTTGTAGCCACAATCAACATTTTTGATACTAAATCAACCCTTTCCCATATTTTTTATACTATATGGACCTTATGCCACATAATCAACCTCATTTAACAAACTGTATTGGCTACTTACTACATACTATATCAACAAAAATGTATTATGTTACCCTTATCTATTTTTCTAATTGGGTCAGCCCTTCACTATGCAGTCGGCCACCCCTAATAATACTAAGTTAGCCCTCTACTATGCAATTGACCACCTTGAATGATCTCGCCTTTTCTAACTGAGTTGGCAAGCTTGAATCTATTCAAAAGTTATGATGACTTTTCATCTATTTACCACAAATATCTTAGGAATTTATTAGTTTGATACTTTCTTAACCAGTATCTTGTTTTACCCCTAGTTTACCTAAAAAAATTTAGGGTCATTTTCAATATCTACATTTCCTCTAACACCTACTTTTGGTACCTAGCTAAATTTCAATTAAAATTACCAAAAAAATGAAATTAATCCATCACTTACCTGAGATGCATTAGCTACGTTCGCTAGGTGTCTTCCACATTGAAGTTATCATCTCCTCACCATGATCACTCTCGGGGCTCAACTAGGTCTCTTAGATCAGTATTTTCTCAAAATAGTAAAAATTAAAAATGAATTAATTTTCACCCTATTCATATTTACTATTCAAAATTATTTACCTATCAATTATGTACCAACATATTTTATTTTTCACTCATAACTTTGCTTCTATTAGCTCTTTTTATGAACCAAAAAATGTTATGGAATCCTACCATCGCAGAGAATTTTTTCACATATTATATGTATATTTTATAAAAAAAATTGATTTTTCACTTATTTTATAGGTTCCCCTAATGTTCCTTACATTGGATACCTTCACATTTCTCTCACTTCCTTCTTACACTAAAACATTAAGGTAAGTAAAGGTATGTATTTTTCAATTTTGTCCTTTTATTTATCCTATTCACTTCTTAATAAAATTTATTTAACTTAGTGTTGTGTGTTATTTTCCTAAATCACCATCCTATGTTACAATTTCATAACACATGATGAACTTAAAGTGTGGCATATGTATACATATAATATTTTAAAAATTTATCAATTATTGATGCTTTCTCTCTTATAAAAACACATCGAGATTCAATCTCTCTAAGTGAAAACCTTAAAAGGTACATAGGGAAAGGGGTGGGTAGACCATTAGTGTTTTGTAAGATTATTATCCCATATACCACCACTTGAAACCTAAACAAACTCTCATATACATTTCCCTAAGATTTTACACCTCCCTTACACACTCCTCCAAGTAATTCACCGCCTCAAATAGCCCCTACATAAGCCCAAAAAAAAAATTCATTTACCAAATAAAGTCACATGGCTCGACCATGTTCTTAAAAATGAGCATGTTACAGGACTAGGTCAGCCTAGCCAACCTAGTATGGGACGTAACTGCTTTATATATTTAAAAAATAGGTTGATTGGGTCAACTATGTTGGCTAAAACTTTGAAAGGGTTTAGGGTTAGATCCGACTACTTTTCACAATTTTAATTAGAGAGATAGATATAATTATTTATTTGTGCATCTACTTATCCACTACTCTACTTGAGGAGCCATTGCTCAAGGTTTTCATACTTCCTTTGGAGAAAATAATCTTGTCTTGTGTGAAAAGCGTTTTGGATACATAGGAGAAGTCATGTAGCCTAGATCTGAATTATCTTTATTATCTTTATGAACCACAACAACCTCTTGTAAAGTAACATTAGCCAAGGGAGAGATTGAAGCTCAATAGGTTCATCTTCAAGGTAAGTATTCCTAACTCTTTTTCCTCTTTATTGGTAGATAGATTTGCATGTGTTAGCTTATAAATATGTTTATCTCTCCATGCATTAGGATTAACTCTACATTGACTTGAGTAGATTTCTTCTTTGCATGTTTACTTTTATGTTTATTATCCCCTTTTTGTGCCACATGATTTGTTGAGCACTATATTAGATTTACTTTACTTTTATAAGAAAACATAGGACCTAGCTAGGGTTATTATGTGGTATTACTTAAATAGAGGATTTGGAACCCTCTATAGTGATATTATGTTGTAAGAGACCCATTAATTAGGTTTATTTGATCCATATTGGTCATGACCCTAATTGTATAATGTATCAACAAGAAGAAGGGCTAGTTTGATTTATCTTCTTTGAGCTAGGATTGATTTATAGATCATATTAACTTTCCCTTGTATATACCCATGTTCCTTACATTTTGGCCCCTTGGATTAATTTGTGTGCCTCATGTGTTTATATGTATTCTTTCATGTATGCATCATGGCCATGACACTTGTCTCTTACTTGTAACATTCACATCCATTTTGTGATGCCATGAGGGACCTCATGCATCTTCACTTCCTCTTTGGGTGCCTTGATAGACATCATGCCCCATCCCCTTAAGTAGTTTGCTTAGATTATATTCAGATTTATTATTCACATAAATGATTGCATTGTTATATCTATCTTGATATCCTTTTGAATGTTAAATCTAACATACATCTTACATTACCAATTTATGTTTAGATTATTTTAGATTATGATGTCATGTATACACATTATATTTGTTTATCATGTGGATATCATATATTTTTAGTCTAACATATAAGATACATATATTTTATTTTAAGAATAGTTATTCTAGATGTTTAAAAAATCCCCTCAAAATAGGGGCATTCATATGGGTTTATCATAGAAAATAGGCCATCTTAGTCCACTCAAAACATAGTTTTCATCATGCAGACATAGATTATAAAGCTCATACTCAAAAAAATATAATGAGATACAGTCACATATAGATTAGTCTTAGTTTGTATTTATAACAAAACTTTTGGATGATATATAGTACACTACTAGAAGTTCAATGTGTCATAGTCCACCCATCGTACTATTGTCCAATAGCCTCAAACATAGAAGATTCTAAAAGTGTCATAAATGTATAGAAGTTACATTTCAAATTTACACAGTCTTAGACACATATTATCATATATGTTTAGTATATATTTAATTTTTACATAGAATCAAACATGTCTACTTAGATTGGGTGAATCATGTATGACATGATCACTCTCATTTTAGTTTTAGATATACATAGACATAGATTATTATGACTTAGTCCATAATACATATACATAAATATCAAAATTGGGGGCATGTGTGTGGTGTATCATTCCCATATGTTTAGTTTGGCACCAATTCTATTAGATGGAATGATAATTCCATGACATTCTCCATGTCATATACTCCAAAAACCATATGCACTAGTTTTTCACTAAGATCACAATAGATTGATATCACATTCCATCTATAGTGGTTGGCATTCTCAAGTGGCCAAGAGCCATTTTTACATTTCAAAGTTTCCATGTGCTCTAGAAGCATCTTACATAGTTTCTATTATATCACACAATTTTAGATTTAGATGCATATATTACACATGGGTAAGCAATGATGGAATCATAGCCTACTTGAGTTCTTGATCCACCTACATGAGAGGGTTGGAAGACTCATCAGTCTAGTCCAATTTATTCATAGATTATGATACACCAAACAAGCATGGTCAATGATGGAGTCAAGGCTATTTTGATTTAGTGAGCCACCCACACATGGGGATTGGACAAGCCATTAGCCTAGCCCAATTTATTCACTATTTGATGACCATCTACACACATAGAGGATATCACTAGGTTTTTGCACTAGTTCACATACCCAATAAGATTTATTCATTCCTTTTATCTCTCTCACATATCTTTACTCAATTTCCATCTTTGTTTTTTATACTTATTAACTAAGGACTGATTCATACATGTTTCATTTATATGACATGCAATGGATAATAATTGGTATACTGAGATCCACATTCACGGGCTTTGCCTCTTAGGTAAGTCCAGCTACATCTCTTTTTCCTATATCCTAATAATTTTAATTTTTTGCATTTATAAAAGAAATAGGGAGAAAATGTAGTCATATAAAATGTCATTTAATGTAATGAGTGTCACTTGAGACCTCCCTATCCTTAATTTATCCCTAGACCTATCTTAGAACATCTTTTGATCCTTTTCTAGCTTATATGCACATCCAACCCATACCCAGATATACCAAAGATGCATTAAGCCATCCCCTAGGAATCCTAGATCTTTACTCACATGTACTAACCACCTAGATAATAGCATGGCCCCTTTGGTTTATATCACAATGTGATAATGGGAAATGGGGTAATGTTATTAACCCTCAGCTTCTAATGCCCCCAAAAAATATTTTTCCCTTTCCCAAAGTGTCTTAGGGTCAGCCTAGACTCATTTCATGTCTTGACAAGCACTAGAACACTAGATAAATACCACTCTCATTCATTCATGTCTTAAATGGAATTTCTCACAAATAAGCTCAAAAACAATTGTGTAAATTAAGGTCACTAATCCCTATTTACCCCTATTTATGCATGCATCCATCTACAACAACCTAGAGCTCATTTTTACTTATATTTCTAGTTTCAAGTCACACTCAAAGCATTCAAATTAGCATTCATACTCAAGAATACTAGCATCAATCTCACTTGCACCAACACTTAGGTTGGGATAACTATATTGGGCTCAATCCCCTTTTTAGGAATTGGTAAGTAGGCAATGCTCAGCACATGGGGTATTAAGGTCACATCCAACCTACCCTACTAATGTCACTTTTATTATATGTGTGTTCATAAAATCCCATATAAAACATGAAGGCTTAAGGTCCCATAGTGAAATTAGTTAAAATAAAGCACAGGCAATCATCCAGGTCTTGATCACATAGGGATAGGCTTCTTAGAATAGACCAAAGGTCTACCCTAAGTTTCAATATTTTATCTACATAGGGTCAATATCAAAACACATAAGGTTATTAGTTTAGTGCACTATTGCAAAATATAGTTGTGTTATTATTTGAAGGGGTTTCTAACACTTATTTCATATTGACAACACTATTCCTTGCTCATGCATCACTTTCTAGCCTATCACTTGCCTATTTCAGTCATATTTTGTAGCTAGTACCTTATTTGTAATTAATTTCTATTAATAAGATAAGCAAACAAATCAATTATTATAAAAATTAGTGGCTTTTGATACTGTAGTATTGTAGTCCTTGATTTATATACTTAGCTCTTTTATCTACTTAAGGTTTTATATGAATTCCAAAAATAGTTAAATCAGATAGATTTTATTATAGGATGTCTTGGATGAAAAGTAGGATTCTTTTAGCCTAGATTTTATCTCTATAGTTTGATCATTACAAAGCCATAAAAACTTTTTGCAAAGCACCATTAGCTAAGGGAGAGATTGAGACTCAATAGTTTCACCTAAAGGTAAGTATCTCTATCTTTTTTTATTTCATTTAATATTTATATATTACATAACTAATAGGTTTTTGAATTTATAACTGCTTTCTTAGATTACCTATATTCTTAAACTTAGTATATTTATAAGGTCTTCTTTTCTTGTCATATTCCACCTTAGGTGATCTAGACCCCCATTTACCTACCATGATCCCTTAATTATTTGTTTGTGTTAAATCATCCCCATTTGTGCCACAAATTTTGATGAGCACTAGATTAATTTTATTTCATATTATGATCACCTAAAAATGACACTTGTATGCTAAGAGTGTTACTTGAGACCACCCATCCCTAGCTTAGCCCTAGGCCTATCTTAGGGCCTATTTAGACACTTATCTAGATTAAATTCAAGCCACAACATCCCTAAACATTCATAAAGTAGTCATAAAACCTCATCTTAGCATCATGGCCCTTAGTGCCTTAGGTTTTACCACCTAGACACTGGTACCATAATAAGGATAGTAGTGCCCGATGGCGCTAGTGTCTTAGTTTTTATGCTAGTGTCATTTTCCCTCCTTTTGATACCAATAAATATATTTTAAAATGAATAACGTCTTAGGGTTAGCTTAGACCTCTTTTAATACTTAAATAAGTAATAAAAAAATATATACATGAATTTCATACCTTTATCCACTAGATGGAAATTAGATGCAAATTACACAAACAAAATCAAAATAAGTTATGCACAATAAATGTTATCAATCATTCTTTTACCCTACTTTTTCATATAACCATATACAACATTCTTAATCTTAGATTACTCAAGTTTCTAGTCTCAAGCACATCTAAAGCACTCAAGTCATCATTCATACTAGTTTCACTTGTACTTGTACCAACACTTAGGTGGGGAGAACTACATTGGGATTGATCCCTCTTCAGAGTATTGGTATGTATGCAACTCTAATCATAGTGGGGTGTTGAGGATGTCCAACCTACCCCACTAAAAAACACATTTTACTACTTGTGTCAATTGGATGCCCTAAAAAAATTGAGGTTTGGGGTTTGCATATAAAATTATTCAAAACATGGCATCTACAGAGATCCAAAACTCGTACACATAAGAATAGGCTTGACAGACCTAGACACATGTATACCTAAAAGCTCAAAATAGTTCTGCACAAAGGACACTAATGCTAAAATAGGGACACTAGTGCCACATGGTGATACTATCCAATTAGGATACTATTTTTTAGGAAGGTTTTTGATAATTGAATCATGTTTGTGACACTTAGATCAGCCTTTGTCTTATTTTGCAGCCTTTAGATCTCTTATTTTGGTCATTTTATAGCTAAGTACTTGTTTACATTATTTATTTTTATTTTTAGAAAGGTCAAACTAAGTCATTTATGCTAAAAATTAGTGTCTATATTTATTTCATATTTCTACCATAATTTACTATACTCAGACCTTTAGTTACTTAGGATTTACATTCACTAAGTCCTAAAAATTAAAAATATTTGGTGAACCCAACTTACTTTAAATACTACTCAAACCCTAACCCTAGATGATACTAGGGTTTATATCCCTCTTTTTCCTATTTTCATTTGTTGTGTTAAACTTTTTAGACTTCATACATTCTATTTTAACATCCCTCTTTCAATTTGCTTACTATATGCCATCTAGGAAAATTATCTTTCTTCCCTTAAGAAGAAGTGTTAGGTTTAGTGGCAATCCTATTGAGCATACTTAGATTACTTCAGTTTGAGATTATACCATGGAAAAAGGACCAGTTACACCTCCCATAATTGATCCTTCACACCCTCATTATGTGGACTTCAATGATAATGCATCCGAAGATGAGAAATATAATCAAGATCAAGATGATATACAAGATGAGAATTGGGACACTACCCCCACCTAACAATGAAAATATTATAGTCAATAAGGATGAGATTATATAAATTTTTAGAGATAGAATCTGTTAATATCCCCATGATCATGCATAGATTCTACAAGCCATAATGGAAATAAATAACAAATCAAATAATGGTCAATCTTTTTACTCCCCAAGATAACAACATTGTTACACCTATTTTTGAGGTAACTCAGGTTGTACAAAAACCTATTTTGACTCAATAACCTTCAATGGAAATTACATATCCTATGGTTAGCTCCTCATCTCTCGATGTACAATCCCTTATGCATGATATCCATTCTCTATAGGCTAAGGTGTTACATATTGAGTAGGGAGATACTAGACCATCACATACCTTGGATTCTCATGTTTTTATATATATACCTTTGGCACATCACACAATAGTAACTCCTTTGATATCTAGATTTATGACACCTAAGCTTACCTTGTATGATAGTAAGGGTGACATAGAGCACCACCTACGAGCTTTCTATGTAGCATGTTTAGACTACATGTCTAATGATTGGTTCCTCACTAAATTATTCCCATACAGTATAAATGACTATGACTTACAATGGTTCTATTATATTTTAAATTGGTCTATCACTAAATTCAATCCATTGGTAGATATGCTTTTATCAAACTTCTCAATTAACATTAGTGATAAGATCTCATATACTCAAGTGGCAAAACCCAAGAAAAATCCAATGAGCCTATTATTGAATATGTCTCATAATATAAAACTATACTGGTAAAGATGATTATCCCCATGGAAGATACGAGATCTCCAGGACATATTTAAATAAAGCTTACTACCAACATTTCATGAAGTTGTCTTGTTCAATAATTTTCTAACCTTCACAAATTTATGCCACATAGTAAAAGAAATGGAAGTCAAGATTCTCTCTATGGGAAAATTAAAGTACACAAGTGGATCAGAGTCAATTACTAAGAGTTATAATAAGCCTCCATATAAAGTAAGGGCCATTGAAAACAAGAGTGATTTAAAATCCATAGTTAACATAGCTTCAAAGCCATCTCCTCGCTTGGTTTTATCAGCTCCTCCATAGAGTGTTTTCACCAACCTTCCAAAATCATCAGCATGTAATTTAAAGTAGTTCCTATAATGTAATGTCATATCTATCCCTTCCATGAAAGAGGTTGATATGACATGACCTATTCCAAAGAACTATGACTCCAATGCATTTTGTGACTATAAAAGGGCACCAAGACATATTACAAACTGATGCATCACCTTGAAACATAAGATACAAGATTTTATAAAGGCTAACATAATTGATGTGGGCACACCCTTAGAGGCACTTAAAGTTCAACAAATGGAATCTAAGGCATTGAAAATATTCTCAGAATTATTTCCAAAGCATACTGCTAATGAAGTAAGGACACATTAGGTGTTCACTATATGTATCAATCACATCCACCACTAGTATCATATCACACTAAGACATAGGATGCACATCCCCTATATAATATCATTGGTGTGTATCATATTATAGTACCAACTAAACCACTCATCACTTTCTAGAGCAAGAGATCATAGATGATTATTCATATTTATATGCACTCTTTTCATAAGCCTACATTAATCATCATCTTATTTAGAGTGTTATGGTTGACAATGGGTCAAGTATTAACATGTGCAATATCACACTTATACAACATTCAGGGTATTTAGAGCATGATATTTCTCATACCAACACAGTTATTTATGGTTTTAGTGGTCATGTTTAGAGATCTATTAGGGAGATTGTACTTACACTATAGGTTAGACCAGCACATGTAGCCACTAGATTATTATTAGTACCTAGTGCAGGCAGATTTGACATGTTATTAGGTAGGCCCATGGATACAACATCTATGAGCCATTCCATCTATATTTCATAGATGCCTCAAATATATACATGTTAATTAGGTGATCATAGTTGAGGGTATTTCATATGAGTATCCTTTACCTATCCCATAAGAGGTCACACTATAGTTACTAGTTATAATTTTGAACATAGTTCCCATCGGTACACCATAGAGTTTAGTGGAGCCATTAGTGCAAGAGAGGTCTACTCCTATAGTGTTATTATTGACCAAATTTGACCCCTATAGGTAAAAAAAATATTTTTAGATGGTTTAAGGGGTCTAATATTTGTTAATAATGTGTATTATATGTCATTTTATGGAATTTAATGTCATATTAGCCTTGATCATTAGTCATTTTATTCCTTATGTCCTTTTGAGTCATTTTAAAGGTCAAAATGAGCATTAAATGACTTGTAAAACCTCCTTGGGATATGTGAAGGTGTAAAAGGGTGATTTCATTCCCCATGTGTCGTCACATGTCTTAATTAACTATTTTTAACTAAAAATTGATAGGTTCTTTAGAAGAAAAGATAAATTTCTTAGAAAAAATGAACATTTAATGAGGTGTACAAAATTTTACAGACTCCTATAGCTAAGTAAATTTCAATATTTCCCCTTGGTATTCTATACACTCATTATAGTGATAATTTTTATCATAATCTCAAATAAATGAAGAAAACCACTTCTCTTTTCTTCCACTAGGCTTGGCAAGCAAGAATGGTCCTCAAGTTTGTACTTAGTGCAGTTAGTAGGAGAGGTTTATAAAAAAATGATTTTGGGGGTGTCTTCTACACTTATTCAAATTAAATTTAATGTTTTTTTTCAAAGGAATGGTGGTCTTTGCTTTATGAACCATTCATAAGAAGTTAGACTATCTATTTTGCTTGTTAATCTGTGCACCCTATAGGTTTTGCTTTGGTTTGGAGAAGTCCATATAGTCCAATTGGTAAGTTTATTTACAGATGATTTTATCTCTCATCTCATGATTCCATTCTTAATTTCATGTTTTGAAAAGATCTCAAGGGCTTTTAATTTACTTTGCAAGTTGATCTTCAAGGTGGAATGGTAGTCATTTTCACTGCTTGTAGAAGGTTGTATTCTCTTTAAAAGCTTTATGTGAAGGATATATGGTGTTTTACATGTTTAAATGCCATAGATACTACCTCATTCCCATTTTTTTCTCATAACTCCATGTTTGGATCAAACTTTTAGTCCATTATCATACTCAGTTAGCTCTTTACCCACTTCTACTTGTAGTCACGGTAAAGTACATGTATGGCGCCTATATAACATGTTCACAAAGGTGTGATGAAAGTTTCAAAGCCTTGGTATGTCTTTTAAGAAAATTGATTAGTAATTTTATCATTCAAATGGTTGAGATAATACTATAACAATCATATAGAACACTTTCACATAGTCTACCATGAACATGCTCATCTACAGGTGCCCTCATAGGACCAGACATGTTGGAAGGGAGTAATGATAAAAATGAGAGTCTAGTTTCAATCCTTGAGAGAGATATAAAACTAATTAAAGGACAAAAATTAGTGCATTATTCACACTCATCACTCACAGCTTACATTTTTGTATTCTCTGCCTGTATGTGACAATAGCCACCTATAGGTGGCACTAGCAAAGCTATATAAGTCATTGTATGGGAGGTTGTAACATGACAAAACCTTTCCTTATAATATTGGTAGGTGGAACTAATCATAAAAAACCTTTTTGAAGTGTAAAATGAGCAAATGGAGGTATAGATTACCTTCAAAAGCAATGACTATGTGTTCAGGGACCAAATCCTTAAAATAGGAAAATATAGGCCTAAATTCATTTTGTCAAGGTCTTGTAACATGGTTATAAATAATTTTGAGGCACATAAATGACTAAATATAGTATTCCCTACATGGTAAAAAATATTTTCAAAGTTTGAAAGGTAATTATTAGTATAAGGTTGTTGTTATAAGGCCTACAGATGCACTTTCATTCACTAAACACAGTTAGTGAAACCTACAGGATTTGAAACTCCAAAGAGAATTTTCACCTAAAGTTGTATTTTTAGACCTTTCCTCTATATTTGGAAGGTTATATATATTTTAATTTATCAATTATGATCTAGGGATCATTTTAAGGGATGATATATAATGTTTTAGATCATATAGACACCTACAGGTGTCCCTTCACAAGAAAGTTCTCACCTACAACAAACCTAAGGTGCAAGCTTGAGAAAGTGTTTATTTATTATGGTCCTAAATAATAATAACATAGAGCATGATTTTAACATTTTTTTTCATAAATACCATTATGAAAGGTTGGTAATTTTAGGTTTTAAAGATATAATGTAACCTACAGGACCCCACATAGTCAACTATAGCTGACTGTGAGGAGTAGTGAGCAAAGAAGTTAAGATTATTGACATGGATTTAACCCAAGCATGAAATAAATGATTTAAATAACATATATTAAATTACCTTGAGAATATTAGAGGATTATTATACATTTTTTCCAAATTAAAACCCATGTAACTGCACCTATAGGTGTCTTATCCAAATAGGAAATAAAATCAGGTACCTTGACCAGTCAGATAGGGTGCATGATTGAGAGGGTTTAACAAGAGTTGAAATGAGAAAGTAATTGAAATGGATTGGAAATTTTTTTTAAAACTCATGATACCTCCAATTAATGAATCATATAATAAAAAAATTTCCCAAATACATCATACAGTCCACATCATGAGACCCAACACACAGTATATCACATTAAGGGTCTATCTTAGGTCTTTGAGTAAAATGACCTAATAGAGGGATATATTTTTATATTGGAGGTACCCATAAATTTTTTAATCCCATATAATATTCATAATTATCTAAGGAAATAGGGTAGTTCCCTTTTTTTTGTCTCAAATAGAGGGCACTCCCCTCATGCACAAAACCTATAGATTTAGAGAGTAGGGATGAAAGGTGAGCCAAGGAAATGGTTGAGAATTTAGGAGAGGTTTTTAATTTTTTATAAAACTTAGACAAACATAAGATACCAAGAAATAAATGATGAAACTCAATAGGATGTTTTAAACTCTCAAGTATACAAGCAGGCCTGTCAAGCATAGTTTAGGCCTAAAGCCAAATGGAGAACCACTTTCACTTATAGTATGGGGTGAACATTATAATGTGTTGGAACATGTATATGGGGTAAAAAAATAGGTATATAAGCTATTTATATGTAATGTAATCCATTATAAGGCCATTTTTGGCTCATGACAACTTCAAGCATGTAGGAAATGAGAAAACAAGCTTGATAGGCCAAGTTGAAGTGCTTACATCTACTTCAAGGCCATGAATGGGGATATAAGAAGTTTTGAGGTGTTGAAAAAGGTATTTAAATCTGAATTTTTATAATTTTTTTCAATTCCAATGTCTAACCTTCATAAACAATCCTTAGAAGTAGAACAAGGCTAAAACCCTTGAAAACCCTAGTTAAAGACCCAATGAAGGAAATGAGGATGGTGAGATACCCAAATGGCATGGTTTGACCATAATGATGATTTGAGGTTGTATAATACTCATTAAATATCCATAACATCAACATTAGTTGTATATAATCTATATGGATAGGGTACATAACTGCTTCCTTTAACTATTTTGTGTATTATGTAGGTTCTAGAGACTTTCAAGGGATGAAATAAATTTTGGGAGGAATATAGATAATTTTAATAACTAAATATGGTATTTTAATTATTTTAAAAAACTCATAAGTATTCCAACAATATCTCTCATCTTATCCAGTCAAAATTAGCATAGTGAGCAAGATGGTGAGAAGTGTGAAAACTCTAAGTGAGATCTTTTTTAAGGTGTTCATAATGCATCTAGTGCCATAGAGGGTCTTGAAACATGTCATACACTATATTTTAATAATTTTCATGGAAACTTGATGCCTTTTAGAATACAAGTGTGAGAAAGAGGAGTTTCTTTGATTACAAGTAGTGATGGCTCACTTTCAGAAGTTTCCAAATGATTAGAATTACAACCAATGCATGGGGAGGCATGTTTGAAAGCATTCCCTCTCATTCCAATCATCATAACTATCCATAGTTAGTTTTGGGATGTTCAAATAGGGCTAAATCATGAAGGTATATTTTTGAGCCAGCAAAGGGAATCCTCTGCCACTTTTCATGAGTTTCAAGACTTGGAAAGCCAATTATCTCTTTTGACCTTGCATGGTCCATTTCACACCCTATTCTAATGAAAAATTAACTCATTTTATCAAATTTACAAGTGTCTTTTTGACCTTTGGACTTCTTTATTCTCCTATCTCTCTCAAGTTCTATAAGAACTAGCTATTTTAGACTTTGTAAAGGATGTTCCACTAGAATATGGTGAAGCCCTAATCATTTGCATACCATGAATCAATAAAGACTATTGATTTTTACCTCTTCCATGACTGTTCATAGTGTGTTCACTTAGATGATTAATTTTTCTTAGTGATGACTTGTTGTTTCCTTAGAATTATTGTTTTATTCTCTCACATATTTGTAATTGGAAAGCTTCTTATTATACGTCATGTGAAGTTTTATATTGATGTGTTAAGGTTGAGTGAGTTAGTATATTCAAATATTGCATCTTAGGCCTCTTGTTTAGTCCTCCTAGCATAAACATTCATCACAACCTCATAATGAAATATTGATGTGTTCAGATTTAGATTGGAGAAGTGTATGTTTGGTTAGTCCCTGTTCTCATTTGTAACATGTAGTTGGTTGGTAGTCATCAACTAATTTGGTGTATCACCTTCTTTAAGATAGTTTACTTTCAATTTTCTCTCCATTTCCCTCACAAAGTTTAGGTGTAGTAGTGATTTACAAGTGGTACATAAAGGGAGATAGCCCTATCTAGAGATTCACCTCATTCTTAGGCTACCCATAACCTAGAGGTGTTTCAATTATTCCACTTGGATGAAGAGAGCTAAGACATCTCCTCAAAGGGTGAAAATATAAGTGAAAATAGTTATCACGTATGAATACTCTCCCATGGAGACCATTATTACAAAGACCACTACATAAGATATATGTTACAAATCTTAGAGGGCCTTCCTCTATACCTTTCATTTTTAGATTAGTATTATTGAATTCCTAGTGTTCTCAGCATGGGAACCCATGTTAGCTACAACATATTCTACTAGATGAGTCCCTAAGACCCCTATAATTCATAGGACACCCCTGTCAATTTCATGGATTCCTATCACCACTTCATAGGTAGTGCCATTTATAGATCACTCAGTACAATAAGTTATGGAACCTCAATTACCTTTTCATATAACATGCATGATCATTGATCATTTATTTAACATAGGCCACTTTGATAGTGAGTCTCCCATGAGACTCTTCAATTAGTATGTTCCTCCCTTCTTGTACATAGTTTCCTTATTTATCACTCCTTATATATAGTTTTAATTTTATGTTGCTTTTACATAGCTTATATCTAGAAAATATGAAAATAATATAATATGTCAAAACACAAAAACATTTAAATATTTACATAGAAAACACAAATTATAGATTATATGCATTTCTATGTTTACATTTATTATATTTGATAGACACTACATATGATAGTTATCTTAGTATAGTCAGTTTTTATTATGCATACATACTTCACTTATTCTTGATGAGTGTTCATACATACAGTACCCAAGTCCACTACCCAGAGCTAGATTTACTATTATCTATCCACTGGAGACATATACATAGATACATGAGTTCCTCATTTGATACATTTACCCATTTGGGGGCATCTTATACATAGTTTTGACTACTAGGCTACATATTTCTAAACTTTAAATTACATATTTAGCATCGTTATATCTTGATATTGATCATTCTACACCTACTCAAATTTTTGTCGACTACTACTACTTTAGACTTTGCTTATGTACACCTTAACTCTTATATAGATTTGTACCACATGTTAATGCATACTTTCATTTCTAGATTTCTGAATTTATAATTTATTGTGTCTCTTGCTTATTCTATTGGAGGGCATTTGATATGCCATTGGTCTATAGCTCTATGCCACTTATTTTCATTATATGTATGTTTTGGACATGTCCCATGTCCTTGTATGTGCCTTCTAGATTGTGTATGTGGACATTTAGATATGTCCTTTCATGTGGATCTAAGACAACTTGCTTGTTTTTTACATATGTGGACGTTTAAACATGTACTTGTATGTCTTTCTTTCTCAGATTTAGTGACATGTTCCCATGTCCCTTGTATGGTGGCCCTTTAGCTTAATTTGTGTGCCTCATGTGTGTTGTATGTATGTTTTATTATATATATCATGGCCATGACACTTGTCTCTTATTTATTACACACTCCAATTTTAGATTCCATGAGGGACCTTATAGTCATATAAAATGCAAAATTTGGTAACTTAAGTGTGGCTAATGACACCCAATCTATAGGTCCATATTGTTTGCTCTCATGACCTTCATAAGCATGTTTTCACTGATTCCCAATCATCTATAGCTTCCAAAAATAAACCCTTACAAATCAAGATTTATCTTTCCATGCTTAAATTTATCCCCCCAAGTCCTATCAACCATGGACAATAGCACCCAAACTTGGACTATAGTGTTGAAACCTAAGGTGTCCTATTTTTGGTGCTATTATCCAACTGCATTTTGGCTTTTAACAGTCATATTATTTTGAATCCTTATCCTAATTCATGTCATCCTAACATGAATTAATTTAACCCATGATCATTAAATACCCTATAAAATGTTTTTTAAAGTCCATTTAGAAGGGTTGGCACTCATTTACAAGAGAGAAGAAAGAATATAAGCAAGACCACTCTTCTCTGCATACAACCATCCAATAGTATTTCAAGCTTATTTAAACTTTTACACTAGTCCTTAATCATTCCAAGTACACCCAATTTTTCATTTACTTTCATTTTCATCACACTATTACACCAAGCACTTTAATGGGAGAACTACATATAGCTTGATCCCTCTTTAAAGTATTGGTATGTAGGCAGTGTGCCCACACATAGGGTGTGAAGTGTGTCCAATGTATCCTTTACACACTAACTCCTCTCCTTTCTCCAAATTTTACATTCAATTTTAAGCACAAAGATGACCTAGGGTATTGAATACTAAATTAGATAAATAATGAGCTTTGTAGACTTTCAAGCTTCGATAATTCATAGGCAGGGTCACATAGACTTGGTGCATAAAACCCATAAATCTTAGATCATCATGATAATAGCATTGAGATAGGATTACAATTATAAACCCAAGGTGTCCCACTTTTAGTGCTCCTATCCAATTAAGAAATGAACTCTAGATTCCTATTTGTGATAATCTCCCAAGCTTGCATATATATTTCTAGACCTTATCTCAGTCAGAATAGCATAAAATCAAATAAGTTTAATTCTTTCTCACTACTATTTTTAGAAAAGCCTTAACTATAGTCAAATTGCACAAATTAGTAGCCTAATTATTATACATTGTTTACTAATTTTATCTACTTAGCCCCATTTATTATTTAGGAATTAAACATCTAATTTCCCAAAAATAATAAATTATTTGGTGAACCTGACATACTTCAAATTTTGTATAAAAACCATAGAAACCCTAGGGTAGATTCCTAGTTGATTTTCCCATTAATTTATAATTTTTTATTGAAAATCAAAATAAAAAATTCCTCTAAAAATTTTTAATTTTGTATCAAATTTTTAAAATAAAATTATTTCAAACCCTAGTTACATGTACTAGCACCCATTTTACTTCTTAAGGTATCACTTTACACTTATAATCAAAATAACTAAAATGATGCTCCTTTATTTACAAACACATACAAGTAATTCAAATCTCTTTATGCATTCAGGCACAAAATCATGTTCTCTATCCTTTACCTTATATTTATCATATGGAAAAGTCTCCTAATTTATCATACTAAACACATACAAAATGTTATGTTGTATATCAAAATTTTCTATGCATTCATGAACAATGTAACATTCTATATCTCTAACTTGCTATCTTGCCTATGGATTATTCTTTATAATTATATCTTTAAAAAAATAATCACTCAAATTACATTCATGCTTTCTTCCTCAATGCATATAACTCATTGGTTATTTTTTATTATCTCCCTATCATTACCAGACACCAGCAAACACTAGCAGTTTTATCCATACCTCCTTCCTTATAACTTGGTACATATAGCTCTGATCTTGTACTTAATACTAGCTCTATTCCTATAGTAGATCATGTGGTCCATGCTATCACCCAAGTTTATGAAGATAGGCAGGTTGGTTACACCCATGGCTATAGCTTTCTCACTCAAACTAGCATCCCTTCAAACACAGTTTCCATTCTCAAACTCCTTCAACAATCCAATATTTACAAAGATGTGTTGTATATAGCCCTTCATAATACTAGAGTTCCCATTTTAGCTTAACCAACTTATGTTACATCTATCCTCAACACAATGCAATGGACTAAAGAACATATTTCCTTTGATAAAGAGGATTTACCCCCATAACACATCATTGCATAACACCTCCCTCTGTATATTCAATTACAAATCAATGATGTAGGGGTAAAATGAGTTTTATTTGATAATGGTTTAGGACTCAACATATACAACATTTCCTTTCTTAAACATCTTAATATATAACCTCACAATCTAAATCATTTTGATATGAACATCATAGGTTTTGATAACATTCCATAGAAATGCATGGGTCAAATAACACTTAATCTCACATTAGGGCCTAAGACACTAGAAACTAATTTCCAAGTCATGCCAAATGACCTCAACCATAATTTATTACTTGGTCATCCTTGGATTCATGATATGCATGCAATCCCTTCTATACTCCATGCCTATCTCAAATTTAGTCACAAAGACTACATATACACATGCCCAATCGATAATAAACCTTTTAAATACTATAAGGTTGTTGACACTCCATAGAATTATATTTCACACTTTAACCTTGGCTATTTACCTATGCAACTTATTATTCATAATGTACCCTTGGACCATGTAACACATCAACAAACTCCAAATTTTGTAATAGCACCAACACTAAAACACTAGTTTACCTCACCTTTTGCACTTAAAGGCCTTAATAAAATGGGATATCATGCCAAAGGCCTTAGAAAGTATGAATAAGGAATCATCAATCATATCAAGGCATCTACATATCATGAAACACAAAGGCTATGATATCAATTTGCCTATTCTCATAGTAAACCCTCTTTTGCCACTTTAAAGTATATCAATTTTTGTCCACCCACTACATCAGTAGATCACACCATTAATCATACTTCAACCTTATCATTAATCTACCCTAATCTCATTAATGATATAGTTTCATAAGACATGTTCACATTAGATGAATTTTCCAATGATGAATCCCTCCTATAATTTCTTTGAGCATATGAGGACCTCCCATCTTGTTATCATAAAAATATATTTCCTCATCACATAAATGCCCATGCATATTTTGGATAAATTATAAACTCGCACATACCAATTAATTCAAATGATATTATCCCTACCACTCCTTACACACTTTATCATTCCATATTGCATAATAAATAAACCATAAATTTGAAATTTGAAATTAATCAAGATCCCCATATTGTCTTATTAGTCACTACCCTTCGAAAGGAAGAAGATATAGATATCCATTAAACTTTAATAGATTTCTCAAAAAAAATTGCTTGGTCTTACTCAAATATGTGAGGAATTGACACATCTATCATCATCCATCTAATTCCCTTATACCCAAATGCTAAACTAGTTAAGCAAATAAATTGAAAAATGCATCATAAGGTGGCTCTCTTGGTAAAATATGAAATCTAATGCCTCTTAGATGTTGGCTTCATTTGATCAGTAGCACACCCTGAATGGATTTCCAATATAGTCCCTGTAGTCAAACCTAATGGACAAATTTGATGTTGTTTTGATTCTAGAGATTTAAATAAAGCATGCCCAAAATATGATTTCCCTTTGCTCAATATCAACATGATTATCAATTCTATATTTGCGTATAAAATTTTATCATTCATGGATGTCTTCACCAAATACAACCAAATCAAGATCACTGAAGAAGATCAAGAAAAAAACATATTTTACAACACCCTGGGGCACATTTTTTTATATTTATCATGATTTTTGGATTAAAAAATGTTGGAGCCATGTATCAATGTACCATGATAGATATCTTTCATGATTTAACTCACCATATATTCAAGGATTATGTTGATGATATATTAGCTAAATCCAAATTAAAAAAACAACACGCTAGTGATTTATGAAAGATATTTCAATGACTCAGATAATACAATGTCTGACTAAACCCAAAGAAATGTGTGTTTGGAGTTACATCAAGTAAAATCTTGAGTTTCATTATCTCTCAATGTGGCATAGAAATATATCCTAAGAAATTCAAAGCAATTATCATTATGCCACCTCCTACCAACTTAAAACAACTTCGATCCCTACAAGGCAAGATCCAAACAATCCACCATTTCATAGCTCAACATACTGATAAAACTTAGTCATTTAATTGAATACTAAATAAAGATACAAAGTTTATTTGGAACCAATATTGTCAAGAAATATTTGATATAATTAGTCAATATCTTCTTAATCCATCCATTTTAGTACCACCTATCCAAGAAAAGCCTTTCCTATTATATATCTCAGCAATAAATCATGTATTAGGAGCACTCTTAGCACAACATGATAATCAAAATACCAAATGATTAGTTTATTACTTCAGTCGCACATTCGTTGATTATGAAAAAAATTACTACCCAATAGAAAAACTATATCTAGCATTAGTTTTTACCACACAAAAACTCTAACATTACATGGTCAATAATGAGACTCAATTTATCACAAAAGCAGACCCCTTAAAGTTCCTACTAGCCAAACCACATCTTTTTGATCACATGTTTCAGGTCACATCATAAAATGGGTTATGTTATTAATAGAAATTGACTTAAATATAGTCCTCTAGAAATCAATAAAGGGCCAAATCATTGTAGACCATTTGGTATTATCACCATTATTAGATACCAACCCTCTTAATGACACATTCAGAGATGATTTCACTACTTATTCTACCAATTCAGATATTTAGACCATGTTCTTTGATGGCTCCCAATGTGCATATAGTGTAGGGGCAAGCATTTTCTTTATTGATCCTTCTAGTCGTATAGTTCCTATAGCATACTGATTAAGTTTCTCTTGCACAAATAACACCATAGAATATGAAGCACTTCTCTTAGGAATATTCACTACCCAATCCATCCAAATCAAATATATTCAAGTTTTTGGTGATTTCCAATTTGTGGTTAATGAATTTCAATGATGTTTATCAAACAAAAGAAGAACACATTATCCCATACCATAACATGGTACAGTGTCTGTCATCACAATTCAACTAATTTTCTATTGAGAGCATCCCTAGAAAAGATAATAGACATGTAGATGCAATGGCCAATGTTGCATCTTTAATTCCCATCAAAATCAATGATGACAAAGCAATCTTTACAATTAAATAATTATAATCACCAGTAATATCTAATGTGTAGTTGATAGATCTTTTTGTCTTAGATATTACATGAAGTTTCACAACCCTAGAATGGTTCTATAATATTTATAAATTTATAAACAAATCTATTACACCAAAGACTTTCTCTCGAAATGAAAAATGTAAGTTATATAAAAAAGTAATCCATTATGTAATCATTGGCAGGGACCTTTTTAAATGATCCTTCGATGAACACTTAGTATGATGCTTAACCTCAGTAGAAGCCAAAATTATTCTAGCTCAAATACATGATAGTGAATGTGGTGATCACTTTAGCAGAAAAACCATGTCACATAAATTACTTTGACAATGGTACTACTGGCCTACCATAGAAGATGAATGTTTACAATACGTGAAGCTATGTGATAAATGTCAATGATACAATAATATACAACATACACCATCACAATAATGACAACGTATCATCTCTCCATGGTCATTCATGTTATGGGGATTTGATCTCATTGGAAAAATTGACCCCAAATCCATTGATGGGCATACGTTCATAATCACATCTACATAATACTTTACCAAATGTGTGGAAGTAATTCTACTTCAATCTACATTAGGTGAGGACATTTGCAGTTTTATCATGACTCATATTATTTCATGCTTCAGCCTATTAGTAGCTACCATTTTTGATAATGGAACATCATTCAAGAATAAAACTATCAAAAAAATTATACCAAATACAAAATTAAGCACACATTCTCCACTCCATATTACCCATAAGGAAATGGTCAAGTATAATTTACTAATAAAACTATCAATAGCATTTTGAGAAAAATAATGACAAAATTTAGAGATGATTAGCACAATCAAATAGTTTTAGCATTATGATCCTAACCCAAAAGTATTTGTATGCCCAAATAAAATTTGTGCAATGTCAATGCTAAAGAAAAAATCAAAATAAAATTCAAACCAAATTATCTAGGTCCATATACTATTACTGAAAAGCTTAGCAATAAAGTGTATTGTCTAGCCTCACTTGAAGGGAAAAAAACTCAAAACCCCAATAAATATTATAAATCTACGTAGATTCCATGTCTATGATGCCATTTTACATATTAAAGTCTACATAATTTCTATTCAAAGCTTAATTTTACATAACTTATTTCAAAATACAAAAATACCAAAAACATTCAAATATATCCAAAGCACAAAAACATTTCGATTGTATGATCATCCATGCTTTACATTGCTACAATTATGCTAGACTTACTTTTTTTGTTATATGATATTGTTTATCAATTTATCTACATTACCATGCTTCACTTGATCTTCTTTGAGTGTGTGTAGTGACACCCAAATCCTTGATTGACTTACTCTACCCATTGAGGGGCCATCTTACTTCTACATTTGAGACACACATCAATATACATACCCACTGGGGGCATCTTCTACATGACTACATCATCTAGGTTATGTAATTCTTACACCACATACTCTAGTTATCATGTTGACATACATTATTTACTAAGTTTACACAAATTACCATATTAACACTCACTAGTATCTTGCACTTGTGTATTTCTTAGCATATACCTAGTCTTGTACTAACATGTCTTACATACTTTATCTTTTTTCTATGATTAGTTAGATGTGATTGCACATCCATTATATAGATGATTTCCTTTCTTATTTAGTGTATCTTGATGTGTTTTCATTTTCTCAGTTCTTATTCCATGCCTTGTATGTGTTTTAGGATATTTGCCAATGTCCTTTACTTCTATTCATGTGTGTGCCTTAGGACATTTACCAATGTCCTTTATTTATACTATTCCATTTGTTTGTGGCCCTTGTGCCAACTTTGTTTGTTTCAATATTATGTGTATGTGGCATTTGAACATGCCTTGTATGCTTTCTTTCCAATTTGAGTGACTTGTGCCCATGTCCCTTCATTGCTTGGCCCCTTGGCCACTCTTGTATGATTCTTGCTTCTTGCTTTGTATGCTTGTTGCCTTATTAATTTTTATATTTTTAATGTTATGATCCATATCATGCATTTCCTTACTTTCTTGGATGCCATGATGGACATCATGCTCCATCCCTCCTTGCTAACAACTAACAGTTTCGATCCTAGTTTAGTATATTGCACATGTTATTACATTATTACATCTATCAAGGCATACCCCTATTGATCTAATAATCTCTCAAATCAAACCATGTTATATCTTGGGCTTTATGTGATAACATAGCAGACAAAAACATAACATTAAAAAATGTGGCATTAAAAACATAATATGATAAAAATGTAGTATGACAAAAAAAATTGTGAAGACAAAACATAGTGAGGAAAAATGTAGTGATATTGATAATGTAGCAAAAATGTCATGAAGAGCATAATTGGGACATTTTAGTGATTATCACATTGTTTGTTTGTTTTCTAGTTCATTTTGGTGATAGTAGTTATCATTTCATGGTGGAAAAGTAATGCACCAAATTTATAAGCAAAATAACAAAGGAAGATGTGATTTTGTGAGTTTGGACCTATAGTTGAAAGTTGTGTCATCTTCACAACATTACCAATACCATTACATTTTTTCCTCACTATGTTTTATCTTCATGATGTTTTGTCATAATAAATTTTTACCACTACATTTTTGTCTATCACATTTTTGTAGGATGCCATATCTTGAGATATCTTGTTGATTATCATTGTTATATCATGTATATTTCTAGCTTAACACACTTATAGGGCTCTTTCTTCTAAGGTAAAACATTAAAACATCTTCATTCCTACCCTCAAAAAAGGGGGAAACAAACAAGGGTTTTATCATAGAGATTAGATCTCCTAACAGTTGAAAAAGCAATTTTTAGAACACTCAAAATAGAATCCAGCCATCAAACTAGGCAGAATAGACTAGGTAGATAGCAGGGAATCTAGAATGGTTACCAAATTTGGCCGTGGACAATAACACCAAAGTTGGAATACAACACCAAATAGTAGGGTGTCATATTTTTAGCACTCTTATCTAGATAGTAAAAAAAATAGTTTTTTCTAGAAATAGATAAGAAAATGAGTTCAGTCATAGGTTTATCAGCTCAGTATAGTCTATATTTAGCATGTTTTAGTACAATTTTTTATTAGAGAATATAGATATAGGGGCATCATACATGGCATAATGGCTCTCACTTCTAGTTATATATTAGGTAGTTGATACAAATTCCAAATCAATTCATATTCCAGACACCAGTGATTGGGGGCAATGTGTACAACACATTGATCCTCCTCTTTTTCTAAGTTTAATTTATTTTCCAATCATTTCTCAATAGTTATGTGTCTTACTCCATCTGTAGGTGGTTGGCATCCTTTTTTATAGTTTGGA
The DNA here is from genome assembly GCA_037957365.1 of Torreya grandis. Taxonomy (NCBI): domain Eukaryota; kingdom Viridiplantae; phylum Streptophyta; class Pinopsida; order Cupressales; family Taxaceae; genus Torreya; species Torreya grandis. Next base: position 4,222,405 of record JARHVA010000711.1, read on the forward strand.
TTTCATACAACCTTAACTTTCTAAGTATCGGAGTTCTTGAGTTAGCTTTCACATAAGCCTATTGCATTAGTTTTAGAGTGGCTTTCATACAAGCATAATCTCCATCTTTCAAAATGGCCAAGAGTGGCCTAGTTTCTAGCATACATTCAACTACCACACCAAAATTGTTAGATTATAGTACATTCATGGACTTCAAGAGCCATCTCATATGACATCTATTCCATACTGATATTACTTCATATCTTTAATTCATGGGGCAACAATGGAGCCAAAGGACTAGCTATCCTTTTTATTCTTAAGACACCTATTTGGAAGGATTGGACACATAGTTCAAACATCGATTGACACATGCATAATTTTTTAGATTCACTTAGTAGGCAATGATGGAGCCAAAGGACTAGCTATCCTTTGTATTCTTAAGCCATTTATTCAAAGGGATTGGACACACAATCCAAACATTGATTGACACATGCATGATTCATTAGCTTCACTTAGTAGATGATGATGGAGCCAAAGAGTTTCCTTTGCATTATTGAGCCACTTTTAGGGAGTTGATCACTCAACTCTATTCATAATATTAATTTTGGTACAGTACACACCTAGCACAATCTAACATCACAATAGGTTTTATACTGGTTCATGTACCCGATGAGGTGTATTTGTTCCTTTCTCTTCCTCTCTCTCTTACCTAGATTTTGTACATTTTTATTTTAGATATAGTGTATCTAGTAAGGACTGATCTACTCTATGTTTTTCATTACAAATTAACACTTCACATCATTCTCTCTCTATGCACATCTAGTATCACATAGCTTCATGAGCTTCACCTTTTTAGTTAAGTTTAGGTATGCTTTATATTTTTCCTTTATCCTAGTATTTCACTTTGTTGCATCACTAGAATAAAGGGGGGGTAAATGTCGTCATATAAAATACAACATTTGGTAACTTGAGTGTGTCTAATGACACCCAATATATATGTCCATCTTGCTTGCTCTCATGACCCTCATAGGCATGTTTTCACTAATTCCCAGTCATCTATATCATTCTAGATTGAACCCTTACAGACCAAGATTGCTCTTTCCATGCTTAAATCCATCCCCCTAGGTCTTGTTAACCATGAACAATAGTGCCCAAGCTTGGACTATAGCATTAAAACCTAGGGTGTGTTATTTTTGGTGTTATTTTCCAATTGCATTTTGGCTTCTAACAGTCATTATTTTGAATCCTTATCTTAATTCATGTCAGCCTAACATGAATTCATTTAACCCATGATCATTAAATCCCATATAAAAGGCCATTCAAATTCCATTTAGAAGGTTTAGCACTCATTTACAAGAGAGAAGCAAGAATACAATCAAGACCATTCAATTAATTTTCTCTATTCTCTGCATAGAGCCATCCAATAGTATTTCAAGATTCTTCAAACCTTTACAGTAGCACTTATTCATTTCAAGTAAACCTGATTTTGTATTTACTTGCATTTTCATCACACTGTTATACCAAGAACTTTAATGGGAGAACTACATATAGCTTGATCCCTCCTCAAAGTATTGGTATATAGGTATCATGCCCACACATAGGGTGTGAAGTGCATCTAGTGTATGCTTTACACACTAACCCCTCCTCTCCTTTCTCCAAATTTTACATTCAATTCAAGCATAAAGAGGACCTAGGGTATTAAAGACTAAATTATGTACATAAATATCTCTATATACTTTTAGGATTTGATATTTCATAGGTAGGGTTACACAGACCTAGGGCACAAAACCCAGAAAGGTTAGATCACCAAGACAATGGTATCAAGATAGGACTATAGTGCCAGAACCTAGGGTGTCCCACTTTCGGTGCTCCTATCCAATCAAGAAATAAACCCTAGAATCCTATTTGTGATAGTCTCTAAAGCTTGTACACATATTTCTAGACCTTGTCTCAGTCAAAACAACATAGAATTAGATGAGTTTAATTTTATCTCTCACTACTATTTCTAGAAAATCCCTAACTATAGTCAAATTTCAAAAATTAATAGCCTAATTATTTTACATTATTTACTAATTTTATCTACTCATACCCATTTATTATTTAGGAATTAAACATCTAATTTCTCAAAATAATAAATTAGACCTCATGCATATCCCCTTCCTACTTGGGTGTCATGATGGACATCATGCCCCATCCCTTTAGGTAGCTACTCAATTATAACTCATATTTGTTGTTAATATATATTCTTATATCTATCTTAATAGCCTTGTGAATTTTATACCTAACGTACATCACACACTATAAACTTATGCTCAGATTATCTTACATTTTGATGTTAAGTGTGCACATTATATTGGTTTATTACATGGATACCATATATGCACTAACTAACACACATTTTAAGAGAATTTTCTTTTAAAAATAGTTCTTTCATAGGTACAATAAATCCCATCAAAATATGGGGAATTCATAAGGGTTTATCATAGAGATCAGGTTATTCAAATGGACTCAAAGTATAATTTTTAGCACACACACATAATACAAAAATCAGTTTCAGGAAAACATAGTAAGAAATAGTGACATCAAGATCAATTACAGTTGTATAGAAATCAAAATAGTTGGACATTAACACCCAAATTGGAACATTAGTGCCACATGACACTAATGTCCAAGATATGGTGTTATTATTTAGTAGCCTTAGTTTTATAACATTCCATATCAGCCAAAAAAGTACATTAGGTGCAGTCCAGATTTGCACATGTTCATTTACAAATTACTAGTTTTGGCAAGGTTTAACTCAGATTCATGCCAATTTTATTAGATTTAGGGCATCATGCATAACATGATTATTCCCATTTTAGTTTAGATGCTCAAATATAGATTATTATAAGTCAATCCAAAATCCATATACTCAGATATTAGATTTGGGGGCATGTGCATGGCATATTGTTTCTGTATACTCACTTATACATCAGTTGACTAGATGGAATGACAAACTCAAAGTCATTATTTATATTATACACATCAGACACCATGTTCCAAGTTACAGACCAAATTTGTGCCTTACTACATCTATAGTGTTTGGCATTCCTAAGTGGCCCAAAGCTTCCTAACATTCTTGAGTGGCCATAAAGTTGACATACATAATTTTTAATTATAGTTTCACATCTCTAGTTACATCAAGTAATTTTAGTTTCATATTCATATATTACACATGGGTAGGAAATGATGGAGTCATAGTCTACTTGAGTTATTGAGCCACCTATATGAGAGGGTTGGACACACCATCAATCCAATCTAAGCTATTCACAAGTCATGATCCACCAAGTATGGGTGGCCAATGATGGAGTCAAAATCAAATTGATTTCTTGAACCAACCACACATGGGGATTGAGCAATCCATTATCTCAATCCAATTTATTCACTGATTGATCACTATCTACATGCATACACACAATTTATCATCAGGTTTATGCATTGGACCACATGCCTAATGAGATGTATTCCTTCTTTTCCTTTCTCTTATCTATTTACTCAATTTATCTTTACTTTTGATATCTCTTAAGTAAGGATTGATCTATCCACATTTCATTAGTAGGATACACAATGGAGCATGCTTCATATACTTAGATCTAGATTCATAGGATTTACCTCTTAGGTAAGTCTAGGTACACTTCTTTTTCCTTTATCCTAGTCATTTCACTTTGATACATTTATAGAATAAAGAGGTGGGAAATGTAATCACCTAAAAATTAAACTTGATTGTTAAAAGTTTTAATTTATACCACCCATCCCTAGCTTATCCCTAGATCTACATCAAGGCCTATTTAAACACTTATCCAACCTTCGTGTAGGCCACATACTTCCCTAAACATCACTAAATTAGTCCTAGACCCTAATATTAGCATCCTAGCCCTTAGTGCCTTAGGTTATACCACTTAGACACTAACATAATTATAGGGATAGTAGCACCCCATGGTGCTAGTGTCCCATTTTTGGTGTTATTATCCTTTTCCCTCTTTTTGCTACCAATAGATGTCTTTCAAATGAGCAACCTCCTAAGGTTAGTTTAGAACTCTTTTAAGACCTACACAAGCACTAGAATGGTATATACATGACTTTTAGCCTTTTATCCACTAGATAGAAATCAAATGCAAATTACACAAATAAATTATGCAAAATCAAGGTTATCAATCCATATTATGCCCTACTTTTACATAACCATCTAAAACATTTTTAAACTCTAATTATTCAAGTTTCTAATCTCAATCACATTCAAATCACTCAAGGGTTTATTCATATTAGCTTCACTTGCACTTGCACCAGTAGTTAGGTGGGGATAACTACATCAGACTTGATCCCTCTTTGAAATATTGGTATGTAGGAAACTCTCATCATGGTGGGGTGTTCAGGATGTCCAACCTACCCCACTAACAAACACACTTTACTACTTGTGCTAATTGGATGCCCTAATAAGATGGAGTTTTAGAGTTTACATATAAAATTAGTCAAAACAAGTCATCTATAGAGATCCAAAACTTGTGCACACATGAATAAGCTTGATAAACCTAGACACAGTTGCTCCCAAAAGCTCAAAATAATTTTGTATAGAGGACATTAGCACCAAAATAGGGAGACTAACACCACATGACCCTACTATCTAATTAGGATGCTACTTTCCAAAAAGGGTTTTGACATTTGAATCCTATTTATGACACTCAGATCAGCCTTTATCTCAATTTACAATGTTCAAATCTCCCATTTCAGTCATTTTCCAACTAAGTACTTATTTACATTATTTATTATTAGTTTTAGAAAATTCAAACTAAGTCAATTCTATTACATATTAGTGGTTGTATTTATTGCATATTTCTACCCTGATTTACTATACTCAGACCTTTAATAACCTAGGATTTACATTCACTAAGTCCTAAAAATTTAAAACACATATATTTAGACTTAGGGTTATTACATAGTGTTATTTGCCTAAAGGCTTTAGAACCCTCTCCTTTAGTGTTGTATGAAATCATTCCCTTAGTTAGGTTTATAGGATCCAATTTGGACATGCCCCTAATATAAATAGTATTATAATAGATGTTAGTTGATTACCTTATTTGATCTTAGATTTACTAAGTAAGATAAGTTGTAGTCTATCTTAATTTATTTCATACATTATTGTTAATCTCGACATGGATCTAACCCTAAAATGTTTTATTTTTTATTTATAGTCAACTAGGTTGCTTTGGTCAACCTAGTTATAACATCTATTTATAGATCCAATATTTATAATCAAGTGGGTCATGATGGTCAACCCAATTTTATCCTTTGTTTTTAGGTTTCCTTATGTAAATAATTAGGTCATATTATTCAACCTAATCATTTTCTCTATTTTCAAATCTAGGATTTATAGTCAACTAGGTCTCATTGGTTGACACTATTTTGTCATCTATTTGTAGGTTTACTTATGTAGTTAACTATGTTGTGTTATTTGACCTAGTCATTTTATCTATTTGCAAATCCAAGATCTACAGTCAACTAGGTCATGTTGGTTAACCTAGTTTTTTCCTTGGATTGTAGGGTTTCATCTCCAATAAATTAGGTCATGTTGGTTGACTTGGTTATTTTTTTATTTTCTGCATTTTCACTTATAGTCAACTAGGTTGGGTTGGTCGACCTAATTCATTTTTTTGGTCTTTATTTTTCAATTTTTAACTAACTAGGTCACACTGGTTGACCTAGTTTTATTTTACTATCTCCAATTTTTAGCTTTTTACAAACTAAGTCGACTTGGTCAAACCTATTTAACCTCTTTTATTTCATATTTTTAGCTCTACAAGACTCAATAAAGTCTAGATAATATAGTCAACAGTCAGATTTCATCACTCTTACTCAACCAACTAAGTCGACCTAGTTATATTGTTCAGATTTATTTTAAACAAGCTTTGTAATTAAATTTTTATCAATAATCTCAATTTGTCATTTTTGTTTTTAAGCAAAATTACTTAATCTTTCAAATTTTTACTCTATTTTTACCAATTTTTTAGTTTTGTCAAATTGTATTACACAATTTACTAAGTTAACTTGTCTAACTTAGTTTTGTGTATGTCTACTCTACCAAACAAACTAAATTAACTTAGCCAAGTCTATTTGTTTTGAGCATGTTTTATAATAGAATAGATAATCCTATCTGACTTTATTATGTTTTATTTTACAACTAGATCACCCTGACTAACCATTTTATATGTTTTTAAAGCATAATCAAGGTAATTCACTTTCCTTTCATATTAATTAATCTCACATTTGCTTTAAAAATAGTTGGTTGCCTATTTATTTATTGTTTGAAATTATAAATTGATTTCAGACACTTGATTGACCTTTAAAATTTATTGCCTTGATTTCCCTAGAAATTATGTACTAGCCATTTAAAAATTACTTAGCTGCTGCCATGAAGGGCTACACAATACCTTGTTTACAGTCCTTATATATCATTTAAATATATCATGGTATGATGGGCTTACCCAAATAATCATAGACATAATAAAGAGCTAAACATAGTCATTAATTTCCACAGGCCTCACAGTATTTTAGAAAGGCTTAGGATTTCCCTTTTAAGTTTAATATTAAGAATGCCATCCATTTGATCTCATGGTACATCGATTAGCATTAGCATTAAGAAGTTACTTATAACTTACCCTTGAAACTAGGTTTTGTGGGCTATAAGAACAATACTTCCTCCATAGTCAATGTTTTGAAACATTAGGCCATCACTATCTAATAGAAAATAAAGTATCTTTGAGAGCTTACATATCAATCAAAACCTTTTAATATAGCTTCTTGATCACATTTATAAATAATTAGTCAATATTAGTAGTTATAAAATTACATTTTCTTCTCATTACTTACTATTCTCTACTATATTGTCGACTGTATCGACCAATGTTGTGTTGTGTGTTTGAGCTAAATCAGCCAACATCGACCTAATTGACTATGTATAAATAGACTCAATCAGCCAAGCTCGACTTAGTCATATATATCCTATCCAAACTAATATTTAATTTTTCTTCCATATTTAACTAATTCAACTGGATTAACTTAGTCTAACTCTATATTTTCCTATTTATACAACTAATTCAATCATCTCCACTTATTAGGCCTTCAAAACTCTATTTTCCCTACCTATATAACTAAGTTGACCATCTCAACTTAGTAGGCCTTCAAAACTATATTTTTTCCTACATGTATAACTAAGTGAACTAGATCAACTTAGTAGGTTTTTATCACTCTATAATTTTCATGTTTTTAACACTAAGTTGACAAGCTCAACTTAGTAGGCTCAACCCTCTATTTTTTCCTACCTTTACAACTAAGTGGACCAGTTTGACTTACTATGATTTCAAAATCTTTATTTTTCCCTATCTACCTAGCTAGATCAACCTAGTCGAGCCTATAGGTCATGGCCAACCTAGTCTAATTTCCAAATATAATTCCATATTTCCAAAATTTCACTAAATCAACTTGGTCAACTTTGTAGGTCTTGGTTGACCTAGTCTAATTTCCAACTATAATTCCATATTTTAAAAAATTATACTAGATCGACCTAGTCAACCCTACTAGTTAACCTAGTCTAACTTTCAACTATTATTCCAAATTTTAAAAATTATACTAGATCAATCAGGTCAACCCTATAGTTCTTGGCTAGTTTAGTATAATTTTCAACTCATATGAAATCCATTAGATCAACCTAGTCAATTTTATAGCTCTTAGCCAAAGTAGTTTATTTTATCAATTTTTTTCTCTCTCAGCCTTCTAACCTACTATTTCTCTTCCCACAATTATTATCATAATGAAATTACCTTTTAGGATCCTCCTTTATATTCTCAACCCATTTTGAGTTTACATGGGTGCTTCTTTCTTACCTACCATAGCCATCCAAGAAGATAGCCCCTCATGGCACAACTATTCCTAAAACTCATCTAGATCAATGAACATCACTCAAAATGATGATATGGATGATCCTACCCTAAATGATATCTTTTCTAAACATCCCTACTTTACCATTGAAGTAATTGATACCAACATAAGAAACCCTCCCATAAGGAACTTATTGAGAATTTTGACCTTACAGGTCAAATTATCACCCTTACCACTCTAAAATGTCAAGACATGATGTACTTAATTAGGCATGAAAATATCCTATGGATACATTTTATAGTAGTTTCATCAGGTTGCTCAAATGATTTTGGTAGTTTTAGGCCAAAAAGGACCTAAAATATTTTGAAGCCATCTATATATTCTCAAGGTAAATTTGAGAATCAAGCATCTTCAATACCTTATTTATCCATTATAAGGTCAAAAAGGTGATTTGGAATAGGTTTTAGGCCTTAAAATGAACAAAACTGATTCATCTCTCATATCAACATCCTTAACAACTCTAAAAGGACAGTTTTCAAGTGTTTGGTATAGATAAAGGAGAGATATTTAGGAGATAAAACTTTGGCCATTGTTATGGGTCCTAGTAATATTAAAATTAGTGGCATTTTTTTCATATTGTTGTCCTCTTATTTATGAAAAATTGATAAGAGTGATAGCAGGTCACTATGACTTATTCATTCGAGTAGGGTATGTTCTTGCACCTGTCTCTACACTTCAAAAATTGATGGAGAGGAATGGTTTTTATGGATTATTTTAGAGGTAATTTATCTCCTTTTAATGGTTTTTTCATCAGGTAACTCTTTCTAGGAAGGTACATATGGCATAGAATTAGTTTCCTATAGTATCCTTGTAAATGGTCTATTTGATAAATTTTGGAGCATGATTTTAGTTGTAAGAAAGTGTATTAATATTTATGGGTTATTAATTCAATATATAAGTCATTTAAAACCTAATTCATCCAATAAAAGGTTCATAGGTCTCCATCTTGAATGCAATCTCCTTTAAGACAATTTAAGGTGAGTTAGTCTCTTCAACAGGGTATAGTTGTATTTAATAAGCTCAATTTCAATGGTAAAGAGGTTATGAGGTCATGAATGATATGATTAAGTACATTAACTACCTTAAATAATTATCTAATGGAATAAGGTGACTAAAGACACTCTTAAGAGTGAAAGATTCAGTTTAGAGCCTCAAATGACTAAAATACCATTAAAGGACTATATGCTACTATGTTTTCAACTTATGGGACCTTATAAAAGACTTTATACCATTATAAATTTGTTTTTAGGATGATAACCTATTTTTAAAGGTGATCTAGGTTCGTAAAATAGGTGTGAGTGCTTACAAGGTTCACAAGATTCATCAAAATCATGAAGAAAACTAACTTAGAACTCAGTTTACTAGAGTTTAAGGTAAGTTTGAATTGTTTAAGGTAATAGGTTGTTGGTTTTTTCCTTCCATTTATGATATCCTCATGGAACATTATTGAAATTATAAATCAAGACTCAATCATCTATAGATCATTGAGGTAAGTGGAATAGTTTAGTGAACAGTCCATACAAAAGACAAATCTTCGCCTACAGCCATCTTAGTGAAAGTATAATTAAATTTGCTATCTAAAGTGAAGTTTGTCTTAAATTAAAAAAATAGGGTTTCATAAAGTGGTTATCATTATTTATAATAGTTTAGAATATATTATAATTTCCTCCTTTAAATACCGAAAATAGGTTGATAATTCAAACATTGGAAAACCCATCAACAGTCTATACAAGTGCAATGAGGACCTACAGTCATCCTATTTTGACTCAAATAATGATTGGAGAAAAGGTTAAATATATGATTAAAGTGATAAGAAACATCTTCCAAAAGGATAATAACACCTACATGAAGGATCTCACCTCTCTCTTAGTTTGCCTATATGCACGTATAGCCATGTAAGTGGAAACATTGTCAAGTTTTCATGTAATTCAAGACTCATGAAGATGAATAATGGTGAAATATGATATGTCAATGGTATAGAGGGTTAATATGTACTAATAACTTGTTTGAATACTAAATAAGGTTTTCCAAAGTGGAGAGAGACAAGGATGACTACTTATAGCCATATAGGTATATTAAACCCCCTATTTATAGTCATATGTCTATCATGTGCCCTATGATTTAACTAAGTTGGTAGTCATATGTTTGTCTTATACCCTATGGGTCCATGATAATTAAATGAAATAAGTATCTATAGTAGTTTGATAGTGTTTAAAAATAGAAAGTGTTATAAGTGGCTCCTTGTAGCCAATATAGTCTAATAGGTACCTACAAGCCCTAAGCCTGTAGGTCATTATTTGGAACCAAAGTCTATATTTTTCCAACAAAAAAGGCAAAGCTTTAGCATGTAAATTCAGCTTCATGATACATTAAAATAGTGTTACAAGTCTTTAAAGGATCAAATTTCTATGTTTGACAGTCAAAGATGGCCTAAGTTGAGTTAGCAGTCAAATAGACACTTGCAAGTTTGTACAAATCCATAGGGTAAGTTAAAGTGATGTGATGTTGGTCTCAATATTTTCCATGTCCTTAAAACATATAAAAAAGGAAAAATAATAGTTTTTTTATATTTATATAGGTTCAATAACCAAATAAGTGGCTTGGTATTTGAAGTTAATAGTTAAAATGAGGCCTACAGGCCCTAGGCCTGTAGGCCCTTATTTTGGACATTGACAAACATCACTCTCTAACACATAAAACAATGCTTCAAAAAGTGGCACCCAATTTCATGAAAATTTAAATATTATTAAAAAAAATTGAGGATATTGTAAGCCACTTATATTAATATGGCCATCAGGTTGAATTGGAAGTCTTACTTTCTCCTACAGTTATACATAGTACTATTATACAAATGGTAGTTGAGAGAGAGATGGTTTGAAAACACCTTTAAGAATTTTTAGACACTATATCCCCTACATAAATTATATTTGTCTCAATATTTTATATTTCCTTCAAATAGGTGGAAAAGTAGAGAACTTGAACCTTACACACAGTCTTAATACTCTCATACAAACCTACAGCCATGACTCAACTTAGTGAGGTAAGGCTTATACAATGAGAAAGGTCAAAACATGTATAATAAAAGGGATTGAACCTAATTGAAAATTTCAATAAAGTATATGAGATTTTGAGAGGATAATTTTTTTGATTTCAAGGTCTCAAACTGATCCAAAACTTGAAAGCTTTGGTTGAAAGATAATTCAAGAAACAAAAACAAAACAATTCAAATAATGATATCTCTGAGAAGAGATGTTTTATTGATCAAATTTGTAGACCCAAACATATGCTTATCTCTAAGAAGACATGTCTTATTTCCTTTTCAAGTTACATCTTCATTTATACATGTTTTGAAGGTGTGGGGAGGATGTGGAAGGTCACCAATCTTGAGGGAGATGAATTGGTTCGACTTCCATTATTTACAATAATACAGAATTTGAAGAATTACTATTTTTAGACTGCACTACTAAAATTGAAATTTGGAACACTTCCATTGGGTTTTATGGGGGTAAAACTTCATTTATCAGAGCTCTATGAAATCTCACAATGTTCCCCTCATTATTATCTTTCCAACAGTTCAAACTGTGAGTCAATTGGAGCTACGGTGCAAAATTTATGGCTCTTGGAAGTTCCATCATCAATTGGGATGGACCCATCACCCAAATTGTCATCTGAATTATTGCCCAAATCATTCCTCCCTTCTTGAGAAGCAATGGTCCCCATTACATTAAGACTTATCATCAAGTGTGGTAGTTGTAATTTTATTTGATTCTCGATGCATACTTGGAAGGGACTGTGATTTATGGAACTGTACAGGGCCCAATTATTCACCATTTTTGTCTGTGGATGGAAGGTCATGAAATTCTTTAGCTTGGTATATATTTGCTTTTATTTTTGTGTTATTTGTGTAGTCAGGGATGTAACATCAACCCTTTTGGATTCTTGTGGCTTGACCACTATGAGAACAAATTTCTTGGCACTAATCAGAGAGACAGATGTAGAAGGTGGTACCTTACGTACCCTATAGCACTGTGTTCCAAGAGTGAGAGTAATCCTTCAAGTTCTTGATCATATATGCCATGTCAATCATACATGAATGGATAACCAAAGAGTACATCACAAACATATAGATTGACCACATCACATAAGACCTCACCTTGGAAGGGTTTTATTGCATATGAGAGAAGACATTGGTGGGTGACACGGAGGTTTCTCCCTAGACTCAACCATCCAATATTGTATAGCTTTGGGTGAGGCTTCATGGATAGATTTAGGATTTTCACAACATTAGTAGATATTAAATTCTTTTGACTTCTACTATCAAAGAATGAAATGTAGAGGCTTACCTTTCACCCATAACTTAGAGTGAAACAACCTTTCCTTGTCATCTATCCTCTCCTCATGGGTCTATGATGAAGCAACCTTCAGGCTCAGCATCTATAATCTCTTCTTCAACCTCTTCAACTATAGGGTTTGTATGAGGCAAAGTAGTAGATGTTGAGGATTATGACTCAAAAAACAAGGACTTGATGGCTTGACATTCTTCTTTGGAGTGAGTTCCAAATTTGTGATAATCACACCATTTCCCAGCCTTCCCTTCCTTTTTCTCCAATTTTGGCCTCCTGTTTGACCTTCTTTGTCACTTTTCCATTTTGAAGACTGATTCTTTATATTCATTCTTACATGCTTCTACTCAATCTTCACTACGAACTTGTATGCCTCACCGATGGTTTCTAAATTGAAGAGTTCCATTTCTCCCCATATGTACCATTGTAGTCCACCATGATATTTGAGAACCTTATGTTTCTCACTTTCTTGGATGCCCATTCTCGTAGATAGAGAATGAAAAATGTCAGTGTAATCTTGAAAACATTGTTCCTTACCTTGGTGAAGTTATTACCACTCTATGTATAAATCGTCATATGCTCCAATGGGGTAGTATTCTTCCTTTATAGCTTCTATGAAATCATCCCATGTAGGTTCTGTCTCAAGGCCAATATCATCTGCACTGAATCTCTTTTTGTACACTTCCCACCAATTTTTGACAAGTAATGATGCTTTCAAAAGAGCAAAAGTAATCTTCTCTTTATCAGTGAATTTATTTATAGAAAAATAAGATGACAATTGATCCAACCAATTTTCTACTAGATCAGCATTGATTTTGCCTTCAAATTTAGGGATATCAAAATTCACCTAAACCTTGAAGGGTGTTGGGGCACTGAAAGGATGTGCAGGTGTGAATGAGGAGCCAGAATTTTCCATCAAGATTTGTTGGAGAATTTGAGTGAATTATTGTAGCATCTTCTCTTGCTATTATTGGAGGAATTCATTCACCATTTCCTTGAAAGGATCAGATGTCTCAGTGTTGTACACCATTTGAAGTCATTTAGAGTGAATAGGTGGATAGTCTATTGGTTCTATTTTCTACCCAAGCTTCCTATAATCTGACCTCATTCTTGGGATCTTACACTCTAAAGACAAACTACTCTGATACCACTGATCCAAAACTCAAAATCTTTGATTGAAAGATAATTCAAGAAACAAGAACAAAATAATTCAAATAATGCTATCTCTGAGAAGAGATGTTTTATTGATCAAATTTGCAGACCCAAACATATGCTTATCTCTGAGAAGAGATGTTTGATTTCCATTCTGAGTTACATCTTCATTTATACATGTTTATAATGTGTGGGGAGAATGTGTAAAGTCACCAATCTCAAGGGACATAAAATGGTTTGACTTCCATGATTTACAACAATACAGAATTCAAGGAATTACTATTTTTAAAAACTTACTATTTTTAGACTACACAACTAAAATTGAAATTTGGGACATTTCCATTGGGTTTTATGGGGTCAAAATTCATCAATTAGAGATCCATGCCATCTCACTATGTTCCTCTCATTATTATCTTTCCAATGGTTTAAACGGTGAGTTAATTAGAGCTACGGTGCAAAAGTTATAGCTCCCAAAAGTTCCATCATCAATTGGGGTGGACCCATCACCCGAATTATCATCTAAATTTTTGCCTAGATCATTCCTCCCTCCTTGAGAATTAATGGTCCCCATTACATCAATATTTGTCATCAAGTGTGGTATTTGTACTTTGATTTGATTCCTGATGCATACTTGGAAGGGACTGTGATTTATGGAACTGTGTAGGGCCTGATTGTTCACCATTTCTATCTATGGATGGAAGGCCGTGAACTTCTTCAGCTCAGTATCTATTTGCTTCTATTATTATGTTGTTTGTGTATTCAAGGCTATAACATCAACCCTTTTAGATTCTTGTGGCTTGACCACCATGAGAATAAATTTCTTGGCACTAATCAAAGAGACAGATGTAAAAGGTGGTGCCTCTGGTACCCTGTAGCATCGTGTTCCAAGAGTGAGATTAATCCTTTGAGTTCTTGATTCATATATGCCATGTCGATCATACATGAATGGTTGACCAAAGAGTACATCACAATCATCTAGATTTACCATATCACATAAGACCTCATCTTGGAAGGGTTTTATTGCATATGAGAGAAGACATTGGTGGGTGACACGGAGGTTTCTCCCTAGACTCAACCATCCAATATTGTATGGCTTTGGGTGAGGCTTCATGGATAGATTTAGGCTTTTCACAACATTATCAGAGATTCAATTCTTTTGACTTCCACTATCAAGAATGAAATGTAGAGGCTTACCTTTCACCCATAACTTAGAGTGAAACAACCTTTCCTTGTCATCTAGTCTCTCCTCATGGGTCTGTGATGAAGCAACAATGGCTTCAGGATTAGCATCTATAATCTCTTCTTCAACCTCTTCAACTGCAGGGTCTATATGAGGTAGAGTAGTAGATGTTGAGGATTGTGACTCAAAAAGTAGGGACTTGATAGCTTGACATTCTTCTTTGGAGTGAGTTCCAAATTTGTGATAATCACACCATTTCCCAGCCTTCCCTTCCTTTTGCTTCCAATTTTGACCTCGTGTTTGACCTTCTTTGTCACTTTTCCATTTTAAAGACTAATTCTTTATATTCATTCTTCCATGCTTCTACTCAATCTTCACTACGAACTTGTATGCCTCACTGATGGTTTCCAAATTGAAGAGTCCCATTTCTCCCCATATGTACCATTGTAGTCCACCACGATATTTGAGAACCTTATGTTTCTCACTTTCTTGGATGCCCAATCTCACAGATAGAGAATGAAAAATGTCAATGTAATCTTAAACAGACTATTCCTTACCTTGGCAAAGTTGTTGCCACTCTATATATAGATCCTCATATGCTCCAATGGGGTATTATTCTTCCTTTATAGCTTCTATGAAATCATCCCATGTAGGTTCCATCTCAAGGCCAATATCATCTGCACTGAATCTCTTTTTGTACCCATTGCATAAATATTTGTCATCAAGTGTGGTAGTTTCACTTTGATTTGATTCCCAATGCATACTTGGAAGGGATTGTGATTTATGGAACTGTGTAGGACCTGATTGTTCACCATTTCTATCTTTGGATGGAAGACCATGAACTTCTTCAGCTCGGTATCTATTTACTTCTGTTGTTGTGTTTTTTGTGTAGTCAAAGCTATAACATCAACCCTTTTGGATTCTTGTGGCTTGACCACCATGAGAACAAATTTCTTTTCACTAATCAAAGAGATAGATGTAGAAGGTGGTACCTCTAGTACCCTATAGCATTGTGTTCCAAGAGTGAGAGTAATCCTTCAATTTTTTGATTCATATATGCCATGTCAATCATACATGAATGGCTGACTATAGAGTACATCACAAACATCTAGATTGAACACATCACATAAGACCTCATCTTGGAAGGGTTTTATTTTTATATGAGAGAAGACATTGGTGGGTGACATGGAGGCTTCTCCCTAGACTCAATCATCCAATATTGTATGGCTTTGGGTGAGGCTTCATAGATAGATTTAGGCTCTTCACAACATTAGTAGAGATTAAATTCTTTTGACTTCCACTATCAAGAATGAAATGCAGAGGCTTACCTTTCACCCATAACTTAGAGTGAAATAACCTTTCCTTATCATCTAGCCTCTCCTCATGGGTCTATGATGAAGCAATAATGGCTTCAGGCTCAGCATCTATAATCTCTTCTTTAACCTCTTCAACTGCAGGGTCTGTATGAGGCAGAGTAGTAGATGTTGAGGATTGTGACTCAGAAAGCAGGGACTTGATAGCTCAACATTCTTCTTTGGAGTGAGTTCTAGATTTGTGATAATCACACTATTTCCTAGCCTTCCCTTCCTTTTTCTTCCAATTTTGGCCTCGTGTTTGACCTTCTTTATCACTTTTCCATTTTGAAGACTAATTATTTATATTCATTCTTCCATGCTTCTGCTCAATAGTCACTATGAACTTGTATGCCTCACTGATGGTTTCCAAATTGAAGAGTTCCATTTCTCCCCATATGTACCATTGTAGTCTACCATGATATTTGAGAACCTTATGTTTCTCACTTTCTTGGATGCCCAATCTCGCAGATAGAGAATGAAAAATTTTAGTGTAATCTTGAACAGACTATTCCTTACATTGGCAAAGTTGTTGCCACTCTACATACAGATCGTCATATGCTCCAATGGGGTAGTATTCTTCCTTTATAGCTTCTATGAAATCATCCCATGTAGGTTCCATCTCAAGGCCAATATCATCTGCACTGAATCTCTTTTTGTACACTTTCCACCAATTTTTGACAGGTAATGATGCTTTGAAAAGAGCAAAAGTACTCTTCTCTTTATCAATGAATTTATTTATAGAAAAATAAGATGACAATTGATCCAACCAATTTTCTACTACATCAGCATTGATTTTTCCTTCAAATGTAGGGATATCAAAATTCACCTAAACCTTGAAGGGTGTTGGGGCACTGAAAGGATGTGCAGGTGCGAATGAGGAGCCAGAATTTCCCATCAAGATTTATTGGATAATTTGAGAGAATTGTTGTAGTATCTATGCTTGTTGTTTTTGAAGGGCTTCATTCACCATTTCCTTGAAAGGATCAGATGTCCTAGTGTTGTCCACCATTTGAAGTCATTTGGAGCGAATAGGTGGATAATCTGTTGGTTCTATTTTCCACACAAGCTTCTTGTAATCTAACCTCATTCTTGGGATCATACACTCTAAATACAAACCACTCTGATACCACTAATCCAAAAATTGAAAGCTTTGGTTGAAAGATAATTCAAGAAATAAGAACAAAATAATTCAAATAATTCTATCTCTGAGAAGAGATGTTTTATTGATCAAATTTGCAGACCCAAACATATGCTTATCTCTGAGAAGAGATGTCCAATTTCCATTTCGGGTTACATCCTTATTTATACATGTTTTGAAGGTGTGGGGAGGATGTGTAAGGTCACCATTCTCGAGGGAGATAAATTGGTTTGACTTCCATGATTTACAACAATACAAAATTTGAGGAATTACTATTTTTAGAAACTTACTATTTTTAGACTACAGTACTAAAATTGAAATTTAGGACACTTACATTGGGTTTTATGGGGTCAAAATTCATTGAGCAAATATCTATGCCATCTCACTATGTTCCCCTCATTATTATCTTTCCAACGGTTCAAACAGCGAGTCAATTGGAGCTACAGTGCAAAAGTTATGGCTCCCAGAAGTTCCATCATCAATTGGGGTGGACCCATCACCCGAATTGTCATCTAAATTGTTACCCAGATCACAAACCCATGAAACATATTCAATAACCTCACAAAGCACAAACAAGCCTTTTTAAAGGGTGACTCAGTCTCTAAGCTTGAGTAAAAATTATCAAAGATATTGAAGTTTGTTTTCAACATAATTAAAGGTCTTAAAATTAATGGATATTTATAAAATTTAACATGATTTCAGGGATTTTTCAAGGAAAATGATCTCCTTTTGATGTTACAGCCACCCTATATGCACATACAATCAACTAACACAGTCTTAATAGACCTACAGTCTCACTCACAGGTAAAGGTAAGGACATGTTTGTTCCACTAAATTTGAAGTAATAATGGTCAAATGGGATATAGATAACATCATAAATACCTCCATAAAGTTTTCCATTAAGTAATTAGAGATATAATCTCTATTCATGGAGCTTTAGGGTAATCAAGCCTATTGTGCATTCAACCCCTCCATTATGGATTTTAGTGTCTTATACCCTCTTCAGAGGTAAGTATTGATGGAGAAACATCATGTATCACTTTCATACATAATTTTTTACACTTTTCATATATTCATTTATAGGTGAGGTGACTTATGAGGTCTTAAACCCAAAATGAGCTTCCTTGCCTTAACACAATCATTGGCCTACAACCAGTCATGAGAGAATTTTGTGTTTTAAAGGTTTTATGGGCATAACCACACATTAATAATTGGTAATTATGGTCTTAATGAGTTAAAAAATGTGTTCATAATCACCTTAAATCCTTAATAATAGCATACATACCCACTATTTTGTCTCAGACCTTGCCCACTCCTTGGGAAGGGGCAGCCATGAGACTTAAGAGTCCTATGTGAAATCAGAGCATGAAAAAAGCATATAAAACCTCATGAATGGTATTTATATTAGTTAATATTAATTAAAATGGTTTATATAAACTTTCATGATGCATAAAACTTTATTATTTAGTCCAAGAGCCCTTGAGGGCTAGCAAGAGAGAGACAAGTTTAAACACTAAGTACCCTGATCAATGTACCAGTTACAAATAGATGGGTAATGAGCACTTATAGAGCATGTAAAATAATTTGGGGTATTTATCTAATTTTTTTTAATTCCTCCAATCATTAATAATGAGTCTTGAGACCCAAAACTTAGGTTAGACCTCTCTTGAACATCAAGAATGCTAAGCAAACCACCCTATGAGCAACTTCAAATGCTTGTACCATATCTCATAGTTTACATGGGGAGATGATCCATTTGGTATATCTTAGGAGGTTATTCAAGAAGGTTTTCCAAGTTTAATGAGTTTAATTATATTTCCCATCTTTAAGAACAACCGTTAAGACCACATACAAGTCTTAAACCTTTCTAAAACCCCAATTGTGACTAGTCAAGGAAAAAAGGCTTAAAATGCACATCTAATGACATATTTAATTCTTGAAACCTATTTTATGTTGATTATGATTACAATTAGGTTATTCATATGTGTTTTTTTATGTGATGTCACTTTTACAAATTGCTCCAAAAACCTTATTTTTCATGATTTTTGGTGTTTTTTAGGTATTATAAGAAGGGGATAACTTCCCAATAATGGTATTAGTCCATTTATTACTTTTAATAACTATTAAGACTCAAAAATTTTCATGGGATATTCTTTAAGTGGCCAAAATAGACTCATTTTCTAAGGAAATCCTAAACAAGCTCAAAATAAACCTAAGAAGCAAGGTGGTTTCTTGGTTTACACACTTCCAATATGTCTCAAGACCCCAAATTTGGCATGGAGGATTTTATTAGCCTACGTAAAGTGAATCAAACATGTTTTTATAGTTTCACATGTGTGGTTGGTCATTTGTGCCAATTTTCTCTTTCTAGGCCTAGGAGGGCTAATTAGGCCTAATTGAGGAAGAAAATGAATGAAAAGAGTACTTACACTTAGATTTGGATCATGAAATTTTGTGTAGAGATGTAATTGGATAAGTGGTACTCAAAAATGTTCCCATGCTTTCATTTTTTTTGCACAATCTTCTATACAAGGATCTTTTCAAGTTTTTAGGGTTATAAGGAAAGGATGTTTTAGCAAGCAAAATGATGTCTTTTGGACTAATTTATGGCTCCAAATGCCTTTTTTTAGGTATTATGTCATGTTAAATCCATCCATGGTGTAATTTTTCCTGGTACAATGCAAAAAACTTAATTTCTCTCTCCTAAGCTTCTTTTACACAAGGAAGAGTCAAGTGTTTAAAATTGTTAAATGATGCATGGGGATTTTCCAAAGAATTTTCAAGGATCCTCCTCTCCTTTCACACAATTCCCAAGTTTTAAGAAGTCATTAAGTGGTTGGAATAATTTTTCAAAGGTAGAAAAGGTCTTGATAACTCCTAACAAGAGATTCTTTCCTTCCAATGCCTAGTGTGTTAAGGTGTCAAAATTGCATTAAAAGACCTTATAACATCCCAAGAAAGGTTATAAAACCTCATTAATTATTTCAATATGTCCAAAATATATTTCCATGGTCTAGTTCTCAAACATAGCATGTATGCTTCCCAACTGAGTTGCTAAAATGTTGACTATTTTGACCTCATAGGTCAAGTTATCACCCCTAACCCTTAAAAATTTTATTTTAAATACATTATGTACTTAATAATGCATTAAAATATCATATGGATACATTTTATAGTAGTTTCATTAGGTTGCTCAAGTGATTCTCATAGTTTTAGAGCCAAAAAGGTCTATTTTGAGGCCATCCATATAATTTTCAAGGTAAAATTGAGCATCATGCATGTTCAAGACATTATTTGTCCATGAAAAGGTCAAAAATATTATTTATAATAGTTTTTAGGTCTTAAAATGAAGAAAACTAATTTATCTCTCATATCGACCTCCTTCGCAACTCCAAAAGGGTAGTTTTCAAGTGCTCAGTACAGATAGAAGAGAGATGTTTAAGATATAAAACTTTGAAAAATTTTAGGGGTCCTATTAATATTTAAATTAGTGTCATTTTTTTTCATATTTGTGTCCTCTTATTTATTACTAATTGCTAAGAGTGACAATAGGTCACTACGGCCTACTCATCCAAGAAGGGCTTGTTCTTGCACCTATTTCTCCACTTCAAAAATATATGAAGAGGAATGGTTTTGAGAGATTATTTTATAGGTCATGTATCTCCTTTTCATGGTGGTTTCATCAAGTAACTCCTTTCAGGAAGGTATATATGGCACATAACTAGTTTTTTGTAGTATCTTTGTGAATGGTTTGTTTGATCAATTTTGGAGCATGATTTGAGTTGTAAGAAAGTGTGTTAATATTAAGGGGTTCTCAATTAAATATATATTTCATGTAAAACCTAATTTATCTAATCAAATGTTCATAGGTCTCCATCTTGAATACAATCTCCTTTGAGATAGTTTAAGGTGAGTTAGTCTCTTAAACAAGGTACATTTGTATTTAATGAGCTTGATTTTAGTGGTAAAGAGTTTATGAGGTAATTAAGGATATTTGGAATAACATGATATACCTATGAGAATTCTCTAGTGAAATAAGGTGACTAAAGACACTCTTACAACCAAAAGATTTAGTTTAGATCCTCAAATGACTAAAATATCACTAAAGGACTGTATGCTACTATGTTTTCAACTTATGGGACCTTATAAAAGACTTTATACCCTTATAAATGTGTTATAAATATTTAAAATGAGTTTTCAAGGTGATCTAGGTCTTTATAATAGGTATGAGTGCTTATAAGGCTCACAAGGTTCATCAAAATCATGAAGAAAACTAGCCTAAAACTCAATTTACCAGACTTTAAGGTAATTTTGCATTGTTTAAGGTAATATGTTGTTTCTTGTTTCCATCATTTTCTAAGATCCTCATGGAAATTTATTTAAATTATCAATGAAAAATCAAGCATGTAGAGTTCATTGAGGTAGGTGGAATGGTTTAGTGAACAGTTCATACAAAGACAAATCTTCACCTATTGCCATATTGGTGAAAGTACAATCAAGTCTGATATCTAAAGTGAATTTGTCTTAAATAAAAACAAAATGGTTTCATAAATTGGTTATTATTATTTATAATAGTGTATAATATGTTAGAATGTCCTTTAAATATCAAGAATAGGTTGACAATTCAAACACTGGAAAAGCCATCAGCAGTCCATACAAATGCAATGAGGACCTCCAGTCATCCTATTTTGACTCAAATAGTGGTTGGAGATAAGTTTAGATATAATATGTAAGTGATAATAAACATCTTCCAAAAGGATGATAACACCTACATGAAGTATATCACCTCTCTCTCAATCAACTTATATGCACCTACAGCCATATAAGTGGAAACACTATCAAGTTTTCATGTAATTCAAGACTCATGAAGATGAAGAATGATGCAATATGATATGTCCATGGTATGGATGGTGAATATGTACTAGTGAATTTTTTTAGGACTAAATAAGGTTTTAAAAAGTGTATATAGACTAGGATGACTACCTAAAATTGCACAAGTATAGTAAAACCCCTACTTACAGTCATATACCTATCATGTGCCCTGTGACTTAACTGAGTTAGTAGTCATATGTTTGTCTTATACTCTATGGGTCCATGATAAGGAAATGGAATAAGGATTTGTAATATTTTAACATTTTTTAAAGAGACAAAGTGTTATAATTGGCTCATTATATCCTATACACTCTAATAGGTACCTACAGGCCCTAAACTTGTAGGTCATTATTTGGAACCAAAGTCTATATCTTTCCAACATAAAAGGCAAAGACTTATCATGGAAATTCAAATTCATCATATAATTATGTAGTTTTATAAGCCTTTAAATAATCACCTTGGTGTGTTTTATATTCAAAGATGGCCTAAGTTAAGTTATCAGTTAAATAGACACTTATAAGTATGTACAAATCCATAGGGTAAGTTGAAGTAATGTGATGTTGGTATCAAGATTTTATGTGTCCTTAAAACATATGACAAAGGAAATATAACAATGGTTTTATAGTGCCATAGGTTTAAGAACCAAATAAGTGCTTGGTATTTAAAATTCATAGTCAAAATGAGGCCTACAGGTCCTTATTTTGGGCATTAACAAACATCACTCTCTAACACATAAAACAATGTTTCAAAAAGTGGCACTCAATATCATTTAGATGAAAATAGTATTAAAAAAACTTGAGTATATCCTAATCGACTTATATTAATATGGCCATGAGGTTGAATTGGCAGTCTTACTCTCTCCTACATTTATACATAGTATTGTTGTATGGATGGTAGTTGAGAGAGAGGTGGTTTAAAAACACCTTTAATAATTTACAAACCCTATAGCCCCTACATACATGATGTTTGTCTCAATATTTTATGTGTATTTTAAACATGTGTTAAATTATATAACTTTAACCTCTTACACATAGTCCTAATACTCTCGTACAAACCTACAACCATGACTCAAATCAGTGAGATAAGGTTCATACAATGATAAAGGTAGAACATGTATGATAAATGGTATTGAAACTAATTTAAAACCTAAAGCAAGTATATGATATTTTTATAGGATAATTAGTGTGATTTCAAGGTCTCCAACCCATGAAACACACTCAATAACCTCACAAAGCTCAAACAAGCCTATTTGAAGGGTAACTCAATCTCTAAGCCTGAGTAAAAATTATCAAAGATATTGAAGGTTATTTTCAACCAAATTAAATATCTTGATATTCCTGTAAATTTATAAAATTGAAAATTATTTCATGTATTTTTCAAGTAAAAGGATCTCTTTTTAATGCTAAGCCGCCCTATATGCACATATAGTCAACTAACACAGTCCTAATATACCTAAAATCTCACTCACAGGTAAAGGTAAGGACATGTTTGTTCCACTAAATTTTAAGTCATAATGGTCAAAGGGGATGTATATAACATAATAAATACCTCCATAAAAAATTTCATTTAGTAATTAGAGAGATAATCTCTATTCATGGAGCTCTAGGGTCATCAGGTGTATTATACATTCAAACCCTCCATTATAGAGTTCAGTGTCTTAGACCCTCTTGAGAGTAAGTATTGATGGAGAATAATCATTGATAACTTTAATAGATAATTTTTTAAATTTTTTATAGATTCATATATATATGAGGTGACTTATGAGGTCTTAAACCCAAATGAGCTTCCTTGCCTTAACACAGTCATAGGCCTACAACCAGTCATGAGAGAATTTGGTATTTAAAGGTTATATGGGCATAACCACACATTAATAATTGGTAAAAATTGTTTTTATGAGTTTAAAAAAAAATTCATAATCACCTTAAGTCTATAATAATAGCATACATACCTATTGTTTTGTCTTAAACCTTGCCCACTCCTTGGGCAAGGGGCAGCCATGAGACGTAAGAGGCCTATGTGAAATTAAAACATGAAACAAGCATATAAAAACTCATGAAGGGTCTTTATGGTAGTGAACAGTATTGAAAATTTTTTCCATACACTTTTATGAGGTATCAAACTTCATTATTTAGTCTAAGAGCCCTCTGAGGGCTAGCAAGAGAGAGACTAACTTAAACCCCAAGTACCCTGATCAGTGTACTATTTGTATATAGATGGGTAATGAGCACTTAAATAGAATTTATAATAATTTTATGGTTTTATATAAATGTATTTTAATTTCTCAAATCAATAATAATTAGTCTTGAGACCCAAAACTCAAGTTAGACCTCTCTTGAACCTCAAGAATGCTAAGCAATCCACCCTAGGAGTAAATTAAAATGCTCGAACCATCTCTCACACTTTGCATGATAATATGATACATTTGGGATAGATGAGGAGTTAAATAAATAAGTTTTTTAAAGTTTAATGAGGTCATTTGGATCTCCCATATTTATGAATAATTTTTAAGACCCCAAATAGGTCTTAAACCTTTTTAAAACCTCGATTGTGACCAGTCATGGAAAAAAGGCTTCCAATGAACATATTATTCCATAATTTTATCATAAAAATTCTTGTATGTATTTTATGACTCCAAGGAGGTTATCCACATGTGCTTTTTTTTGACATCACTTGTATAAATTGCTCTGAAATCTTTATTTTTCATGATTTTTAGTGTTTTTTAGGTGTTCTAAGAAGGGGATAACTTAAAAATAATGTTATGAGTTAATTTGGGACTTTTAATAACTACTAAATCTCAAAAAAACCATGGTAAATTTTTTAAGTGGCCAAACTAGGATCATTTTCTAAGGCAGTCCCAAATAGGCTCAAAATAAGCTAATAAGCAAGGCAGTTCTTGGTTTGCACACTTCCACAGGATCTCAAGACCCAAAATTTTGAATGGAGGATTGTATTATCCTATGGAAATGAATCAAAAAAAATTGTCTATTTTCACATATGTGGGTGGTCATTTGGGCCAATTTTCTCTTTTTAGGCCTAGGAGGGCTAATTAGGCATAATTAAGGAAGAAAATGAAGGAAAAGGAGTACTCTCACTTGGGGTTAGATCATGAAATTTTGTGTATATATTTAAGTTGATATGTGGTAATTAAAAATTTTCCCATGTTTTCATGTTTTTTGGTACAATCTTCTATACTAAGAGCTTTTCAGGTTTTTAAGGCTATAAGGGGTGCTTTAGCAAGCAAAATGAGCAAAATGATGTATTTTGGAATAATTTATGGATCTAAATTCATTTTTTCATGTCTAATTTAATTATTATAATCCATCCATGGTGGAATTTTTCCTACTCCAATGCAAAATACTCAAATTCTCTCTCCTAAGCTTCTTTTGTGCAAGGAAGAGTCAACTGTTCAAAAGTGTTAAATGATGAATGTAAGTTTTTACAAAGGCTTTTCAAGGATCCACCTCACCTTCCATGCCATTCCCAAGTTTAAATAATTCATTAATTGATTGTAATAAGTTTTCAAAGGTATAATAGTTCTTGAGAACTCCTACAAGAGCTTATCTCCTTCTAATGCCTAGTGTGTTGAACGAGTCAAACTTGCATTCAAATACCTTCTAACAACCCAAGAAAGGTGATAAAATATAATTGATGGTATCAGTAAGTTTTAAAATAAATAATTTATTAGGTCATGATTACCTACTCTTAAGTATCAAATCCTAATTTAAAGGAAATGACTTCTTGACCAAGAATATAGGGTTCTTGAGCAAGGATTTAGGAATTATTATTGGTCAAAATCCACCTATTAAGGATGGTGACATGCTCAATACTCTTTCAAAATTTCCAATAAATCCTACCTCAACATATATTCCACTTTTGAGAAGGAAATAATTTAAATAATCAAATAATTTTGCGTTGGAATTTGAAAAGGACTTAGTAAAGGACATATTTCCTAGTTTTGGGGGTTCTTATATCTCTCTCTCTCCTCTCTCTCATTCTCACTATATGTAAGATAATTTTTGGCATTTTAACAATCCTTAATCTGATTTTTGGTAAGGACATGCTCAAAAAAACACTTGTACTTGCCTATTTAAATAAATAATACTAAAATATACCTCCTAAAAGCTTATTTTAGTGTATTTTCATGGTTTGTCGATGAATGAAATTGATATCATGGACTTAATTTCATTTTTTCCTTTCCTCATTACCTATTTTTAGGTGTTAGCTTATCCTTATAGGTTACATAGTGTTTTTTAATCATCTTGTTTATATGGCAAGTGTGATCTCTCTTTAGTGTCCTTGATAGACCTATTGACTAGCTGCCTTAGATCATGCATCAAGCCTGAGCCTCTATGTGAAATATTGATGTTTGGAGGCTTGCATTTGAGAATTTTAATCAATTTTATGTCCTTATTCATCCTCTTATTTAATAGGTCATATTTTAGTGTGTCACCCTAGTTAGATAGGTTTTCCTTTTAGTTTACCTTTTTCCCTTTCCCCTTACAAGCTGGTAGTGTAGAGTATGGATCCTAACTGATACATTAAGGGGAGATATCCCTTAAAATATAGAGATTAAATATACATATTATGCCACCCACAATGTATTATTGTCTCCATGTTACTTTAGACTATGAAGGCCTAAAATTACCTTCACATGGGTGTAAGTATAGTAGTCAACAAAACCCTCCTATAGGAAACATTCATATCCCCAATCTTGGGATTACTTCTCCTACCAATACCAACATTCCACCATCTATCACTAGAAATCAAAATATACCTATAGATACAACTCAAATAATTACTCAAATGGTTCAATAAATGAATGTTATGTAAACAACTAACAATTCCCAAATGCTCTTAATGAAAAATAAAATATTATAAATGGAAAGGCAAACCCCTAATATCATGCCTCAAAATAATCAGTATTCTATTTCTCATCCTCTTAGATATTTTAATGGGAACATCATCCCTCAACCTATCATGCATAAAAAAAAGCTTCAACACCTTCAAAATAAAACTTTAGCTCCATTCATTATATCCATGGATATTAGATATATATATCCAACCATTAAGTATGATGGAACTAAAGACCTTGTTATCTTCCTTAAATAATTTGATAAACTCTATAAAGAATGGATCCAAACCAACACTTTTGCAACCATGAAACTTCTTGTCAAAACTCTTACAAGAGATGATTTAAAATGGTATAATCAATTTCCCCAACATTCCATATGTAAACTAGAGGTTATCATAAATGCTCTAGTTAAAGGATTTCAATAAAATGATATTATTAAAAATTGTCTTAGTCACTTCATCAGTGCCAAATAATTACCTACTGGATCTACTCATACATTTATCAAAAGATGTAAATCACTAGCTCATAAATCAAATCATAACATGAGTGATGATAATATCTTTAAATTATTTATTACTTCCATAAAACCTTCTCTTCAATACAAAGTTTGAATCTTTTCTCGTCAAACCTTAAAAGAAGCTCTTGATCAAGTTAATCGATAAGATTTACATATGAATAAATGCAAACCATATGATAATTCAATCAAGGAATCTTTCAAAAATTCAACTAATTCCATTACTAGCATAAATTATCAATATAAAACTCCTATAATAAAAATGGGATCCATAAAATTATATACTCAAACTTCCTCGCACCCACCCTTGATAATGTCAACAATGAAGCAGTTATTATCTCCATAAAAACCTTTCATTTATAATAATACTACTCCCCATCATGGTATAATCCTAATAAATTTTGTTGGTTTCACACTAATATTGGTCATTCTCATGATACATGTCATGGGATTATAAAATTTTCAATTTCTTTCATGTTAGGAGATACATTTGATCATGATACCATTATCAAACTATGTCATCCTGATTATCTCAAAGTTTCTCAAAAGAGAAACTTTGCAAAACCTAAAACTTCAAAATCTCATAAACCTTCCTCAGATCCTAATGCACAACACCCTAATGAGAATATATGTGATATTTATGTTGATTATGGAAAATATTATACTAATTCTCAATATGTGAATGCATCTAAATTAATTATTGCAATAAAATTGCTCACAAAGACCTTATTACCAAATCTAAGAAGTCATTTAGTGATGATCAAATACTTAAAGACACTACCACTTCTCATCCCTCATCTTTAAAACCATCCATGAGTGATGATTCATCTTCACTAGTGGACCCTCATATACTTCCAAAAATTACCCCACCTAATCAATCTAAAATTCATGTTCATTCTTCTTCTACACCCCACTAGAATTTCTTAGGTGAACTTTATTCTATGCCTTGTGAAATTCACCTTATGGAATTAGTAAGAACTTTTCATTATCATTTTAAGTTCCTTATGTGACAAATAAAATACATAGAATAACCCTCATCTGATGAATTTGAATTACCTATTGATTCTCCTCAACCTATAGAATTACATGTTGTCTATATAATCTCATCTATCAAACTCTCCATATAATTTACAGAAGAAGATATGATAAGTGATGAAATTATCTTTCAAGTTGATGACCCACTTTTTTATTAAAATTGGTATCAATAACACTCTAATTCAAAAATTCTTAGTTGATGAAGGACTTGGTATAAATGTTACTTCTCTTTGGTTAATTTAACAAATAAATCATTCTAAATAAAATCTCAAACAAACCCAAGTCACATGTCACAGATTCAATAAAACCAACCAAAAACCACTTGGTTTCATTTTGTTCCCTCTTACCATTAGACCTAGTATAATTTGCACTGAGCTCATAGTCCTAGATCTTACCTTATCTTACAACATGTTCTTAGGTCATCCTTGGACTCATCATATGTGAGCTATTACATCTTCTAGAAATCAATGTATAAAATTCATACCTAATGGGAAATGTTAAAAACATGAGATCTATCTCAATCCTTAGAGTATCTAACTTCCAAATCCTAAATCTCAATATTGTATTCCTACTATTGATCAAATCAATAGTCCTCCTCTTCTTTAATTTGTTGATATGTATTCATATCTACATGTAAATCTCACAGATTTAGATGATAACAAAGCTAATAAACTATAAAATATTTATAATAGAACCATTCCCTTAATATATGATACCATTTACAACCCTCCCCCATGTAATGCATGTGAAGCATCTTACATAAATTATTATTTCATTTTCAATGAATATGGGGTGGCCAAACTATTTCAAGATCCTTTAGCCATGTCTCCTCGCACTTTATTTAATATGGAAATATCCCCTATAGATGTTCCTTCTTAAACATATACATTTTCTATATCTCCATCCTATGATGATACCTACATTATGGCTCAAACTCAGTCATTAGATTTAGAGGTCCTTAATTATCAAAATACATTAGCAAAAATGCATGCCTTCAATCATGATGTTCATGTCATTTGCATATCCTCTAATAGTGATTCAAAACCAGAAGGCTATGTACCACCTATCAATGTACCTATGATATATACCCCATGGGTCTTCCAATAAATCAACCAATATAATATAATACAACTTACAATCCCTAATTTTATTGATCAAATCAATCTCGTAAGTCAAGATACATTATCTATAATCACTTATAATGAATAAATCAATGTCATACCTATTATACACAATTAAATCACCACAGATGTTAGTTTTTCTCCCATTATTTTGATACCAGATTATATTGAACAATATCATGCCTCTAATCTTGAAATTACCTTATATTAATAAGCTATAACCATTCAAAAAATACATTCCAAGATTGATACCAATGGAAATCATATTTTAGATCTTGAAGTAGATGTTGAATATTATGGACTCTTACCCATGCTCCCTACTAATGAAACTATTATAGAACTACTCCATGATTTTGAGCCTCAAATTCCATGCCAACATCATAATCTTTGTCATTTTAATAAAAAGACTTTGTGTTTCAATAATTTAATTGCTATTATCAATCCTAAAACACATTATGTTTCCTCACTTCCTCCCACTCCCTATCCTTTCCAAGATGGAAATCTTATGCTTACTAAGGAAACTGTTGCAATTAGTTATATAACCACCACTTTCCCTTACCCTATTCTTGTTTATAAATAAATATATTCTATTAAAAATTATAAATTTAATCTATTTTTTGATAAATAATAGGAAGCTTTTGCATGGTCATATGAAGACATGCTCGACATTGATTCTAGTATTGTGGTCCATAATATCATTATCTATCCTAATGTGAAAACCATACATCAAAAGCAACATAAATTTACTCCTGCTATTTCTACCTTATGTCATAAAGATATTGTTAAACTCTTAGGCTCTAAATTCATCAAACCTATAAACTACTCTAAATGGGTTTCCAACATTGTTCTTATATGCAAAAAAATCATGACAGTTATTTGCATCTATATAGACTTTCACAATATTAACTTATCATGTCCCAAAGATAATTTTCCTTTACTATCAATCAATTTTATTGTTGATTCAACCACCAGCAATGAAATTATATCTCTCATGTATGGTTTATTGGGATTTAATCAAATCCATATCACTCTTTAAGATTAACATAAAACCACTTTTATAATAGAATGGGGCACCTATTATTACACTAAAATTCCTTTTGGTCTTAAAAATGTTAGTGCCACTTATCAAAGATAAATGACCTATATATTTCATGATCTTATACACTAAAATAGTTTAAACTTATGTAGATTATCCTATCACTAAATCCAAGAATCATGAAAAACATCTCCATGATCTTGTTATCATTTTTTATCATGTCATCAAATATAAAGTTAGACTCAATCCTTACAAATGTGTTTTTGGTGTCACCTCCAAAAAAATTTTAAGATTTATAGTTTATTTATGTAGGATTTATGTATATCCTACTAAAATTATAGCCACTCTTAATATGCCTATTCCTCATTACATTTTAGACATATGAACATACCTTAATAAACCTAGGGCAATCCAATTATTTTTTCTTGAGATGATTTATCATATTTGTTTAGTTAACTACCTTCTCAAAAGGGTATATCTTTGTAATGGACTTATTCATGCCAAAAATCATTTGAAAACATGAAATTATCCCTTTTTCATCCTCCCTCTCTTTGACCTCTTTCTGATGATTGACCTCTAATCATGTACACTTCCTCTACCCCCATCTCAGTTGGGGCAATGCTTGCCCAAAAAGATGAAACATGTTGTGAATATACCATATATTACATTAGTCATGCTCTCATAAACTATGAGACATGTTATATCAAATTCAAACATGACTACCTCACCATTTACTTTGTAACTAAAAAATAGCATCATCAAACAAATTATGTCCTCATCCACTTTGATCCTCTTCATCATTTTTTCTCCAAATCTTCTTACCAAGGGATAGAATTGGAAAATAAATGGTTCTTTTGATGGAATTTGTTTTTTGAATCATTACACAACAATAAGTTAAAGGCCAAGTAATTTTTAATCAACTTGATAAGATCCTATACTAGCCATATATCACCTTCAAGATATTATTCTTGATGAATAAATCCTATACATTGAATGTCTTAATCAAGCTATTTCACTCAAAGGTTATTTTCACAATTTTATAGCTGACCTCTAAATAAATAATCTTTATGAACTAGACACTTTTATTTTTAAACCAAAATCCAAAGTCATCATCAAATAATTACTTAAAGTTATAATTGACCTACATGAAGATACTTGGACACTCCATTTTAATGGTGCTAAATGAATTTAAGGAGATGGGACAGGATGTGTATTAGCTAATCATCATGGGAAAATCATACCTCTTGCTTTAAGATTAACCTTCAATGTTACTAATAACATGGTTGAGTATGAAGCTCTCATTCTAGACATGCAAACCACTATCAACTTATAAATCCCTTATCTACATTCTTTAGGTGATTCACAACTCATTCATCATCAATTCAATGGTGATTATAAATGCAAAAGTGAAAATCTTATCACTTATCACCAAACTACCACCACTCTGGGTACAAAATTCAAATCCTTCACTATAGAACCAATTACATGAGATTAGAATACCATAGCTGATTCACTTTCTTCATTTGATTATCTCTTTCACCCTCATCAAGCTCTTCATGATTCACAATTTCTCATCAACATATGCAAATCACCATCTTCATTACCAACCAAAAATGATTATATTATCTATCATATCAAGGTTTTCACTATCCGAAAAAGTTTGTGGTACAATAATATCATCCAATTTATCAAGATTCACGCTTATCCTACCAACATAATTTCTCATGAAAAGACTATAATTCATAAATAAGCTTATAAATGTGTCTTACATTATGATAGCCCATATTATTATAATGTTGAAGGTACCTTAATATGTTATGTCACACAAAATGAATTTACTTATCTTCTCAAATAAGCGCATGGGGGAATTTATGGTGGTCACTATAGTGGACATGATACAACCCATAAATTCCTATGCATGGGATAGTTCAAGCCCACACTTATAAAATATGCCATCACATTCACCAAAAAGTGCATTCCTTGCCAACTACATGATGATCTTATTTACTCTCTTTTGATCAAGATTTAAACATTAGAATCTCCTTGGCCATTTACATGTGGGGATTAGATATAATTATAAAATTAACTTGATCTTAAGATGTTCATGTCTTCATCATCATAACTACTGATTATTTCACTAAGTGGGTTGAATGATATTTATTCTTCACTTGTTAACCCAAATTTGCATGGATAGGGTGAGTTCTCTAGAGTCCTTAATGTCAAAAGTCTTTATGTCTTGCTAACTTGATTTGATTGTCTTATTTTTGATAAGGATTATATTTTCACCTTGGTTCCACATTCATTCCACCACCCATTTCATTATCCCCCTTGACAAGCAAGTATATTTCTAAATCTTTTCCCTTTACTCTATTCCCTATTATTCATCTCTTTCAGGCATGTTCATAATATGATTGTTTTGGTTCATCTATCATCATAATTAAAGTTGAATATTTGAGTGCTTATGATATCATTTATTAATCATTACATTATCTTTATCTTATTTCCTTTGATTATGTTTGAGATGTTGAGTTTTATTATTCCACCTCTTTTTAGGCCATTTCGTTATGTTTCTTTTTATTCTTTCATGTTTTTAAATTGTTGATTGAGTATGGATTGTTACTTCTCTTTCTCCAATGTTGTTTAAATTCCTACTATTTTTCCATCTTTGTTTGAGTATGGATTGTTACATATTTTACATTTATGTTGGTTCTATTATTTTAGTTTCATGTGTCCTTGGTTTGAATTGGATTTTTACTTTTCTTGTGTAGGATGAATTTATTGGGTCTATTAGTCATTTAACAACCTTATATTTTTAGTTACCTAATTTTACTCTCATTTTATTCACTTTCCTTGGTATTTTAGTCCTATCTTAACCTTATTCATCCCATCTTACCAATTTTCCAAGTGACTTATTCAGTTATGAAAGTCTTAATTTACTTTAATTTTTCCTACAATTGATTATTTTTTATCTTTGGCCTTGTATCCTTAAGGGTTTATCCAAAGTAGTTAATTCATCCTCCATGATCAAGACTACAAAACAATAAAAAACCATTCAATGATAAAGGTAAGTTAAGGTATGTATATGGCACTTTCAATTATTTCTAAAAAAATCCTTACTATCATTTATATATATTTTCTACTATAATTTGATAGCTCAACATTATGTCTTGTTATGTACAAGTCTAATGTTACACCTACGTGACATGTGATGAGCTTCAAGTGGGGCATATGTATACATACAATATTTTTAAACTTTATCATTTATTGATGTTTTCTCTCTTGTAGGAACATTTCAAATTTTGATCTCTCTGAGTATATTCCTTAAAGGGTGGACTAGGAAAGGGGTGGGTAGACTATTGGTGCTTCAAAATATTTTTGGTTAACTCTATCATGACCTAAACCCATTACAAATCCCACTTATACAACTCCTCAAGTAAACAAACCCCATTTATCCATTACCTTATGCAATTTTGCTTTAAATTTACACTAAATAATCAAACACCCTCTTTTCCTACTAAATCAACTTAATTGACCCTGTTATAAAAGTTAAAGTGCACATTATAGAACTAAGTCAGTCAAGTCAACCTAGTTTGAGGGTTAATGATAACTGTTTCTTAAAACTAGGTTGTGTTGGTCAACCTGGTCATCTAAAATTCTAAAAAGGTTAGGACTTATCCATTGATATAAATAAAAATATGGTCTTAATCCAATAGAGGGGAAGATTTATTTACATATTATAACTCATAATTCTACTACATCTATATTTGAAGGAGCTATTATTTAGGGTTTGCCTTAGAGGTAAGATAGCTTATCTTATGGTAAGTCTCAGATGCAAAGTATAAGTCTTTTAGCCTAGATTTTATTTCTATAGTGTGATCTTTACCAATCTAAAACATCTTATAAATCACCATTAACCAAGGGAGACATTAAGACTCATCAGGTTCACCCAGTGATAAGAATCTCTAACTTTTGCTATTTTATTTGTAGATATATATATGACAAATTAAAATGTTATTAAATGTACAAATCCTTAGAATTTGATTTTTCTTACAATTGATTATTTTTTCTCTTTATCCTTGTATCCTTAAGTGTTTGTCCAAAGCAATTAATTCACCCTCCATGATCAAGACTACAAACACATCAAACAACCATTCAAAGATAAAGTTAAGTCAAGGTATGTATATGGTACTTTAAATTATTTCCAAAAAAATCCTTACTATCATTTATTTCTACTTTCTACTATAATTTGATAAATCAAAATTATGTGTTGTTATGTTCTTTATCGAAGCACCATCTCATGTTACACCTATGTGACATGTGATGAGCTTCAAGTGGGGCATATGTATACACATAATATTTTTAAAATTTATAATTTATTAACACTTTATCTCTTGAAGGAACCTATCGAGTGTTGAACTCTCTGAGTGCACACCTTAAAGGGTGTACCAATAAAGGGGTGGGCAGGCTATTGGTGCTTTGTAAAAATTTTGGTCAACTCTATCATTACCTAAACCCATTATAAATCCCACTTGTCTAAATCCTCAAGAAAAAAAACCCCATTTATCTATTACCCTATGCAATTTTACTTTCAAATGGCCCCTAACTAAGAAAATACCCTCTTTTCCTACTAATTTAGTCGCATTGACCCTGTTATAAAAGTTAAAGTGTATGTTATGGAACTAAGTCGATCAAGTCAACCTAGTTTAAGGCCTAACAGTAACTTTTTCTTAAAACTAGGTTATATTGGTCAACCTTGTTGACTAAAATTATAAAAGGGTTAGGACTTATCCATTTCTATAAATAAAAATCTAGTTTCAATCTAATAGACGGGAAC
The DNA here is from genome assembly GCA_037957365.1 of Torreya grandis. NCBI lineage: Eukaryota > Viridiplantae > Streptophyta > Pinopsida > Cupressales > Taxaceae > Torreya > Torreya grandis. Next base: position 4,257,787 of record JARHVA010000711.1, read on the forward strand.
ATTCATTTTCATATTACAGGTCAAAATTCAGCTACATCTACATTTGAAGGAACCATTACTTAGGGTTTGCCTTAGAGAGAAGATAACTTATCTTGTGGTAAGTCTCAGATTCAAAGTATGAGTCTTTTAGCCTAGATTTGATTTATATAGTGTGATCCTTACAAATTCACAACCTCTTATAGAGCACCATTGACCAAGGGAGAGATTGAAACTCAACAAGTTCACCCAAAGTTAAGTATCTCTAACTTTTGCTTTTTTATTTGATAGATATATATTACACAAAGTAAAATGTTTTTTAATGTATAACTCCTTTACTAGATTACCTCTATACTAATCTTAGTATATTTATAAGGTCTTCTTTTCTTTTCATCTTCCACCTTAGGTGATCTAGGCCCCCATTTGCCTACCATGATCCCTTAATTGTTTATTTGTGTTAAACCATCCCTATTTTTGCCATAAACTTTGGCAAGCACTAGATTAGTTTTATTTCATGTATTTAGACTTAACTAGGTTTATTTTAAAGTGTTATTTTCCTAGAGGATTTGGAACCCTTTCCTTTAGTGTTGTGTGATAAGTGATCCCTTAGTTAGGTTAATAGATCCAATTTGGTTATGCCTCTGATGTAAATAATATTGTAATAGATGTTAGTTGATTACCTTATCCGATATTAGATTTACTAAGTAAGATAAGTTGTATATATATCTTAATTTATTGCATATAATATTTACTAGACATTGAAACTTGTATGCCCATTACCTTGGATTATATGTTTCATAGTTATTAAATGATCAAAATTATTATATGATGACATGTCTTATCATGTTTATATACATACTTTACATGATTATACTTTTATATATAACATGTGATGTGCATAACTCTTTCCTTTTAGATAATTGATTCATAGGCTTCAACCCTCATATCAAAATAAGGTCATACAGTGGCTTGTTTTATAGATTCAAGCCATGATATATAGATATTTCACATATAGATTAGTTGATTCATATGATTAGATTGAGTAGATTAAGACATATGTGAGGAATTCTATATTATGGTGAGTAATATATGGGGCATTATATAACATTATGACATATATATGTTGGCATTTTTTAATTAAATTACTTGGATGATTTGTAAAAATACAATAATAAATTGCATATTAAGAACAAAATAAGCAGATCCACAATAATAATTGGCAAAAAAGTAGAATACTTAAATATTATGACTAAGCCACTTAGAGGGGGAAACATCCACAATAATGTAATAAAAACAAAATTTATAATATGATCCTCTAATACTAAATATTACCTCTTATATCTAGTCTACTTAGCCATGGTTATTCTATAGGCCGACCTAACAAGAACATATAAAAATGTGATAAGAATATAAAAAAGGTATGTATGCTATAAGTCAGCCCACATGTCCCTAGATGTGCCATAGGATAAGGGTATAACATTCCCCTCCCCTTCAAAATAACATTATCCTCAATGTTAACTCAACCCCGGGTGTTGATGCAAGAAAGCTTCATCCTCTCATGTTGCATCTTCACAATGTAGGTTATTCCATTTGATCAAATAATCTTGAATTACTCTAGTATAAAGTTGTTTAGTGCACATTTTAAGGATCGCTTCATGATCTATAATAACCCAAAATTCATCATCTAATTTAGGCAACTCTATATGAGTATAAACTTTGTGGCCAACTACCTTCTTCAGGCAAGATATATGGAATACTCAATATATGTGAGTGGACTGGGTGAATTCCAACTTGTAGGTCACACTACTAATTTCTAACAAGATCTAATAAGGGCCATAATACTTACGAGACAACTTGATATTTTTTTTATATTGATTCAAAGAAATATACTTATATGTCTATAATCACACAAATACTTAATCACCTATGTCAAAATTCCACTCACTATGGTGTTGATTTGCTTGTTATTTCATGTGATTGTGAGCCATGTCTAAATTTGTCTACAAACTGACAAGGACCTCTTTTTTATGGTGAATGTGTTCCTCAATAGCTTGAACCTTATGATGAACCTTCAATATTGAAGTGATGGATGTGGGGTGATATACATATAAGTCCATAAAGGGAGATATTTTGGATGAATTGTGAATAAAATTATTACACCACCATTCAGTAAGTGGTATATAATGAACCCATTTTTCATGTTTATCAAAAATAAAACAATGGAGATACCATTCTAGACATTTTTTGCCTACTTATGTTTTTCCATAAGATTAAGGATGATAGGATTAACTATGATCTAACTAGGTACCTAAACATGCAAATAATTTAGTCCAATAATTACTAGTAAATATGGGGTATTGATAACTTATAATGAACCTTGGAGTAACATGCAATTTTTGGATGGTATTGAAAAAAATAGAAGTTACTGTACTAGAAATAAAAGGTTTTGATAGCAAACTAAAATGATCATACTTGGTGAGTTGATTCATAACTACCATGATATTATTGTTACCCTCACACAATGGTAACCTAGTAATGAAATCCATGAAAACCTCCTCCCAACACTGGTTGGGGATGGATGAAGGCTATAAAAGACCTAGTGTCTTAATGGTTTCCCTATTTTTTTTTGAGATATCATGCATTCTACCACATATTTTTAGACATCCCCCTTGATTCCTTCCCAAACAAAATCTTGATTGATTTTATGATATGTTTTCAAAATTTTGGAATGACCTCTGAGTGGATAGGTTTGAAGTTCTTAAAGAATTTTATGTGTGAGGAAAGAATGCTTACAAAGGTATGATCTATCTTTATACCATAATGCATTCCCATTTCATGTAAATTTTTTAAATTCATCAGAACCTTGATAAATATTATGAATCAAATCCTTGGTAGAATTATCATTCTCCCATTATGATCTAGCTTCCTCTAGCCAATCTACCCACAACATGGTTAGGTTACATAAAAATGCCTGAACTGATTCATCTCACTAGGATAGGGCATCTACCACATTCCATTTTCCTTTCTTATACACTATTTAAAAATTATATCCTAAAATTTTAATCACCCATTTTTTTTGTTCTTCAGATGACATTCATTATTCTAAAAAATAATTGAGTCTATCATGATCAGTCTTTACCTAAAAGTGATGACCCATCAAATAAGGTCTCCATTGCTTGACTACATGTATAATATCCATCATTTATTTCTCATAGATTGGTTTGAGCTTATTTTTCACTTTAGTTGGTGACTTTAAATTTTTAGTGGTATGCCTTCTCACATGAGTATATCCCCCATGCCATATTTTGATGCATCACACTCCACCAAAAAATTTTTTGAAAAATCAAGAGTAGTCAAAATTGGAGTTGCGTACATATCCATTTTCAAATGTTCAAACACCTTGGTATCTAAATTAGTCCACTAGAAGGAGTATTTCTTCAATAAAGAAGTGAGTGGGGCTACAATGCTACCATAATTGTTTATAAACCTATGATAGTAACTGGTTATCCCTAGAAATCCTTTGAGGTCTTGGGAACCTACCACTCCATCATTACTAAATTTTTTTTAGGATCAACTTTCACTCCTTCATGTGAAACAATACAACCCAAGTAATCCACCCATTGGACACCAAAATCTCATTTGGAAGGTTTTTCATAAAGTTAATGTTAATCTAAAATTGAAATTACTTGTTTCACATGTTTCAAATAGTATTCCCATTTTTTTTATAGATGAGGATATCATCAAAAAACACCAATACAAAATTTCTAAAAAATGGCCTAAAAGTAATATTCATCAAACTCTAAATTGTAGATGGTGCATTTATGAGTCTTGTTATAGGCTTAATTTGCACCCTTAGAGAGGGTTCTTCAGGCTCTCTCCAACTAAGTTATAATATTGGTATAACCCCATGTTGTGGGTAACCTATGTTGGGGTTAAACCTCTAGAGTAGGCAAGATTCCTTTTTGATGCTCACCTAAACTAATTTTAAGCTAATGTTTCATAGGGAAAAGGGTTAGAAAAATAATAAGTGTTCCTAAGAAATTTAACCCAATGATGCACCAAATTTAAAGGGGAAACTATCATAAGCTTGAACCTACACTAGATTTGTTAAAGACAATACTAGCTCACACAACCTCAAGATTAGGCTAATTTTCATAATTATTTCATAGAAGAGGTTCAAATTACAACACTAATCTAGACCTATAAAAAACATTTAAAACTCACTAAACAAGGTCAGAAAGGAGGACAGTGGATGAGGAAGATTCTCCTTCACATAATGCCATCATGCACAACTCACCAAACTAGATCCAAGGCAGGAGATAGGTAAAGAAAGTCTTATATTTCATCAAGAGGAATTTCTTATGAATTCTTGATAGGGTTGAGCCTAATCAAGCTGAGCATACTTTAAAGTATCTTGAAGAGTATCCCTATCTCCCAAAAATATGAAAAAAGTTTTAAATCTGAGAACCTTTTCAAAGGAGAAGAGAATGAGATAATATAAGAGAAGGGGAGAAGAGAGAAGAGATGTGGGAACATGCTATCAAAACAAGAACACTTTATCTCAAGTCATTAATTGATCATGAGCTACCACATTTACTCCTTAGCCAATGAAATATTTGCCACCTTTTTTATTAATCAAGAGACTACCCATGGCTTGTTGAGTGAGGAAGTCCCCAAAGGTTTTGAGGATGCATTGATTGCCCCTAGTTAGAATTCCCAATAGTATGCCTCTTATTTAATCTTATATGCATAATTCCACTTGGATTTTACATAAGGACAAAATCCTTACATCTATAAACTTGATTGAGCTTTGATTATATCTACTTTACGTAATTGTTTATTGAGACTATGGCTCAAGACATTCATTCATTAATTGCATAAATTCATCCCTATGTTGAAACTTGGACCTATATTAACTATAGATGAAAACCAATCTAAGATTATTGTTTTTCCTATAGTCCATATAGGTATGACATTCTGCTCAATGTTTGGTCCAAATTAGCCACCAACCTACTGACCTTTGATCTATATTAGGTCTAAAAGACCTAATCTATCACTGTAGATCCCTGATGGTGATGCTTGGTCCTTTGTTTATGAATTTTGGTCTAACTCAGATTGTATTTGAGCTCAGTTCTATATATTTCCACCATCTCAAGTTTATTTATTTATTTTACCCAAGTTAACCTAGTTCAACAATCCTAGTCAAAAATGTCCTTGCTCAGCACTTTTTTATTAGTTATTAAATTAACTCAGATAATTAACCCTTTTGACTCAACTCATTCCATTGATCCTTCTCTATATGATTGAATGAGATATATGGATCCTCTACCTGAGCTAACACACTATTAACACTTGGCATCTGCATATTCTCTTCTTAGATATGCTTAATCTGACTTACATCATCCTTTCCCTTATTCCATTAGATTTTCTAGGTATGAAAAAATGTGATCCCTTAAATCTATCTTTGAATTGTTAGCTCTACCTCAGGTTATTTCATGTGTCAAATGCACGTTAATCCTCAAGATCATGTTATCAATTTGTTAGTTCATGTGCTTGTACCATGTGGTGGCCTCTCAAGTTCTCTGACTATTTGACCCATTCATGTACATTTATATTGGATTATTGATCAAATGCCAACTATTGATTTACTAGGACCCACCTTTGAACACCAAAGCTACTTCATAGTCTTAAATTTGATGGTTTGTGGGATGTCAAATGGCATTCACATGATCATCATTGACATTCATGCGATCATCAATTTTAATCTCAAAAGGTTTTTTTTTAAGCTTAAAATTGACATTAATTTTAATGTCTTACTACACAGGTCCAACTTTAGAATATTTTAACTCAAACTAGAAATCTTGTGCAAGCCTAAAAACTTATGAGGATGTTCTTGGTATGTAAATATACAATTGCATTTGATCCCCTAGTCATATGAGGCTTCTGAGTGAAGATACAAATTTCACAAGTTATCTAGTTCATTCATTCATATGTGACATCCTAGTGATGATTGAGATCATTTGGCTAAGTATGGAAAACTTAGCAAAATTTGACTAAGAAGTTGATTTTGATCATGTATAACTTTATTTTTGATTTGGTACAGGATCTGGAACTCAGCACATAGTAACTAAGGACCAAGATGAATAAACCCATGTGACTAATTTCACCTTAAAATGTTACATGTTTGAGATATGACCTTGTCAATATTCTTACTTGGATCTGTTTGAGCTTACTTCGAAAATGGATAAGTATGAGAAACTTAGCAAATTTTGACTGAGAAGGCCAACTTTGGATCTTCATATCTTTTGATGCACTTTGGAAGGTGACCTAAAGCTTGGTGCATATGTTCTTGGGACTAAAATTAACAAACCTATATGACCCACTCTCCTTGACTCAATCACACATGTGAGATATAGCATCGATAAACTACCTACTCAAAAAATTTGTCACTAACCCCAAAATGTCTAGATCAATGCAATGAAGAACCAGATGGATACCTTGCATTTCTACACTTAGTCCAATCACTTTTGACATCCCATAGGGTTTATGAAACATGGTCCATGCTCTAAATGTTTAAAACAAATGAAAACTAGTGTGATCTCTTCTAATTTTCAATCCTAGATCCCTTTTTACACCTTTGATTTACTGCTTAATCAAACCATGCAAGAGCTTCTAGAACACTTTACCTAAAGAAATGTCCCTTTGGCAAATTATTCAAATAATTTTCCCAAAATAACCTTTGTACTTAGGCACTTTCCTAAAATAAATGACCCTCTGAGCTTTGTCATAAGGCAACCTTTTGGTGAGTAAATATCTTTTGGGAATTTTGCACTAGAAACTTTACCTAAAAAGTGACCCTTCAAAACTTCTACTTTGGACCACTTTGCTTAAAAAGTAACCTTTAGAAAAAATGTTTTGGGACACTTTGCTGTAAAAAGTGCCCTTTGAGACTTATGCTTGGTTCACTTTCCTAAGAAAATGTGTTTTGGGCCATTTCCTTGAAAAATACCTTCTGAGACTTTTGATTTAGACCTTTTCCCTAAAAGAAATGACCCTTCACGTAAATTGTTTGAGATACTTTCTCAAGAAAAGACCCTTTGGGAAAAGTGTTTTGGCCACTTGATTGACAAAAAACCCTTCATAAAAAGTGTTTGGATAATTTTCACAAAATAAATAGGTCTTTGAGGAAATTATTGTTGAATAATTTCTCTGAAAGAAAAAGGTCCTCATCTTCTATTTCAAACATTTTGTCTGAAAGAAATCACACCTTCAAAAAATTTAACTCAAATAATTTGTCTAAAATAAATCAGCACCTAGCCAAAATAAATTTTGAAATAAATGAAAGAATAAACACATAGTCAAAAATAAATCCCAAAATAATTGAACTTTATCCCAAAGACTTGACCCCAAAAAGGGGTTTGTACTAAGCTTCTCTAAGGTCTGTAAGCCCTTTAGAACTATACATGAAATTTTTGTTTGACCTTAAAATCTCTGGGATTCTACTCAGCTTATCCATCTAAGCACAAGTTTGGTATGTGGGCCAAAAATGGCCAACATATTTGGAAACTCATAGGGAATCATGTCTACTATTCTTGAGAACCCAGACCACTTGCCTTGACTAGTCCATTGGGCATGGAGTCATTAGCCTCTGTAACTGAGTTAGTCTGAAACTAGATACAAGGCTGACCCTTTTTGGAACTTCCTCTTGAAACAAGGACCAAAAACAAAATAACAAAGGTAAATTCACATAGGCACTTGAAAGAAAGAAACAACAACTAACCTAATAAATAAATGTGCACAAAGGCACTTAGATAAAATCTTTAACCTACTCTAATATTTATATAGGGTTACAATTCATAAGTATTTTCCACTTGGTTCAAATGGAAAACTTTGAGTGTCATTCACTTATGATAAAACAAGATGAAAAATACCTTGATTTTGAGATCTCCTGATATGTGAGTTGAGTCTCCAATATAGTCATACTAGTCTATTTCTTCAAGGCCTAACTCATATTGGACTATAAAATCATCTACAACCTTCTCATTTGATGGCTTAATTTTTTGCTTTAAATGAAGCACATGTGATGGCTGCTTTGAACTAGTGCTTGGTTGATTGTTTGGTCTTAGGCAAAAGATCTCTAATTCATCCTAAAAGGAAGATTCTTCTTGGTCATCTGAGACAATGCCAACTTCAAAATTATCTTTGCTTTACTTGCTTTGAATGGAGTCATATGGTAGCTTATCAATCCACCTAAGGCCCAATATGTCATGTTATTGTGGCTTTGAATCTGACCATTCTTCTTCATTCTTGAAGACATTAGTACTGCCTCCAAAGGATAATTCATCTTAAGATTGGTCAGTTTATTCAACCTAATTTTCAAGTTCATCTTCAAGATCTAGAGGAGGCATAGGTTGGTTTAGAACTTGTACCTAATCCATGAAGTCATGGTATAATTTCTACCATATTTCATCTTGATCCTCTTTTTCCCTTAGTTCTTCCTCAAGCTCATTTATGACCTCTCCAACATGGTCAGCTAACTGATTGACTATATCAATATATGCATCTTGCTCATTTTCATCTTCAACCATGCTAAAAAGAAACTCTTGGGACCAAACATAATCCTCCCTACTCTTAGCCACATCCTCTCTATCCATATATTCAAAAGTGAAGGCATCAGTATTATCTTCAGGATTTAAAATATCAAATCCAAGACAAGAAGTTAGATCAAAACCTAACTCCTTCCCTTTTGAAAGAAGTGGATTATCTATCATGATCTCTTCATCATAGACACTTGTATTATCCTTTTCAAGCTCAACTTTTACTACAAGCTTCTCCTCTATTCTTTTTAAAATAGGTTCCTCCTTTATGAGGGGTATGGTGGGAGCATGAAGAAGTTTACTTTTCTTGTAGCATAGGATAGTATCCTTCTAGCTAGGCACTTTGAAAGCTCTTTTAGGTAGCTCTTGAGGGAATGAGAGAGAGTCTTTAAACTCTTGTACACCAAGTTCATTGAGTTGAGCTATGGTTGTTTGATTCATTTATTGCATAGTTAACCTTCCTCTACCAGAACTGACTCTTGAACCACTTCAATTGACACCTCTTCCTTCTCTTTCATGCCCTTATAAACTAATTTACATAATATAAATGATTATGGAACAAACACTTTTTTTTCCTTTTAAATGGTTGTAAGAGAGGGTAGACTTACAAGTCAAGGAAAGACATAACTAGGGTCAAAGGTTTTGGAGAAGATCCATGATGAGATTACTTCATCTTCTTGAGTGGTACTGGGCATAGGGGTAGGAGAGGGAAAATTTATTGGCTTAGGCTTGACATACTCTTTCTCCTATTGCTTAAACACTTCTTCAATGGATGATACCCACCCTTTCATCTCTTACTTCTCAACATGTGGGTAGTCAACTTCTTCAATGGATGCCCAAACATTCTAGAACTCTTGCAAGAAGATATTTATCCCTTCAATGGCATGTATAGGTAAATCTTGTCTAATATTTACTCCCTCCTTGATCTTCATGATTGTTCTTCCTTGGTCCAATATTGCTTCTCTAAGTTTTGAAATAGATGGACTTTGAAAAGGTTGACAAGGAGTTGATTAGGGACTCTTTAAGGTTGAGCCTGAGGCTCTTGGAAGGGGGAGGGGACATAAGGATGGTCCAAATGAGACTACTATCCTTCATAATATATTATCATATTATCTACATTTTGGACCATATTTCCTATCATTTCCATATCTCTAATCTCATAAGGTGACCATTGTTCTCCCTCACAAACTGACCATCTATCCTTGAACTGAAGAGCACTCTTTTCCTTTTGTAGAACATGAATAGGGATAACTAGAGAAAACTCCAAACCTTTACCAATCTCCCTTATCAACTCAATATAAATTGATAATGCTTGTTTGACTCCTAACAAGGTTGTAATAGGGTAAGCCTAGTCTTATCAAGGGGAAGTAGAGGATTGATTTAAATGCAAAGGAGGTTGACCTTGGTCATATGTAAGGGTAAAAATAGGACAAGGGTTATGATAAGTTTGATAGGCTACTTAAGGGCCACTTAGGGGGAACACATAAACATTATTTACTTGATAAGTGTGATGCTGAGGTAGAGGATAAGCATATTGATCAAAATATTAATGATTTTACATACCAAATTATGATGATTAGGCACTTATTTATGCTACTTAACTAGTTGATAGATGGTTAGAGTCACCATTGATGTTTTTAAAATCCCTCTAAACGTTGATATATAGAATAACAACATCAAAATATTTCCACTACTTTAGACACTGGGCATGCTAAAAATTATTATAGGCTTAATTTTCACCCTTGGAGAGGGTTCTTTAGGCTCTCTCCAACTAAGTTATAATATTAGGATAACCCCAGGCTGTGGGTAACCTATGTTGGGGCTAAACCTCTAGAGTAGGTTATCTTCCTGTTTGATGCTCACCTAAACTAATGATAAGCTAATGTTTCATGGGGAAAAGGGTTAGAAATAGAATAAGGGCTCTCAAGAAATTTAACCTGATGATACACCAAATTTAAAGGGAAAACTCCCATAAACTCAAACCTAGACTAGATCTGCTAAAGACAATACTAGCTCACATAACCTCAAGATCAAGCTAATTTACATAAGTATTTCATAGAAGAGGTTTAGAGTAGAAAAATAATCTATACCTACAAAAAGAATTGAAAATTCCATAAACAAGGTCAGAAAAGAGGACAATGGATGAGGAAGATTCTTCTTCACATAATGTCATCATGCACAACTCACCAAAAAAGATCCAAGGTAGGAGATAGGTAAATAAATTATTATATTACATCAAGATGTATTTCTTAAAAATCCTTAATTCAAGCCCAATAAAGCTAAGCATACCTTACAGTATCTCAAAGAGTATCCCTATTTCTCATAAAGATGAAAAAAGTCTAAAATTTAAGAACCTTTTCAAAGGAGAAGAGAATCTAATAATATAGGAGAAGGGGAGAAGAGAGAAGAGATGTGGGAACACACTATCAAAATAAGAACACTTTGTCTTGAGTCATTGATTAAACCTATGATGCCACATTTTCTCCTTAACCAATGAAATCCTTGCCACCTTTTCAATCAATCAGGGCACTTCCTATGGCTTGTTGAGTGAGGAAGTCCCCAAAGTTTTTGAGGATGCATGGAATGCCCCTAGTTGTAGTTCCCAACACTAGACCTCTTCTTTGATCTTTTATGCATCTTTCCACTTGGCTTCTACATAAGAAAAAAATCCTTAAATCTATAAACCTGATTGAGCTTTGATTATGTCTACTTTGGGTGGTTGTTTATCGAGACTATGGCTTGAGACATTCCTTCATTAATTGTATATAGTCATTCCTGTATTAAAACCTAAACCTCGGTTAACTATAGATGAAAACCAATCTAATATTATTGGTTTTCCTATATTCCATATAGGTATGATATTTTGATTGATGTATGATCCAAACTATCCACTAAAATACCAACCTTTGATCTATGTTAGGTCTAAAATACCTAATCTATCTCTATAGAGCCTTGACGGTGATGCTCAATCATTTTTTATGCATTTTGGTCTAACTCAAATCGTATTTGAGTTTAGTTATATATATTTCCACTAGCTCAGGTCAATTTATTTACTTTGCCTAAGTCAAGCTGGTTTATTGACCCTAGTCTAAAATTTCCCAACTTGACCCTTTTCTATTGGCTATCAAAGTTAACTCAGATCATTGACCCCTTTGACTCAACTCATTCTATTTATCCTTCTCTGTATTATTGAATGAGATCTATGGATCCTCTGCCAAAGCTAACATGTTATTGACACTTGGAATCCATGTATTTACTTCTTGGATTTGTTTGGTGCTACTTATATCATCTTTTCCCTTGCTCTGTTATATTTTCTAAGTATGAACAAATGCATCCCTCAAATCTATCTTTGAATTTTCAACTCTATCTCCACTTATGCCACGTGTCAAATGTACATTAATCTTCAAGATCATGTTGTTAGTATATTAGTTCACATGATTATACCACATGGTGGCCTCTCAAGTTCTCTAATTATTTGACCCATTCTCATACCATTGATCTTGGATGATCGATCAAATTTTAATTGTTGATCTGTTGGGACCCACCTTTAAACTCTAATGGCTACTTCATGGTCTTAAATTTGATATTTGTAGGACGTCAAATGAAATTTTTTCAACCATCATTGACATTCTCATGACCATCAATTTTAATCTCAAAATGACTTATTGTTTTTAGTTTAAACTTGATGTTAGCACAAACATCTTACTACACAAGTCCAATTTTAGAAGCTTCTAACTTGAACTAGAAAGCTCACATAGGCCTAAAAAATTTTGAGGATGTTCCTGGTAAATTGCATTTAATCCATTAGCCATGTGAGGCTTCTAAATGAAGATAAAAAATTCACAAGTTGGTTGGTATATTCATTCATATGTTACATCCTGGTGACAGTTGAGCTAATTTGGCTAACAATGGAAAACTTAGAAAAATCTAACTAAGGAGTTGATTTTGATCATGTATAACTGCATTTGCACTTCGACAGAGGATCTAGAACTTGGCACATAACAACTAGGGACCAAGATAAAGAAACCTAAGTGACTACTTTCCCCTACAACTACTACACATGTAAGATATGTCCTTTTCAATATATTCACTTAGCTCTATTTTAGCTTCTTCAAAAATGGCTAAGTATGGGAAACTTATCAAATTTTAACTAAAAAGGCTAACTTTGGATCTTCATATCTTTTGATGCACTTTTGTGGGTAGCCTGAATCTTGGTGCATTTTTTCTTGGGACTAAAATTAATAGACCCATATGACCTATTCCCCTTAAATCACTCATGTGTGTGAGATATATCATCAATAAATTTCCTACTCAAAAAATATGTCACTAGCCCCAAAATGTCTAGATCAATGTAATGAAGAACCAAATGGATCCCTTATATTTACACACTTTTTCTAAGCACTCTTGACATACCATAGGGTTTATTCAATGTGTTCCATTCTCTAAATGTTTAAAACACATGAAGGTCTTCCAATTTGTAATCATATATCCCTTTCTATACTTTTGATCTACTACTTCATCAAACCATGTAAGAGCTTCTAGGATACTTTGCCTAAAGAAATGTCCCTTTGGGGGAAAGTGTTTGGATAATTTTCCAAAAATAAACTTTATACTTAGGTGCTTTTCCAAAATAAATTACCCTTCAATATTTATCATAAGGCACCTTTTTGGTGAGGAAATATCTTTCAAGACTTTTGCATGGGACAATGTGCCTGAAAAGTGCCCCTTCAAAACTTTTGCTTTGGACCACTTTGCTTGAAAATTACCCTTCAAAAAAATTGTTTTTAGACACTTTGCTACAAAAATTTCACTTTGAGACTTCTACTTGGTTCACTTTCCTAAGAAAATACCCTTCAAGAAAATGTGATTTGGGCTACTTCCTTGAAAAAGGCCTTTCAGGACTTTTGCTTTGGACCTTTTCTCCAAAAGAAATTACCCTTAGGGGAAATTGTTTGTGACACTATCAAGAAAATAACCTTTAGTAAAAGTGCTTTGGACACTTTCTTGAAAAAAAATCCTTTATAAAAAATGTTTAAGCAATTTACCTAAATGAAATAAGTCTTCAAGGAAATTATTATGGAATAATTCATCTAAAATAAAATGGTCCTCATATTTTGTTTTGAACATTTTATCTAAAATAAATCATGCCTTCAAAAACTTTGCCTTAGATAATTTATTCAAAAGAAATCAACACTTATCCAAAAGAAATTCTAAAAGAAACTACCCAAAAGAATGAACACTGGGTCAAAAATAAAGCCTAAAATGATTGAACTTTAGCCCAAATACTTGGCCCTAAAAAGGGGTTTGTACTTAGCTTATCCAAGGTATATAAGCCCTTCAAAACTATACATGAAATTTTTGTTCAACCTTCAAATCTCTAAAATTTTACTCAGCCTATCCATGTGGGCACAAGCTTGGTATGTGGGCCAAAAATGGCCAACAAGTCCAAAAGGCATGACCATAAATTTATAATGGCCTTGATGAGTTATGAAAGTGGTTTTAGGTAAGTCCTCATTTTGGATTCGAATCTGATGAAGCCCAGAGTGAAGGTCTAACTTGGTAAAATAAACAACACCATGTAACTCATCTAGAAAATCATCAATTGATGGAATAAGAAACTTATCTTTTATGGTGTACTTGTTAAATTCTCTATAGTTTGGGCACATCCTTAAAGTGTCATCCTTATTCTACACCAAGACCATAGGGGAGGAATATTCACTTTGACTATGTTAGATGATTCCTACCTCCAACATCTCCAATACAATATTTTTAATTTCACTCTTTTGGGAATATGGATACTTGTAGGGTTTGATGTTGGGTGGTGTACTTACTAGAATGATCTTAAAATAATGATCATGCATGTGGCTTAGAGGAATTTATTTTGGCATGTCACTAAAAATAACATAATGTTCATCCATCACCCTTTACAAATCAAGATGTGTAGATTCCTTAGTTGGTGAAACCTCTATGGAAAATAAGCATGACACAAATCCCTCAACACCTTTTTGAGAATCTTTATCATCTGATGAGAACTAACCAGTTGTGGATATTTAGCTCATAATCCATGAAATTCAAAGTTCTTTCCTTCTGAATGGAACCTCATGAAGAGTTCCTAAAAATTAATCTCACTAGTGCTCAAAGTGATGATTCACTACACTCCCAAAATAATGTCAAATCCTCCTATGGGAATAATAAACATAGGGTAATCTCAAAAGTAGTCTCCCATAGCAATCTTAATGCTATGGAATTTTATATAATAATTGATTGTACTACCATATACAATCACAACCTAAAATTTTAGAGATGGGTAAATGAAACAATTCAAATGAGTAGCTAGCTTACTATTGATGAAGTTATGTGTACTCCCAGATTTAATTAACATAGTCACCTTATGTTTCTTTAAGAAACCCACCAAATTAAGAGTTTAAGGAGTACTAATGCCTGAAAGTACATGATAATAAATAGTATGTGGAGAATTTTTAGATTCATTCGTGATTTATTTGAAACCTACACCTAAAGCCTCATCATATTTTTCCTCCTCATTAGTGCCTTCAATGTAAAATAGCTTTTTTTATCACATCAATGTCTTTTGATCCATTTTCTATCATAGCCAAAACATAAACCTTTTGCACATTTCTTTTTAATTCATTAAGGGTTCAATCTAGTAGGTTGTGGAAATGATAGTGTTGGGAAAGTGCATTCATAGACATTAGTGAAAGGTCTTCATTTGATTATCTCTTTTTTCATCTTCATATGGCTTTAGATACATTACTAGGATTAAACATGTGAACCTCCAATTGGATGTTATCTTTGAAGCCACCCAAAAATAGGTCAACCAAATTTCCTCAGTGATGTCTGATACATATAAAGAGAGATTCTAAAATTAATGAATGTAATCCTTTATAGCCTCAATTTGGTATATATTAGATAACAAGTTGAATTAGTTTTTAGAGAAATTTTTGTGATGGTAGAGATATAACTCTTCAAAAAATAGTGATCATGAAACTAGGACACCCATCTTTTTCTTTTGAGCACACAACTAATGATACCAAATGAACTACTCAGGTTCTAGATATAGAGAGGCCATGACCACCTTTTACAAACAAGGAGTCTAATTTAAATCAATAAATTTTAAAATTGATTAATCCATGTGAGCAAATTATTACCATCATACTTACATAGTTCCACTTTTGACAACATCAGATTCAGTCCCAATTTGACACTAGAATTATTTGGATTTGGAGACCCAAAGTGGAGAGGTGGAGAGTTATTTTACAAAGGATAAGATATAAGCTTAGCCAATTTCCTTGTTAGTTTTTATAATTGATCCCTGAATCCATTCATATCCCTTATCATCCCCATGACTTTCCCTTTAATTGCATGGAGATAATCTTTCTGAACCATGTCATGTAACTTTAATTAAAGGTGTTGAACCACTATTAAAATAATTAGATCTAAAGTTTCAAACTCCATGTCATCCTGGTGAGGATTTTTAGGCATTTCTTTCCCTTTCCCACATGCACAAGTGGTATGCCCAGCCATGCACAAACCCTAGGAGGGTTATAACCCTAAAAAAATGTATTGATAGATGACACTATTGTGATCACCTCACCAAGATGAATCTAATGACTACTAATGTGCACAAGGGTGAAAAAATTTGGATCAAAAATTTGTAAAGATAGAATATACCTTTGTGATCATATCATAAAGATAAATCCAATGACTACAAATTTTCACAAGGTTAAAAAAATTCCATACTTTTTTTAGTGCTCAAGACACCATATCTGAAAAAAATTACATCTTAGAAACTTGCCTAAATCAAATCTTTGATACCACTTGGAATGAAATTACTTAGATGATTCATAATAATATAATAATATATCACATAATTAATAAAAAAATAATTAGATCCACAATAATAATTGGTGGAGTAGAATACTTAAATATTATGACTAAGCCATTTCAATGGGGTAACCTCTACAACAATGCAATACAAATAGAATTTGTAATATTATCCTCTAAAACTAACTACTACCTCCTATATATAGTCTACTTATCCATCGTTATTTCATAGGTTGACCTAATAACAATATATATAAATGTGATAAGAATATAAAATAAGTATGTACGCCATGAGTTAGCCACACATATCCCTAGATATACCATAGGATAAAGATGTACACATTCTATATCATGATACATGAATCATATTAGTGTATGTAATTCTTTCATGTAAACACCTATCTATAATATATATTGAGGATTGGTGGGGAAACATTGTACTACAAAAGCATTTAGGTCTATAATCCATCTATAGTAGTTGATTATTTTACATCAGAATCTATTTTGGGGTTCAATTTTGAAATAAAAACCTATTTTGGGCCTCCACTTTTTCATACAAACCTATTTCAGGGTTCCACTTTTACATAAAAACATGTTTTAGGGTTCCATTTTGAATACAAAACTCATTTTGATATTCCACAAAATAATTATGATGATATTCAAGAAATGTGGTTATGGTTATTGTATCACTCAAATTTTAACACTCGTCCAATGGTATTTTTGGGAATTTTCACTCCTCAAATTGTTATTTTAAATGTTTCATGTCCTTGAGGCATGATCACCCCTTGATATTCACCAAATAAATTTATCAAGTGGTTGCTAAATTTGTAGAACATTAGGTGTATTCATCCCTTGGATTTTCAATTTCAAGTGATTTAATGTTCTATATTATTTTATATTTATTATCATTAGAATAAATTGATCTATACATGTTTTCTCATAGATTTTACATAGAGAAAATGGGTCATTTTGGCCATACATGTCAACACCAAGTGTGGTTATCATGTTCACCAAATTTCTTCTTCTATCATTTTAATTTAGCATTTTCAATACTAGATTAAAGTGGGGGAATCTTTAGGCACCTAAATTTGGTATTAGACACTTTGGCAACATCAAATTTGACACACTTTGATAGATTTAGACATTTCACATATGTTTGACTCTTGGGCACACTTTCCCCTATCTATTTACCCATTTACTGTTTTGGCCAACTTTGTTCTCTAGATAATCTTATTCTATATTAGTTATAGATAGTTAAATTTAGTATCAGACACTTGAAAACATTAATTTTATAACATCTTTACATATTTATACTTGTGTGTACACATTTGACTCTTGCACACATTTTCATCTATTCATTTACCTTTTATTATCTTAGCCAACACAATTTACTGCTACACATATTTATGATTTCTATATTATATGATATAACACTATATACTCCAAAAAAGATTCTCCATAATCCAAATCATTGATTTCCTTCTTTAAATAGTGTCAAAAATATTCAAACACTAGTTATTACCACAAGTGTTTGTGTTCATTAATAATATCCTAGGGTCTTCAATGACTATTTATCAAAATTCAAACATCTCCCTTTGATTATCCTGAACATGTTTCACATGTCAGCCATGGGGGTAAATATCAAAGAGTCATCAATAAATACAAATCAATCCTAAGGTATTAGGATATGGGCTAACATGGTCAGTATTTGGCATTCACATTGAGAAATCTATTTGCCAATCCTTTATACATTATCAAAAATAATACACACCCAACATCCTTCAAAATATTATCCCTAAATGTAAGTTTGGAAAAAAAACAAGTCAAGATTTCATTTTGTCAAGTTTGAAAAACCAAAGCATTATATTGCATTTTAGTGGATAATGATTAATTACAAACATACACATAGGTGGGATAAATACATGATGTTTTAGCCCTCTTATAAGTATTGAAACACAAGAAACTCTTAATCACTCAATGTGGAGTGGATGGGGTTGTCTAACCCATCTTCCTAACCTATTTTTCCCAAATCAATTTGGTGTCAAAGTAAAGATAGGGTTTTAAGGCAAAGAGAAGCAAAATTAGAATCTACACATAGGGCCAAGGTAAATTCAATACAAAAAAATCATCTATAAAGGTAGGTATAATGATATAGGGTAACACATCAAAAAATCAACCTAGAAATTACCTACAGATGGTGAAAAATATCAGTCATTATAGATGTTTGAGCTTCATTGATAATTGTTTAGTAGATTCTAAAGATTTATTTCCAAATATGAGTAGTTATTACTATGTCATTAGCCCACAGCATGATTTATGGTATGTGTGGATAACTTGTGGCTATCATAACCTTTTATTAAGTCATATGATCACTTATTTATCTTCATATTAGTAGTATGGATGGTGTTTCCATAATATAATTAGGGTATGTATAGGAGGTAGTGGTTAGTATTTTATCACTATATTATAAATT
Source organism: Torreya grandis (assembly GCA_037957365.1). Classification (NCBI taxonomy): domain Eukaryota; kingdom Viridiplantae; phylum Streptophyta; class Pinopsida; order Cupressales; family Taxaceae; genus Torreya; species Torreya grandis. The sequence goes on from JARHVA010000711.1 coordinate 4,276,675, forward strand.
ATGTTCTTGTTGTAAAGGTTATGGAGGCTTCCCCCTCAAATTATCTCATCATTTTTTCAATCATTCTACTATATTTCATTCATATTGTGATATATTTTTATTATTCTACTTTATTGATGAAGTAATTTCATTATAAGTGGTATCAAAGCTTCAATTTGTGAAAAAGTGTGGTTAAACCCCTAATTTTGAAGAAATGCCTATATCTCACAAACCACTATGAATTTATCTCCATATTTGTTATTATTTTTTTAGGCCCATTCATATAATATATAGTAAAAAATTAAGGTTTGGTGTTCATTTTTAAGTAAGTTATTTATATTTTAGGATTTTTTCTAAAGTCACTCTATATGCCACAATTTTATTTTGTTTTTTGTTTTATTTACATATTCAAAAAGATATCAAAAATTTATAATGGGTTTGATTTTAAATTTTTTTAAGTGAGGTCAAACTAAGTTTGAAACCATTTGGTCAAAGGTGAAAATCATTCATGCATAGGCAAACCCTTGTATGGTAGGACCGCGCACTAGAGACCAAGGAAATGGTTCTAAAACTCCAAGTAAAACTCTTAATAAAGAGGAGTAGAGTAAAAAACATTAATTGGTTATTCCACTATTTTATTTGATAAATTACAAATTCAACCAACTTGAGTATAATGTGCAAAACACATTGTCTAATATGGCTAGTTAGGGAGATGTGGACAAAATTAATCATTGATTGGATTAGCTCAAGCATAACTTAAAAAACTATTGAATATTCCAATGAATACACCAAATTAACAACAATTCACTACTAAGTTCAAACCAATTAATGTAGATCTTTAAGTCAACCCAATGGAAGCCTTGACACAACTCAACCTTTGCCTTTAGACGATTCTCATTCAGGACCATAGAACATGATTCCAAAAGTTGAAATGCATTAGTTTTATGGGAATCATCCAATTACTTGGATAAATCAAATAGATAAGTTTTTTGAAGTACATCAAATCTTATGTGGACAAAAGGTGTTAGCATCATATTTATGTTTATAACCTATGTAATTCATTTGGTATCGATGGATATGTGTTCAAAAGAAGAAGGTCCTAATGTCAATTGGTTAATTTTTTACTAATGAATTAATATACACCATTATAAAAGTGTAATGGAGAATTTTTTTATCCAATTAGCAAAGTTGCACCAAATAAGATCTATCAAGGATTATATTCAATAGTTTTGATAATCTATCCTTGCAAGTGGATAAAATCATGGATGAAATTTTGAATAGTGTATTTCTTAGTAGGCTCAAAGATCAATCCAACATCAGGTTCACATTTTTAATCCAAGTTATATCTGTTAGGATATTATCATGGCATGTAGATTAGAGGAGAGGGCATTACTCACCAAAAGGAAACCATTCAAAAGTATAAGAGATAGGATCACTGCAACAGATCCATTCCCTCAACCTACTAAATTGACTCATCAACCAAGTAAAGAGAATGAAAAAGTGTTATGTTTAAACTATGATAACAAGTATAATATAAGACATAGACATGTCAAAAAAAATCTACGTTGAAGATGTGAATGAATAAGAAGAGGATGAATAATAAATATGGGAGGCTAAAGATGATTAAGGTGAGGAATAAAAAGAGACAAACAATTATTTATTGTCATGAAATTTCCATTATTAGCACTCCACAAACCCTCAAGGTAGTGGGTTTTATTAAAAAAAAATGTGACATTATTGATTGACTAAGGTAGTACTCACAACTTCATCAATAAAATTTATTTTTGTGCTTAAATTATTTTTTCTATCTAGCTCCAAAGTTTCTAGTCATGATTGCATATAGTGACACAATCAATTTTTCTAGGGAATACCATAACATTAAACTCTCAATGGGAGAATATCTACTAGATATCCCTAAGTTTTCCATTCTGATACATGGTAAAAACATTGTGTTGGGAATCCAATGGTTAACTACCTTGAAAATGATTAAGATGAATTTATAAGAGCTATTCATGTGTTTCCATTTTGAGGGAAAGGAATTTGAATTGTGTGGGTTACGTGCAAAGTGCCTAATATTAGTAAGTTCTCATCAGACATAGAATATTTTTAAAAAGTGAGTAGATGGGTTTGTGGCTCAATTGTTTTTAATATATGCAAAACCACCAAATGGGTCTAAACTTCTAGATCTAAATGTTATTATGGATGATAATTCAATAGATTTTTGGTGATATGCCAAAAGAACTTCCTCCCAAAAGGTATCATGATCATTCCATTCAACTAGTGTTATGGTTCTAACCACCCAACATCAAGTACCCATATGTCTAGAAGAATGAGATTGATAAGATGGTACGTGAGATGTTAAAATTAATTAATGCTTGTCATAGTCATATCCCTTATTCCTCTCCAATGGTGATGGTGCATAAGAAGGATGAAACCTAAAATATGTGTCTTGACTACAATGAACTCAAAAAATACACCATCAAATATAAGTTCCCTATCCTTATAATTTATTACTTGTTATATGAATTACATGGTGTTTTTAATATTAAAAAAATTATCTCCATTATAGGTATCATCAAATATAAACCAAAGATGAGGATATTTATAAGACAACTTTCATAACCCATGAGGGCCATTATATTTTTTTGGTGATACCTTTTGACTTTACTAATGCACCATCTACATTTTAAAGTTTGATAAACTCTATTTTCAGTCCATTTCAGGTGAATTTTTTCTTGGTGTTCTCTGATGATAGTTAATATACAACAAAACATGGGAGGAACACTTTCATCATGTGAATTAGGGTTTGGATACTCTTAAAAAACACCATATTTATGCCAATATTTCTAAATGCATTGTTAGAGTCAAGGGGATTGATTATTTGGGCTAAATTTTTTCACACGAGGGCATCAAGGTGAATCAACACAAGATCAAAAGTCTATGGTAGAATGAAAAATGCCTAAAACCCTAAAAAACATTTGAGGATTCTTGGGTATTATAGGTTACTACCATTGGTTTGTAAATAAATATGGTAAGATAGCATAATCACTCATAACCTTATTGAAAAATTACTCCTTCCATTGGAACAAGGTATCCACCTAGGAATTTTAGAAAATAAAGGAGGCCATGTGCCCCACTCCATTTCTATCTACTCTAGATTTCTCCAAAACCTTCACTGTAGAATGTGATGCTTCAAGTATTGGCATGGGAATGGTAACTATGCAATAAATAAGACCCATTGTATTTGAGATCACCAAATCAAAGGTAATAATTTTTTATAGCCTATCTATGAGAAAGAAATTATGGCCATCCTTCATATAGTAAAAACAATGGCAACCATATTTTATGGGAAGATACTTTAAAGTGAAAACAAATCATGGCAGTCTAAATACTTCTTGGAATAGAGGTAACCATCATAAGACCAACAAAAGTGGGTCACTAATATGTTTGGATATGAATTTGAGATTATACACAATAAAATAAAGGAAATTGTCATGGTTGATGCACTATCTAGGGAGGATGAGTCCACAAAGGTAATGTTTTGTGCCAAGTCCATATTACAGGCCAATTTTGTGGATGAAACAAGATTAGAGTGGGATAGTGATGCCTTTATATAGGACCTTATTCAAAATCTCATAAAGGATTTGAATGTATCTAATAAAATTGTGTGGAAAGGGGATCCTCTATAATTCAAGTATAGGTTTTACCTCTACAAAATTTCAACCCTTAAACATAAGGTGCCTATTGAACTTCATTTTTCTATAGAAGGTGGGCACACAAGCTTCTTGAAAATGTATCACAAAGTCAAGAAAGATTTATTTTGGGAAGGGATAAATAGGGAATTCTAAAACTTTATGGTAGAATGTATGGTGTGTCAATAAAATAAAGGGGAGATAATCAAGACTTCAGGTTTATTACAACCTCTATTTATACTAGCTAGAAGAGGAAGGAGGTTTTTATATATTTCATAACTGATCTACCAAAATATGAAGTAAAAAATGTCATCATGGATATTATGGATAGACTTACCAAATAGGCCCATTTTTCTCATTATTGCATATGTTTGTAGCAAGTAAAGTAGCAATAACATTTATGGATACTATTATGAAGCTCCATGGGATCCCATATATCATGTAAATGTCATGATCTTATCATTAACAATAATTTTTAGATTGGGTTTTTGTGTATTTATAGACATGTAATCAAATGTCTTTGAAAAACAAAAGAAAGATAACAAATTTTCATCTGAGTATTATAGCCCTTATCAAGTATTGTAGAAGATTGGTAGTGTGTCACACAAACTAGAGTTACCTCACTCAATAAAAATGCATCCAATCTTCCATCTTTCCTATTTTAAAAATATCATTGTATAAAAATAGTTATCCTAAAAATAGTTACCATAGCTTGATAAGGAAGGAAGAATCATTTTAGAACCTAGAGGAATAATTCAGACACACATTAAGAGGTTGTTGATGAGGGCATTTAGAAATTATATAATCAAGTGGAATAATTTTTCTAGTGAAGATACGATATGGGAGGATGAATTATTCTTGAATAAGCATCTAATGATCATTAACATTGTTCAAAACATTGGTTTGAATGGGAGGGGCATGATACACCCTTAGCTTATAACATGTGTTGGGATATTTGTGGCCAATTTAAGGCTATCATAACCTTTAATTAATCTATAAAATCATTTGTTTATATTCATATTATTATTAAGGTTGGCCTAAGGTGTTTTGATAACATAATTTGGGTATATATAGGAAGTATTAGTTGGTATTTAATCATCCTATTACAAACTATGTTCTTATTATAGGGTTATGGATGTTGTCCTATTGAAGTGACTCATCCATATATTATGCTATATTTTAGTCATATTTTGATATATTTAAGTGATTCTACCTATATCACCTAAAATTTAGAGAAAAATAGATTAAAGCACAAAATAACTCTTAATCAATCCAATCTCAAGATAATCATTGAATGGAAAGAATTTGAAAGAAGAATAAATAAAAATAACCTTACCATCATCTTGCCCCTATTTTATCTCCTTTCCAATAATTTTTAATGTTTATTGTCGATATAATTAACAATTTAAAACCCTGAAATGGGATATAGGATTACAAAGTATGCTCAAGATAATGAAGCTAATGGCTAGTTGGGAGATGATCTTGGTAGCATGGGTTCATTCCAACTCTGGATTAATGGAGGAGAGTGATGGAGGAAGCATAAGATTACATTAATTCCTTTTCCAAATCCTTAAGATGCACCTTGAATTTAAAGAGGTGTTTAGATGGAAATGAGGGGTAAATATCCCTCCCTAATTTCAAATTTGAGAAGGGATAAAGTTTTAGAGAGTGGAAATCTCTAGATTTTATTTTTGGGGGGGATATAAAATGGGTGAATTAAAAATTAAAATATTATAAATTATGTGAAAAGTGGGGTAAATTAGGATTTATAATATTATTAAATATGAATATGTGGAGAGTGGGGTATTTCATGTAGTTAGGATTGATTAATTAAGGGTCTAAAGAGGTGATGTTAATATGGCACATAGGGATTAAATGTTGATATTAGATGATATTAAGAATAATTTAATGATTTAGTTTGGAGAGTAAAATTAGATTCATACACTACTTTATTGTTGAAGTAATTTCATTACAATTACAAAGATAAGACAAAGTCTTTTTCAAATCAATAACGCAACCAATGAGTAGTATAAATCATAAATCAGCTAAGTGTCTTTTATGCCCTCTTTACTTGGTCATTTCTAAAAATAGTAAGCACGATCAATATTTCATTTACATTTAGATTTACATGGTTGATTATCTATATTACATAATATTAATTTATATAATTTAACTATATTTCAGATCACTTAAAGGCTAAATAGTTAAAACATTATTGTGAACCTGATCATTATTTTGAGTGCGACAAACCCCAAGTATTTCTTCATTAGGGTTTCATAATTCCTTCTTAGGTTTTTATATTTATTTCCTATTAATATTTTACTTTCATATTTTATTTTTTATTTCCCCTTGTCATATGTACAAATTTGACTTTTCTTTCTTCCCTAATGTTTCATGCTTATTTTCCTATTAGGGTTTCTCTTATTAATATTGTGACTTGTCTTCATATATTTATTATTGATATTTAATTGAAAATTAATCTATTTTTTAAATGATCAAATATTTTTCTTATTTATGTTGGTTAGATAAAAAACCTCTTTTTGTTCCCTAAGATTCATAGTATATTTTCAAGAATTAGGGTCTCTCTATTGTCACTAAATTTGATCTAACACTAGAAGGACATCTCCATTTTATTTTTTTTAAATATGTTTTTTCTAACTATTTATATGTATCAAAAACATATTTTTATTTTTCAAAATTCATCACAATTTTCTTGGGGTGATCGGATCTTTATTTGGGCATTATGTGATTGCTACAATGGATGTTGATAGATTATATTTGTGATTCAAACTATAATTGTCATTATTGATATTTTTCCAATTCATGAAATGAAATGGGTTAAATTTATCTATGATAAAAATACATATGATATTAATATTGATGAATTATTATCTCTTTTTGGTAATGCATATTCCATGAATGTTGAACCTGAAATGTTTCCATGTGTGGTTCCTTTAGAACCTCCTCACCCTATATCTCAAGCTATTGATAGCTACCATCCCTCCCTTGATACTTTCCCAAGGATTTTATTGGATATATAGGTACATTTCAACCCACCACCAGTAGGTAGGGTGGATATTCATGTATAATTTTTCATGAATGTCAAATCTAAAATGTTTTGGGTTTGTGATTATAAAGCTAAATCTTCCCAACCCATGTGAAGTAGTGTGCCGACTTCATCCATCCATGATAAGGTTCAACCCTTTAATGAAACTATTTATATTCTCCCAATTTTATCACATCATATTCTTACTATGATGCATTCCATGGATAAATTTAAAAACAACCCCAAAATTTATGTTTAAAGGTCATGTCACAAAAAAACAAGCTTACGCATGCCAAACATATGAAGTATGCTATTGTAAATTACATATTTGGCTCTTCTCAATATATTTCATCTCAAACATGGTTTAATAAATATCATGAATCTATGACTAATGAATAAACAAGCTTGCATAATTTGAATAAGTCTCAATGCAAAACTCTTATAAACTTGATTCAAAAAAAATTGATCACAATACCTCTTATGCAACCTTTTAAAATATTTAAATACTATTGTGCTTATCATAAAGTTTATAGATATACCATGTATAATTGTTTGGGTTTGAAACACATAACATAAGATCTCATTGATAGTGGTGATATTACATTAGATATATCTATTAAAGTGCCACCATACCCAACCACACTTTCCAATATTAAACAACCCAATAAAACTATGGTTCCATCTCCCAAGATCAAATTGTCAAATACAAGAGTTACCTAAATAAAATTTTCCTAAGAAATAACTACATTAGAATAAATCTCATAAGATATATGTACCTAATAATACTAATGTTACAAAATCAATTTTTAAGGTCGCAATTATAAAGCCTTATTTATTCTTAAAGACTTTGATTGTTGTCCCTCACATAGATGGTAATAAATGCACCAATGTCATGATTGTTAACTATTGTGAAATTAATGTATGTGGTCTGACATTTCTCAAGTCTCTTGGATAAGACATTGCACACTTGAATAAGACTACTTTGTTTGAATAATTCATAGGCTCTATTGAGTTGCACAAAGCTCTTGGTCTGAAATTGCATTCCACTATATTTCACATTATCCCTAAATTGACCCAATAAAATTATATACTAAGAATATTTTGGATAATATCAATGTACAAAACACTAAAAAATAATCATAATCAATTGAATTTTAGCTCCAAGGCAAGACTATTTCCACTTCAAGATATGGAACATCTCCAAATAAAGAAGAGTAAGTGGAAAATATTTATTCAAGTAGTGTGCAAGTAATGATATCTAATTCTTCTCCACATATGACCACAACTAAGGTGTATGATATTAATGATGATGACTATATTGAAAATAAAATAATATCCAGTAAACCAATTGTTAAATATGGTGCAGTAGGTTATACATAGCATGCTAAAAATATAGAAGATGATCAAAATGACAAGTCTAAATTAGAGGATGAATATAGTAATACAATTAATGATTATAACATATAGGATGACATCATAGGTTAGGTTCAACATAGTTTATTTTACATAGCTTCTTATTGTTTTCTTGATCAACTTCTATAAATTTGATAGATTATTTTGTCTATTCTTTTATCTTGAAATACATGTGTACATATGCCTTTATGTTGACCATTATTCTATCCCTTTGATTATATTTGGTCATAATGTTTTTATGGGACCTTACCTTTGATTGTTTATCCTGATCCAAACATAGTTATCTTATGATGATGCATCTTTTACAATAGTTTGATCCCAATACACGCTCCTTGTTATGAATTATATGCTTGTTTACTTCAGGAGCTTACATGCTAACATAAATTCTATGCTTACATGTTATGACATGAGTGTACATCCCATTTATTTCCCATTGGATGCATGTATCTTTATATTTCCATGTGCTCTTTTGAGATATGAGTTTATGATTCATATGCATAGTGGGGGAATATCACTTGCCTTACTTCTTGGAGATTGCTTTTTTATTACACTTGGTGCACACTATATGTCGACATATATTATTTAAATCCCTCATATTCCTATATTTTCAAATCATTTCCTCTTGGTCTAGATTAATTAGATATATATGTTCTTAAATTCAAATATATAAAATAAAAATTATAAAAAATGAAAAAAATCAAATTCAGGGCCTATACATGATATGCTTTCCTAGTTTACATTATTGGTTGATGATATTATCTTATTTACAATAAATTACATATCCATTTTCTACACACATGGTTTCATGGTATACATGAGTGGAATGCAAGATATACAAGTACATATGATACATGGACTTACAAATTATAGACATTTAATACACTCAAGGGTTATCTTTCCTTATTAGGGGCAAGCCTACACTAGAAGCATCTTGATACACTTTTTAGGTTCTTTATTTATATTAAATTTTATTTATAATATTGAATTAATTAGATTATTTATACATGCCTTGGTCTTGCTTACACTCTTTATGGTGTTACTTCCTATGGATATTGTAATTTATTATGTTAGATAATAACTTTGATGGATTATATAGATTAACATTGTTTGTTCTATGCATGTTTAATGTTGTTGATTATTATATTATGTGATCATTGATATGTGTTATATTGTATATTTATATGAGTTTAATGATTTTTTATTACCACACTATGAGTCAATTATATCAAAGGATCCTCTAGTCCATATCATGGCCATGTTGTTTCTGTGGCTCAGAGTTGAGTCATGTCTTGAGTTTTTGTGTTCTCCATAATCATGATGTTGCCCATATTATGTATGTGGTTGCATATATGATTGTTCTAATTTATATCACACATACTTTTATTGTGTGTGATACCATGATTTTTATCATACATATTCAAGGTTGCTTATTATTGCATTCCTATTGCTATATTTGCTTAACATGACACTTGAATACCCATTGTATTGGATTACATGTTTCATATGATCTTTGATGATTAAATATTTATATGAGAACATATCTTATAATGTTTACATGTTTTACAAAATGACTTTTTATACATAACACATAATGCACATAACTCTTTCTTTTGAGATGAGTGATTCACAATCTTCATCCCTCACCTCAAAATGGGGGAATACAGTGGACTTATATTAGAGATATAGGCCTCGACAGATATATAATTCATATTTTAGGTCAAATTATGTGATTAAAATGGTTTAAATGGGACAAATTGAGGAATATGTGGGGCATTCCATGTAAATGTGAGGAACAATTGATATATTCTATGACATTGTAAGATAAATTACATGGGTTAAATTGAGTATATTTTATTAGATTTATTAGATTGAGTAGGTTGATGGATAGATTATGGAATTTTTATATCATGTTGAGGTACATATATATCAAATTTAGAGCATGAATGTTGCTCATTCATACACTTTTCTATTTGTATGATGTGTTTTGATAAGGAATGATGGTTATAAGTAATAACTTTGGGTCTAAAATTCATATATAGTGGTTAATTCATAATTTCAATTAGCATATAAACATGTTTTATGGCTCCACCTTAACATAAAAACCTATTTAAAGGTTCCATCTTTGCATAAAAACTTGTTCATGGGTTCCACCAAAATATTTCTTATGACATTTAGAGTGGTATGGTTGAGGTATTGTGTCACTCAACATCTAGTGATTATCCTTCTCCAATGAGAGATGAGGCATTTATATTTCTCAACCCATGTTTTTAGTAGTGACATTTCCTTGGGGCATAATCACTACATGTCATTATCCAATTAAGTTTAAATAGAATCTTGGTTTGCATACCATCAAGTACATTCATTCTTTGACTTTTCATGTTTAAATTAATTTAATGATCTTTTAGACACACATTTTGTTATAAGTACACATATTTATAGTCTCTTTGTATGTATATACCTTTTCACTGAGAATTAGACATCTAGTGATGTAGTCTCTTAGGGACCTCTTTAGTTCTATCTTATTTCACTTGATTTATTTTCCCCTTGGGCCTACATGTTATGTTTTTTTATCTTCATTTAATATATGTCAGGGATCCCTACTTGTTCTTATTTTCTATATGTTTGTATCCCCTAGACACTTGTGTCCATCTTGGACACTAGCGTCGACATTAGTGTCTAACAATAATGTAATTACCTAGGCTTATCTTTTTATCCTCTTTCATATCTTTCACTTTATGACCATTTTTTTATCTCTCTTTGCCTATCCTAAGGTCATATGTTTGCATGTTACTAGGTTTTAATTCAAAATAAAAAGGTTCCTATATATACAAAGACTATAGTCTAATTAACACACCTAATAATTTGATTAGGAAACTATTTAATTGAGAAGTATTATTTATTTCAACCTATTAAATTTCACTACAACACTAAATCAAATATATAAAGCATTCAAAAGGTCAAATATACTATTGAATCACTTGTACCAAGGGTTACTAGGAGAAAAATGATATAGTCGCATTGTTACAATTCCACATACATGCATAAGAAGGAGAACTACATGCAAGTTTGAGGCCCTCTTTGGATTATTGTTTATTTAAGCAACACTTAAAAACAAATGGGGTTTCTATGGCTATCTCAACTCATGATACTAACCCCTTTTCACTAGGTTATAAGAGGTACGATGTAAAGGAACTAGGGTTTTACTTATTATTTAGATCAAACACATAAGAAGACACATCTAGTGATGTGAAATAGTCACACAAGTCACAATACAAGTTTGATATAAATTTGTAATCATTCATGTACATATCCTTGGTTGGACACCTACATCAAAAGTGTACACTATCATCGGCATTATTGTCCATGATTGACATAATTATCTAGTGGACAAAAATAGTTAGAATAAAAGTGAATAAGGTTAAGATATTTAGGGTAGCCCTATGATGATTATTGAGCACTACCATATTCTAGACTAAAATAAGAAATAAGATATTATCTTTTTATCCCTTAGTTACTTGGTACTTTTTGTATTTATTGCACATGCTTAAATGCATCATATTATCAAAGTATTATATTACATTGATAAAATCTAAAGATTACTATATTACATTCAAACATCATTATTATTTGTATGTTTATATTTTGAGTCCAAAAATCATAAATTGTTTGGTGAACCCATCCTCTAGTTGTTAAACTAAAACCTTAGTTTACATATTAGGGTTTTTGCCTTATTCAAAAAGTTCATTTCAGATTTAGGCAATTTATTTTTAGATCTAATTTTTATCTTACTTAATGGGCATAACTCAAGAATGCTTAGTTACATATTTTATTTGGCCCTAGTGGTTGTGCACTTCATAATTAACTTGAAAATTACAAACCTTACGGCATCATTAGCAAAATGTCATGCATGGAAGCTCTATTTTGATCATTAATTTAATACACTTAATGATCAATGTGTTGCATATGAAAACCTAGAATAACACCAAAAATAGGGTATAGCCTCTTTTATTACAAAATGGATATGGAAGAACTAATGATATAAAGACAAATATAAATAATCAAGGTAGTGATTATGATATTTCTACTTTTTTTATGACTGAGATGACATCCCTCTTGGTTATGACATTGTTTTATTCCTTTGTCTTACGATGATGAAGAGTTACTAGATACACAAGCTGATAGCATTCATAATGGTTAAAATTGAACTATTTCATGCATATCCTCTTTATTTAATTCACAAAGTGAGTATGCTTCCTCCCCTTCTAATAATTCAAATGTCAAAGACATAGCATGTTCTTCCCACATCTCTCATGATGAATACATTGATAAAATCAATTGTGTGCCTTCTTTCTAAGTGATATTAATGTTGAATATATTTTCCCTATTTGGATAATCCAAATACAAATATCCATATTTGTTCTTCCCCTATAATTTTTGATGAGAAAAATGCATGTCCTATGTCTCTCATTATCTTGATTGAAGGAAAAAATGAGAGTGCATATAACCATCATAAGGAAGTACTTACAAAACATACATCATTTAAGGACACAAATAATCTCTCAAGTATATTTCATGTATCGTTTATAAATATCAAGTCAAGTAATACAAAGAAGATCAAAAATACCATTGCATATTCTCTTCCTCCTTTTTAAAGTAAAACCAAAAGTGAACATCGCATTCTTCCTCATGATGTTACAAATGAATTAGAAAATGTTTCTTCCCTTACCTAATTTAAACTTTATGATACAAAAGAGAAAATTATTACAAGATAAATTCTTTCCCCCACTCTTATTCAATGTCAAGATATTTTTAACAACAATAGTACTAACATCTGTGCAATCCAACATGAGATACTTACCTCTTTAACCATGGATATCCCTTTTCAACAAAAAATAAAAACATGTGATCATTAACCCCTTGATAGTGAAACACATTTAATTAGTCCTATGTTCCATGTGCATGGTAATTTATAATCACTCACAAAAACTCCAACCTCTTCTTATGATATGTTATCTATCATGAATGTCATGGGAGATTTGTAACAATTCAAAACTCTTAAACTACAAATTTCTTCTCATGAAGCTATTCTTGAGGAGAATACATTAACCGAGCAACCTATTGTTAAAAGTGTATTTGAGCATCCTTATCCTTCACACATTATTAATCTTAAGTTTTCCTCCTTGTAACAATATGTGCATTTATTTGAACATTGTGCCCAATATGGAAGCTTGCTCTTAAAGGATTTTCATCATAGCTTAACCCAAGGGGTTCTTGATTGGTTTTATAGTATTCCAAGTGGTTTATTTTCAACGTTAAAAACACTTGAAGATGTGTTTATATCACATGTTCATCATTATACCTTACCTAAGTTACCACTAGAACATTTGTAAACATTGACACAAATAGAAACTAAATATATATAGGACTATGTTATTTGATTTAAGATACATTGTCTTATTTAAATTATATACCTTCATATTTAGAATTACAATAAATATATTTAGTAGAGGTATTCTTTCTCCACTCAAAGAAATAGCATTGCATAGGAATTTTACTTTATTTGAGACATTATATTAGGATGTGCACAAATATGCATGTGCTCTCATAAATACTCAAACCAAGTTTCCAATATCTTCACATAAATAATGTATAATGAGAGACATGTTTTCAAGACAAATATCCAAGTCCCAAAAGATCATAAACCGATTCAAACACCTTCTAAAAAACCAATAACCTAGTAAAAATCCAAACAATAAAGGTGTTGAACAAAGGGAAGTAGCATGATTACAGAGTATCTCTTACAAGTAAACCATATACCTCTACCAAATGCTAGCCTCTTCAGTTTTATTGGTAATGAGATTGACTACATGACATACTACAAACTTTATTATATAAATAAATGATCACACTCCCCTTAATTCACATTACCCACCTCACTAATTTGAAAAGGTAAAAGGAAAACACTTTTGCACTTATCATGGTATTAATGGAAATTGATATAATGAGTGTTTTGCTCTTGATAAAAAGCTTATAATGAGTATTTTTAACTCTCTCACCTCTAATCAAAATTTAATACACATCCTCTAAAGTGATTTTCATCTCACTTATGGGAAGCTATAAATTACATGTATCTAGATTCCACCTCTCATCTAGATGTATGAGGAGGTGGATATCATAGGTAATTTTTCCCAAATGGGCCACATGACCTAACCCCACCTGATCAATAATAGTCTAGTCAGTTATATCTAGACCCAACTCTACTAAGGTAGAATAATGCCACCCATGCCAAAACTCTCAAATATGTATATCCTTATGAAATGAAGAATACAAATATAAAAACTTGATAAAAATTATATTTTAGTGTAAACATATAGAAATAATAATTAAATATACATAAAAATATTGGGATAGTACCATTGGATGCTAGCATCCACACAAGATAAAAGCATCAGATGCTAACATCCACACCAGATGAAAACATTAGACATGTGCATCCACCCTTGGAAAATAACATCATGTTATCGATGCAAGCATCCATCCCATGAAAAATTACATAATCACATACAAAATGAAAAAAATTCAAAAATTTAAAATTATTTAGTAAAATCGTAATCAAACCTACTTACTAACTCAAAAAAATCTTAGTTGGTTAAGGCACTACAGATCACATCAAATCACATCAAGTGAAGGGATCTTCCATGTGGCATGATTCTTCTCTAACTCAGAGCTAAAATTTATAAAATTTCAAAATTCAAATGATTTCAAATTTCTACTAAAATTCACCTAATATACCACTTTTGCACAAACTACAAGCATGCATATCTTGAGCCTCAGTTATCCAAATTCAAAACCATAATTTGCATTGGAATATAGACAATGAGCTCTTCCATAATATACCAAATTTGAAAAAAAATAAACTTTAAAAAAAATCATTAAATTTTTTTCTATACACAGCTATTCTACTAGATTCTAAATACTAACAAAAATAATGTTACAAATTATTGTCTATAATACTTTCAAAACAATATCAAGTAAATTATATCGAGCACATTATTAGTGATCATTTTAAAAGGAGATGACTAGTATGCACTATAATACCTCCTCACAAAAGGGGGTCATCTTCATAGGGTCATGTTTATAAACATGTTATACATAATTGATAAAGTTTTTAAATTCTTCATATTTAAAGGGGGCATGCTTTGGAAGCATGGTCTCCACATGTATTCACTATTCAACACCTCCATATTATAGTAGGGGCATGTTTTTAGAAACATGTCATCTACATTAGTACTTACTCTAGTTTTTATATTTCTCCATACATAGTGGGGGCATGCTTTGGAAGCATGTTCTCTACACTTACACATATTCCTAATTCATAAAAATATATAGTATATGATTCAGATTCATAGTTGTGGAAAAAATTTATACATCAGTACCATTTGTTATACATAGTTTTAGCATGAGACATATCCAAGGTTGATATGTTATACAATGTGTGACTAATATTGAAAAATCCAAATTAGTTTTAGATTCTAAAAATCTTTTATGGACTATTATTGTATACACAAAATATTTTTAAACTTTATCAATTAATGATCCTTTTTCTCTTGCAAGAACCCATCAAGACTCAATCTCTCTGAGTGAATGCCTTAAAGGGTGCATTGGGAAAGGGGTGGGAAAATCATTGGTGTTTTTTTTCCCTATACCACCACTTAAAACAACAAAAGCCTCTCTTATATGTTTCCCTAACCTTTAACACCACCCTTACACACTCCTCAAATAAATTTGCCACCTCAAATAGCCCCTACTTAAGCCAAAACCTATTTTTACCATCCTTAAAACACAATCAAATGGGCCAACCCTATTCTTAGAAATTACCATTTTATGGGACTAAGCCAACCCGACCAACTTAGTCAAAGACCTAATTGATTTATTTCCTAAATAACTAGGTTGATTGGGTTGATTGTGTCTACTAAAACTTCAAAAGTGTTTAGGGTTATATCTAGCTATATAAACACATCCTTCATGCCATTTTCATAGAGAGAGATAGAGATAATCATTCATTTGTGCTTATTTATAAGCTGATCTTCTACCATTCTACTTGATGAGTCATTGTTTAGGGTTTAAACTTTGAGAGAAGAATCTTGTCTTGTGGAAATGTCTTGGATGTATAGGAGAAGTCTTATAGCCTAGATCTAACATGTCTTGGTTATCCATAAGAACCATAAAAACCTCTTATAAAGCACCATTGGCCAAGGGAGAGATTAATCCTTGATGGATTCATCTTTAAAGTAAGTATTCCTAACTCTTATTCCTCTATTTTTGTAGATAGCAGTAGCATGAGTAATGGCTTTTGAATTTATTTATCTCTCTATGTATTAGGATTGCCTCTACATTGAATTGAGTGGATTTCTTATTTTCACATTTAATTTTATGTTTATTATCCCCCATTTGTGCCACAAGCCATGGTGAGCACAAGATTATATTTAATTTACTTTGTTATTATTTTATTAGAAACCATAGGGCATAGTTAGGGTTATTATGTGGTATTACTTGACTAGAGGCTTTGGAACCCTATATAGTGATATTGTGTGGTAAGAGACCCCTTAGTTAGGTCTAGCATATCCATATTATTCATAACCCTAATTTTTTAAATGTACCAACAAGTGGAAGGGCTAGTTTGATTTATCTTCTCTGAGCTAGGATTGATTTGTAGATCAGCTTAACTTTCCCTTGTATACATTCTAGTGAACCTGATGTGAACTAACCCTTACAAGTTTTCTTTCATGCTTTTATTTATTATCATTTATCATTTATTTCATTTTTATGTCATTGGATTGGATTTTCCAACTCAATATAACATTTTTATGCAAGTTTAACACACAGTCAATCTGATCAACTCTGTTTTACTTTGTGCAAGTCATCTTCAACCACAGGTAACTAGATCGATCTACTTGACTTAATTTACTTATTTTCATATAGGTATTCACACTCAGTTGACCCAATCAAATTTTTTATCAGGTTAAAAATATTCATCTGGATAGCATAGTATAAAAATAATAAATTCAACATCACTAAAATCATCTAGTTCATTCTCATCAGCTCAATCATTTATTTTCCTTCATTTCAGTCATGTTTTTCATAGTTTTTAGTCTATAAAATTATATCCTTATATTCAACTAAGTCAACTAGATCAACTAAGTTGTGTAGTTACTTCTTGCATAAGGGACTCGGTGAACTCACTTGTCTATGTTTCTTTATCCCTTACTTCAACAAAAACAATCAACTTAGTCAATTTTTTTCTATATTGTTTGCATATTTGGTCAACCACATCGACCCTATACTCTTCAATCAAAGGAATTAATTCATATTACTATTAATTAAATCATCTTTTATTTTGTCACTTGCTTATTTATAGTAGCATGCATAGACTAAATAGGAAGGTTTAATTTATCGATTTAGTCACATTGCTTTTTTATTTATTCACACAATTCCAAACCACCTAATATGAATAAGCATTAAATAAATTCTACCAAAGGTCTACCTACTTGGATTTCATCACCAAGGGGGAATTTGACTCTATTTTTTGGCTGAGTATAAATATATGTTGATGTTATATATCATTAAAACACCTGACACCCTTATCACTATGAAATTATGAAGTGAGGGGGTAGGCCCTAATACCAAGCTAGTACAATCACTAATACATATCCCTTTTAGCCTTAACAACTTGAAACCATCCTTATATTACCTTTCTAGTTCTCTTTTAAAGCTAACACTCTATCACATTTATTTCTAGAAATATAATTTTAAACATTTAGGTTAGACCGCATAGATTAAGTTGCTTGCTCTTTGATAAATGTATGTTGTACCATAAAAATTGTATTGGTCAACCTTAGTAAAAGGTTTATGTTGTGTGTCATAACTAGATCGACTGGTTTGACCTAGTTGACTATTTATTTATTTCATTTTTTGGCTAAATAATACTATATCATCTAGAGTCATAATTTTTAAAACTTATCCTTACCTTTAGAACATAATTGACCCACCTCATTGTGTCTCTTATAGTTTTTTTATTTCCACATAACAAAATCAATCTATTTGACCCAGTCTTTCACAAGTTGGTTTGTCTTCCTTTCTATAGACCATATTCATTATATCTAACCTAGTCTCTCATAGGTTGGTCTTTAGTATCCCCATAGAACACAATTGACCCACTCGACTATGTCCTTTCTTGGATTTTTCTACTAATTTTTCTTCCAAATTCAATCAACCTGGTTGACTTTGTACCTCTTAGACAATTTAGTTATTTGCTTTGATAACCTAATTAGTCAATCTTGTTTTGCATTTGATTGACTTTACTCCTACTTTTCACATTTTCTCTTTGATCTTAGATCCTCATTATAAGCATCATGAAATCCCATAGTAGAATCTTTTTGGACAACCTTAATCCATTTATATGATTCATAAGGTATTACTTCTTTCCTACCTTTATTACCCAAAAGGATACTCACTCTTGGTACGCCTTCTCTCACCCTTCATCCTTGGACTACAATATGATCCAAATTACCCCAACTGATGACACTGGTGGATTAGATCCATTTCACACTTCTCAATATAATTCTCTCTCAAAATCACTTTATTACATTATAGGGGAAATTGATACAATCTTAACTAATAACCCTATAGGAAATCTTTTAAACACCAACAACCACCCACCTAGAAATCCTCCACCCAATAACCCATCCCCTAATACAAATTTAGGGAATGTTCCTCTTATCAATCCTAAAAATCCACCTTTAAATACTAATAACCCTAATCCACCAATTGACACCACTCAAATTCTTACACAAATAGTTCAATAAATGAATATTATGTAAACATCTAATACTTCTCAAATGATCCAAATACAACATCATTTATTAAACATGGCTAAGCAACCTCCTATTCTTTGACCTCAAAGCAACCAAAATTTTATCCCTCCACCTCTTAGAGATGCCATAGGAAATATCATTCTCCAACCCCTTATACACAAGAAGAAGCTCCAAAATATTTAAAATGAATCTTTAGCTCCTTTCATTATTTCTATTGATATTGGAAATATCTCTTCAACTATAAAATATGATGCGACTAAAGACCCCACATATTTTCTTAAAGCCTTTGGTAATATTTACAAAGAGTGGATTCAAACAAATACCTTTTCTAGTAGCAAACTTCTCATCAAAACATTCATAGGATATGTATTAGAATGGTATAATAAACTCCTTCAACATTTCATATGGTAACTCGAGGATTTAGTTAATCCTCTAGTAAAATAATTTCAACATAATGATCTTCCTAAAAGTTGTCTTAGAAATTTTATCAATACTAAACAATCCCCTTCTAAATCAGCTCATGATTTCATTAAATGATGCAAAGCTTTATCTCATAAATTTGATCATAAAATGATTGATGATAACTTATTTAAACTATTTATAATTGCATTAACACCTTCCCTTCAATATAAGGTTTGAAATTTTACTCCCCAAACTCTAAATGATGCAATTGATCAACCTAAAAGTTAAGTCTTTCTAATGACACAATTTGAGCCCATCCTAAAATGCATCAAGGGATCTCTCTAAAACTTCATTAATGTGATCACTAGCAATCCTCCTCAAACAAAACTAGCAGTATCCAAAGTGGATAACCCCAAAACTTCCCATGCACCATTAAAAATTCAATAAATGAAGAAATTATTATCTCCTTATAAACCTTTCACTTACACTAATAATCCACCTACATGGTATGATCCTAATAAATTTTCTTGGTTTCACACTGATTTGGGTCATTCTCATGAAACATGTCATGGGCCCTCCAAATTTGTTGTTTATTTTATGTTAGGAGATACATTAAACCATGATGATATGATCAAAATACATCATCATGATTATGTAAAAGCCTCTCAAAAGAAACAAGTTACCATGCTTTCATCATCCAAACCTCCAAAAACATTTTCTACTTCCAACCCACAACATTCAAACAAAGACATATGTGCAATTGATGTTGATTATGACCAATATTATACCTATTCTCAATATGTGAATGCATCCAAATTAAATTATAGACGTAAACCTACCCACAAAGATATCATCACTAAGCTAAAAAACATCACTTGAAGAACAACTTCTCAAAAGACACCACAAATACCACTATCATACCTTGTGAAATAAATGAGGAAATGCTCCCACAACTAGAACCTCAAACTACTTCAATTTTACAAAAACCATTGTATTTACCAAGCCTCGTGTTGGTTCATCATATTCTAAATCTCATTGGAATTTATTATAAGATCTTAATTTAATGCCTTGTAAAATACTCCTCATGGAGCTAGTTCGTACTTCTCCATATCACCACAAATTCTTAATGAAAAAATTATAAAACATTGAATAACCACCATCCCTTGAGTTGGAAAAACCTCCTCAAGACCCTTCACTGACAGAAGTACACAGTATGAAAACTATTTGTACCTCTTCCAAACCTTCCATAGAATTTCTTGAAGAAGATATGATTAATGATGAAATTCTTTTTTGAGTCAATAATCCACCTATTTTCATTAAAATTACAATTAATACCACCCTTATGCACAAAATTTAGTAGATGAAGGGACAATAATTAATGTCACATCCCTTTGGTTAATTCAACAACTTGGGTATACCAAAGATCACCTTAAACAAACTTGTCTCACATGTTGAGGATTTGATAACACAAATCAAAAATCATTTGGTTGTATTGTGTTCCATCTTCCTACTCTTCAAACACCTTCAAATGATCATCCCTTAATATTATATACCTCTTTTACCCCCATATCACTTGGGGTAATGCTTTCTTACCAAAATGATAATGATAGAGATTATGGTATTTATTACATTAGTCAAGCCCTCATTGACTATGAAAAATGTTATACTAAATTAAAATGTGATTACTTTGCCATATATTTTGTAATTGAAAAGCTCTATCATTATATGATTTATCAAACCAATTATGTCATTGTCCACCTCAATCCACTTTGTCTTTTCTTCTCCAAAACATTCCTACTAGTAGATATAATTAGCAAATAGATGGTCTTATTGATGGAATTTGACCTTCAAATTGTCCAACAAAAATCTATCAAAGGACAAGTCATTGTCAACCAACTTATAGTGACACCTTTATCAACTATAAATCACCTTCAAGATAGTTTCCATAACAACAATATTCTTTATATTACAAGTCATAACCAGGTTATCTCTCTTAAAGATTATTTTCATAATTTCACTACTGATTTAGAGGCAAATAATCAAGTAGATACCAATATCATTCCTGATACTACTAAAATCCAAAGTAGTTATCAAAGAACTCCCTGAAGTTAACATTGATTTACATGAAGACACCAAGACACTCCAATTTGATGGTGCCAAATGCCTCCAAGGAGCTTGGGTAGGATGTATTTTAATGAACCCACATGGTAATATCATCCCTTTGGCATTTAGATTAACTCTTGATGTCACGAATATGGCTAAATATGAATCTATAATCTTAGGCATGAAATCAACACTCAACTTAGATATCTGATATCTACATGTTTTGGGTGACTCAACTTATATACCACCAATTTAAGGGTAGTTATCAATGTAAAATCAAAAATCTAACCGTATACCATCAAATGGCTACCACACTTGCCAATTAATTTTCTTATTTCACCATTGAGCCAATTTCAAGAGATCAAAATTCCATAGATGATTATCTTTCTTCCTTACCATCCATATTTCACCTTCATCAATTACTTAATGATTCCCAAATTCTTATCTAAATAAAAAAATCACCTTATTCTATCTAACCAGATGATTCGCTCATCTATCACATTGAGGCTGTCACTATTCAATAAATCCCATGGTACAAAAACATAATCCAATTCTTGGAACATCAAACCTACCTCTAGACATGGATTCTCATGAAAAGACTAGAATATGCAAACAAGCCTTTAAGTATGTCTTTCAATACAACACCCTTTATTATCACAATATAAAAGGTACACTAATATATTATATAATGCAAAAATAGGTTCTTACTCTCCTCAAACAAGCACATGGGAGCATTTATAGTGGTCACTATAGTGAACATGTTACAGCACATAAATGCTTTCGTATGGGTTAATTTTGGCCTACTTTAGAAAAAGACACCATCAATTTTTCTAAAAAGTGTAATCCTTGTCAAATTTTCTAAAAAGTGTAATCCTTGTAAACATGACTAGCTTATGATATAATCTACTCACCACTGACTAAGATCCAAATAGTGGAGTCTCCTTGGCCATTCTCTATGTGAGGATTGGATCTCATTAGTAAATTACCTCAATCATAAGCTAGTCATGTTTTTATCATTACTACTATTAAATATTTTACCAAATGGGTAGAATCCATGCCTCTTGTCAATGTCACAAGAACCACTATTTTTAGATTTATCCTTAACTAAATCATTTATTTCTTTGGAGTTCCCCATACTATCATCTTTGATAATGATAGTAATTTAAAAAACAAGGACATGAAATAGTTATGTGCTAAATAAAAAATTTCCCACAAATTTTCCACACCTTACCATCCATAATGTAATCATAAAGCAGAGGACACTAACAAAATCCTAAAAAAATATTAAAAAAGACCATTCAAGAAACTCACATGTATTGGCATGTTCATTTATATCCCATATGTTGGGCCTACTATACTAGCATATGTACTACCACTAGGGCAACACTGTTCTCACTAGTATATGGTTCTAAAACAATATTACCATTAGAATTCGAACTCCTATATTTACATATATTTATTCATGGTATCATTCCTGATGAAGAATTATGAGAATCTCTTCTTCATGCCTTATGATTTATTGTTGAACATCGTTTGGCCACCTTACAACATAACTATCAATACAAGGCTCACATTGCCAAATGTAGTCACCTACAAGTGGTATTTGGATGCTAAGAGTGTTACTTGAGATAACCTACTCTTATATCAACCCTAGACCTATCCTAGATCCTTTATGACACTTTTTCACCCATTGTTCAAACCACAAACATCTCCAATAATCTCAAACATAGTCCCAAACCTACATTCCTAGATCCTAACCCTTTATGCCTAGCAACCTACCAAATGGACACTAGCACCACATTAAAGAAATTAGATCCATGTGGAACTAGTGTCCCCAACATGGAATTAGCATCCCTTACCCTAAATCTTAAATGAATACCCCTCCTAAGGTCAGCCCAAGAACATTTTATTATTTTCACAAGCTATGGATCACTATAAATATAATACTATTAGACCTCTATCCACTAGATGGAAAATATATACAAAAATTGTATTCAAACAAGAAACAAGTTGAGAAAAATCAAGGTTATTAATCCTTATTCTACCCTTCTTCTACATACTAATATCTAAAGTTACCCTAAGCCCATTTTTCAAATATTTCCAATCTTAAGCACACTCAAAGCATTCAATACCACTACCATTCTAGCATTCACTCGCACTTGCACTAAGCACTAAGTGGGAGAACTACATTGGGTTTGATCCCTCTTTGGAGTATTGGTATGTAAGCAACTCTCTTCACAATAGGGTGTTGAGGATGTCTAACCTATCTGATTAATGAATAGACATTTTTAACTCATGCCATAATTGTAAAGAATATTAGGTTTTGCATATTAAATTACTTATTCTAGGTATAATCAGATTTATAGATTATGTGCATGCAAGAATAGAACCAAGAAACACATGTGAAAGTACACCTAAAAAATAGGAACAATCTTGTGAAGAGGACACTAGCACCATTTTTGGGACACTAGAACCACATGTAACTACTGTCCAAAGGGAGATCTAACTCAAGAAACCCTTAACAACACTCAGCCCTATTTGTAACTCAGTTTTCAACACCTAGATCTTCTATGACAATTTTTTCCATGATAAGTCTCTATTTGCACATATTTATTACTATTTTTAAAAATTAAAAACAAGTCAAATTTTGTAACAAATTAGTGGTTATTTATTGCATATTATTTCACTAATTCAGACAACTCATCCCTTTAATCTAACATAGGATTTACACTAGCTAAAACCCTAAAAGGTTAAAATATTTAGTGAACTCAAATTACTTTGAATATTACTTAAAACCCTAATTCTATATAGGGTTTACCTTCTCCCAATTTTTATGAAATAAATTAGGTTATAAACTCTTATTTTTCTAATTTTTTGGCATAACATATCTCATTTTATCAATCCCATATTAAGGTTTCATTTATTTAAATATAATTTAAATTTTTGTAAATCAACCCTAATTCAAAACCCTAACCCTAGCTAACCCTAGGGTTTACATTTCCATAAATCAAATTCTAGATCCATATATCTTATGATTTTTATTTCATATAATCATGATCATGATGATAGAATAAATTAATCACTTTTTTGGCAAAGTTTAATACTTTCATTTGCATGTTTGTTCCCTTTAATTAAGAATGGACTCAAAAAAGACGTAAACACATGTATATATGATATTTTATATCAATTAATATATATTTAACATATCATAGCATGCTATATTTCTCCTATGTGTGATTACATTAACAAATAACCCATACACACACAGAGGATTTAGCACATAGGCTAACAACTATGTTTCAAGTTTCAATGTCATATCTTATGCATGGGACATAATCTCCTTCTCCTCCTCATCTCCATGAGGGTGATAGTTACTTTACCTCTAACCATGTACATGTTATCACTCCAAAAAATCATGCAACCTATACCAATGTCAGTAATCCCCATACTTAGCCTATTCACACCTCTTCCCTACAAGGTGTGTGCTTACATGTTCAATCAGAAATAGCTAGAGTTTGCACTTGTGAGACTCTATGTAATCAAACTATCAATATGAACAAGATATTTTTAGGTTTACAAAATTAGAATCAACTATTTCATGAAAATATTACAACATTTTAAAATCCATTTACAAGACAAAGGCCTCCAGGGTACAATAGTGTAAATCATGTATATGTATCTTCACCTAGTCAATTTGTGGGAAACAATGTTACATATCTAAATCATAAATCACAAAAAATTACATCTAAAAATAGTGATTCAAAAACCATTCAAAGGTCAAATAAGAGTTCAAGTGAGATACTAAGTGAAATTATTAAAGCTAAGTTGATCAACCTACCCACTCTACACTTAGTAAGGAGATCCAAATATTATTGTGTATATCATACAATGCATGGGCACCACACTAATTCATGTTTAGCATTAAAAAGGAAAATAAAATAGATAATGGATACAAATGACTCACATAGTGACATGTTATCAACACAAAATACAATGTCACATCTACCAATTCAAAAAGGGTCAAATTCAGAATTAGTACAAAAATGGTTAGCAAAACATAACTCAGAACAACAAAAGGTTCATAAAACACAATCAGATCAAGAAATAGTATAATAATCACATGTAAATCAAGAAAAATATGCAAATATACCTCTCCAAAATGAGGCTCAACTTTTAAATTAGTATGGGTTTGATCAAAATTATCTACAACAATTTGATTATTATGGTTAAGGTTTGGGCAAGCAGGCCCAAGACATCAATTTTCCTATTCTAGTAGTTGATAACATTGGTCAATAGGGTTTGGGATTTATTGAACATTATAACGCACATTAGTCACAGATACATTCTATCAAGTAAAAACATTTAGATACATAGGAAATGTTACAGAAAGAGCAAGATCTTAAGTTTCAAAGTCAAAATCATGTTACATAAACAAACATTCTCAAAATAGGTTTTCTAACAAAAGAGCTTCCACAACACTGTATGTCTACAATAAGAATAGTTTCAAAGGGAAAAATCACAATCAATAAGCCAAATCACAATTCATAAATGTCAACTCCATAGTATTAGGTAATTCCCTCTAGCATTATAGGTTATTATGATTATGATGATGAATAATACTCAGATTCTTACTGCAACAATATTCAGCTATAGCATAACATTGACACTGCATGAGAGATTGTCATTCTTATTTTTTAACATAGGCCAAAATGATAGTGAGTCTCCCATAAGACTCATTATTTATCATAGTTCATACTCCTTGTACATACTTTCTTCTCTCTTCTTCCTTATATATAGTTTATTTTCATTTACTTGTACATAACTTATTTCCAAAAAATACAAAAATAATATAACATGTCAAAACACAAAAACATTCAAATATTACTCAAAAAACATGAAATTTATATATTGTATGCATTGTTATGTTTACATTTATTCTATTTCCCATACATTACATATGATAGTTATCTTAGTACAGTCAATTTTATCACACATATATGCTTCACTTATTCTTTTTGAGTTTTTGTAGATTACATACAGGACTCTGGTCCACTATACTTATCCAAAGTTACTATCATCTACCCACTAGGGGAATATATACTGATCTAGGTTTATTCATTTGATACATCCACCCAATTGGGGGCATCTCACACGTAGTTGCTATTACTAGGTTCTATCCTCATATTTTATACATTCTAGTTTATGTATTGATATATTTTGATATTTATCATTGCTACTCATGCTCATATTTTTTTATGATTATCACTAGTTTAGACTCAATGTATGTACATCCTAGAATTTACATAGATTTATACTATATTCATACATACTTTCAGTTCTAATTTTCCTAGTTTAAACTTGATTGTTTTTCTTATGCTTCTTATATTCAAGGTCATTTAAATATGTCATTACCTTTTGGCTCTACACCACTTTTATTCTTGTATGCCTTGAAAATTTGCCTATGTCCCTTATCTGTGCTTTCTTGATTGTATATGTGGACATTTGAACATGTCTTTCTATGTGTCTCTAATCCAAATTGCTTGTTCCTTGTATATGTGGACATTTAAACATGTCCTAGTATGTCTTTTATTCTTAAATTTAGTGACATGTGCTAATGTATCTTGTATTGTGTCCCCTTGGCTTACTTTTGTGTGCCTCATATGTTTTGTATGTATGCTTTCTTGTATGCATCTTTACCATGACACTTTTATTTTCTTGTTACACACACCAATTTTCAATGCCATGAGGGACCTCATGCATCTACCCTTCCTACTTGGGTGTCATGATGGACATCATGCCCCACCACTAGGTAGCTACTAAGATTTGTTGTTATACACATTGATTACATATATCTTGACACCCTTGTACAATTCTTGATACAACATACATCTTACACTACATACTTATGCTCAGATTCCTTTACATTATAATGTTATGTTTGTATATTGTATTGGATTATCACACAGTTATTATGTATGCTTCAACTAACAAATTTTGTATAGTTATTTATTTTGAGGATAGTTATTGCATAGGTTTCACAACTACCATTGAAAGAGGGGGCATTCATTGAGATTTTTCATAGAGATAAGTCTCCTACAATGTTATTCATAGATCATTTTTAGCACACAGGCTCATATTCATAAAATCAAATATAGGGAACACATAGGAAAAAATAGGAACTCAGAAAGCAATTTAGTCACCAAGATTTTAGACCAAATAGACATTAGCACCTAAAATGAGACATTAGTCCCACATGGTTCTACTATCCATAATAGGGTGCTAGTGTCTAGTATCCCCAGCTTTAGGGTAGTCCATATTAGCTAGAATGGTAGACTAGGTACAATATAGGTTTGTATAGATACAATTATAGGATTGATAATTATGTTCAGATTCTTTTTAGATACACTCACATTTAGTTCATATTTATATCAATTAGTCATATTAGGGGAATCATGCAAAACATGATCACTCACACATTCAGTTCAAATACATATATATAGCTATTACATACTTAGTCTAGAATCAGTATACTAAAATATTAGATTGGGGGTATGTGCATGACACATTATTTTCATATGCTCAGTTACACACAAGTTGATAAAATGGAATGACAAACTCCATATCATTCTCTACACTATATATACTTTTTTATCATGTTCTAGGTTATCACCAATTTCATGCCTTACTCCATCTGTAGTGGTTGGCATTCTTGAGTGGTTCAGAGCTACCTAATGTACCTCAGTGGTCATGGATTTGACACACATAGTTAGATATACCTAGTTATATACTTTTATCACTTTATATAGTTTATTTTTAGATGAATCTACTATACACAGGTGGGAAATAATGGAGTCATAAACTACTTGAGTTCTTGAGCAACCCACATGAGAGGGTTAGACACACTTATAGTCTTATCCAATATATTCATAGGTTATGATCCACCAAGTGGGGGTGGACAATGATGGAGTCAAAATTGAATTGAGATCTTGAGCCACCCACATATAAGGATTGAGTAAGCTATCAACTTAATCTAAGATATTTAATGATTTGATCACTATGTACATGCACACAAGTTATGACCAGGTTCATACATTAGTTTGCATACCCAACGAGGTGTATTTGTTCATTTCCTCTTTCTTATCAATTTAATCAATTTTACTTAGTTACTTTATTCAACATAGTCATTTTGATTTTGATATCTCTTAATTAATGATTGGTTTTTACACATTTCACTAGAGGTCATTCTTCACATATGTTGACCCAACTTCACATACTTAGACTCAGCTACATGAGCTTCACTTCCTAGGTAAGTCTAGGTACACTTCATTTTTCTTTTATACTAGTTATTTTACATTGCTACATTTTTAGCATAAAGGGGGGCAAATGTAATCACCTAAAAGTGGTATTTGGATGTTAAGAGTGTTTTTTGAGATAATATATTCTTAGTTTATCCCTAGACCTATCCTAGATCCTTTATCACACTTTTCTATCCATTGTATAGACCACATACATCTCCAGTTAGCTCAAACACAATCCTAGACCTACATTTCTAGGTCTTAACCCTTTGTGCCCAACAACTTGCCAGCTAGACACTAGCACCACATTAAGGATACTAAAGCCACATGATGTTAGTATCCCCAAAATAGCACTAGTGTTCCTTTCCCTAACTCTCCCAAATGGATATATTTTCAAACATTTACCCCTCCTAAGGTTTCCCTAAGCATATTTTATTATCTATACAAACTATGGATCACTATAAATATAATACTATTAGACCTCTACTCACTAGATGAAAAATAGATGTAAAAATCCTATTCAAACAAGAAACAAATTGATCAAAATCAAGGTTATGAATCCCTATTCTACCCTACTGCATAATACCATCTAAAACTACCCTAATCCTATATTTCAAATATTTACAATCTCAATCACAATCAAGGCATTCAATACCATTATCATTCTAGCATTCACTTTCACTTACACCAAACACTAGGTGGGAGAACTACATCAACCTTTATCCCTCCTCAGAGTATTGGTACATAGGCAACTCTCTTCACAATGAGGTGTTGAGGATATCTAGCCTATCCTAATAATGAACACACATTTTTAGCTCATGCTATACTTGTAAGGATATTAGGGTTTACATATTAAATCATTTATTCTAGGCATAAAATAGAGTTATACATTTCACGTGCACAAGAATAAAACCCATAAACATAGGCATAGATACACCCAAAAAATAGGTACAACCCTATAAAGAGGGCACTAGTGCCATTTTTAGGACACTAATCCACATTTCACTACTATCCAAGTGGGGTGTTACTGTCCAGAGGGAGATCTAACTCAAGGATTCTATAGATGACACTCAAACCCGACCATAATCTAGTTTTTAGCACCTAGATATTCTATGATAGTTGTTTTCTAGATAAGTCTCTATTTACATATTATTATTTTTAAAGTCAAACCAAGCCAAATTATGTAATAAATTAGTAGTTATTTATTGCATATTATTTCACTAATTTAGATAACTTAGCCTTTTGATCTAACATAGGATTTACACTAGCTAAACCCCTAAAAGGCTAAAACACCAAACAACATAATAAAAAAGTCAAAGTCCAAACATTTAATGTTGGTGATCTAGTCCTCAAATTAGACTACACCCATGATAAGGAAGTAAATTATGCCAAAAAATGGTGGGGCCCTTATTTATTAAAATACATTCTTAGTCCTTGCACTTATCTTCTCCAAACTAATGAAGGCCATGTTTTCAAAGAACCCACTAGTGTGCAATTCTTGAAGAAATATTTTGCTTAAATATCTCCTTTCTTTTTTGTAATTCTATATACTATCCTACTAACACTTTTTGTAGGACTTCTCCAATGATCTCTCCTTTTTAGTAGCCTATCTTATACACAAACCTTAGTCCCCTCCTTTGGTCCATTGGTTTCATTTAATTTGTTACTTACATTGTAATACCCTGGATAGGACCCAGTTTTTCTTATGAATACCTCTTTTTCATACATCCATGTTTCATGTTTTTTTATCTTTTGATTACAAGTTTGTTATTTTACAAATATTTTTCATTTTCTTATTTCTTTTGTGAGTTTTAGTGTAAGACCATGGATAGTACCTGTGGATAAGGAATACGTAGAGGGGAGGTTAATCTTGTGTTAGTCCAAGAAATAAAACTCAAATAAACACTCTAAATTTCTAACACCTCTATCCTAGACACTAGGGAAAGCATAGGTAACAAGAATGCATATGAAACACAACTAAAACATAAAATAAAACCTTATTTTACCTTCCTTGGGACTCCAAATGGCTTGTTAAAATGGCTTGTTTGGCTTGTGCATCAAAAAGTCTTTGATAATGAAGCTTGCTTAGCTCCTTCTCTCTTTGGCACCTTGGCTTTGATTGATTGGATTATGATTTGAGCATGTTAACACTAATTTAAATTAATTTAGGCATTATAACACTACTCTTCTTAAAAAATTTAAGACATTTGTACATAATAACTTTGCACCAAAATAGCTTGTTGAAGATATTTGTGCATGATAACTCTGCACCAAAATAGCTTGTTTCTCTATAAATTGTCACTATAACTTTGTCTTATGAGAGATATGTGAAAAAAATTGTTCATAATAAATTTTCACCAAAATAACTTAGAAAGAAATAGGCATGGCCTTGTAATTATAGCCTCAAGAATTAACTCTCACCCAATGTGAGTTAAAGTTGCGTTTAAACATGGAATGGGTTTAAACAAAACCTAAGTGAGTTGAGACTAACTTCAGTTAAGTTAATAATTGTCAAGTAATTATGACTTTAAATTACATGGCATGGCTCTCAAATTAGATATTTTGGGATATTTTGGAAGAGTTTGACAGCTCATAAATGCAATGATGAAAAGGCTTGATATTTTGATTTTTGGAATTTCCATTTTTTGATATTCATTAACTAAAAATGGAAAATTCAACTACAAATTTAATCTTATTTAATTTGATTATTAATTTTGATTATAATTTTAGCTCTTTTAATATTTTATCAAGTACCCTATTTCATAGGTTTATAGGCTAAATTGACAATTGTTATGTTGCAAGGTGATTGGGCATGAATCCATGAGAGGTTATTATTGCATGAGGGCTAGTATCTCAAATCAGGATGCCCCAGCGTCATTTTGAGCTTTGATGAATGATACATAGATGAAATTGGGATGTTCAATGATTCTTAGGCTTAATTTTCAATGGTTGGTAGGAATCAATTTGAATTCTAGTTGGAATACAGTTGTGGCCAGAATTGGATGTCTATATTTTGCTCTTATTTGTGAAAGCATTACAAGTTATAGGCATAGTAACATCTTCTCAAAGAATGAAAAGCTCATATATGCCTAATACTTCATTAGGTGATGGTTGAGCTCTAGATGCCCACTCAAGGGAGTGGCAGGCAAAAAATATCAATGATCAATCCCTTAAAAGAAGGAAAATGATGGGACCAAAAGGTAAAGGTGGGTGGAAAAGACTGATTTGTTCATAGGTAATTATAATCAATGGCATGGTGAGATGCCCCAGTTAAGAAGATAAAGAAGATGATTTTCTTATAAGTAATTGTAATCATCAATATAGCAAGGTAAAAAGATAATGATTTGCCCATAGGTGGTTATAATCATTAGTAAAAGGCTAAGGGTAATAAGATAATGATTTTCCCAAAGGCGGTTATAATCATTAAAAGGGAAAACAATGATTTGACCATAGGTAGTTATAATCATTGGTAGGATAAAAACATGCCCCAGTTGGGTAGATAGAGATAATGATTAACCTAAAGGTGGTTACAATCAGTAACCACCTTTAGGTTAATCATTATCTCTATCTACCCAACTGGGGCATGTTTTTATCCTACCAATGGTTACAATCATTAACATGATGAGAACATGCCCCTGTTGGGAAAATAGAAATAATGATTTGCCCAAAGGCAGTTATAATAATAAACACAATAAAAATGTAACCTTTTTAGGTAGAAGAATGATAATGATTTGTCTAAAGGTGGTTATAATCATTAGAAGGGAAAATAATTATTTTCCCATAGGTGGCTATAATCATTGGCAAGATAAAAACATGTCCTAGTTAGGCAAATAAAGATAATGATTTGCCTAAAAGTGGTTATCATCCTTAACATCTAGATAAATCAAAACATAATGATTTGTTCATAGATAGTTATAATCATTAGCTCTATGGGTGGCATGATACATAATGATTTAACCAAATATGGTTAGAATCATTGGTAGAATGATGGGAAGAATATGGAAAATTAAAAATAGGGCTTACAAACTGATTCTGTACTCATAGAGTAAGAGTAAGCTAGTATAGATGAGAAAGATGAATTTGGGCAACATATTAGTATGGAGATGCACATCCTAACTACCAAGGATTAAAATTATTTTGTCATTTAATTACTCTACATGTGGGGGATGATTGGGATAGATCAAGAATTTTTTAGGTGCCAAGGAAAAGTACCATGATCGCATTGCTTATAAGATTTCCTAAGCTATTTTTTGTTGTAGCACATGATAGTATGCATCATGATATAAAAAACCATTAGAACATAACTGAAATATGCATAAGGACTAACACATGATCTAATAAACATTTGAAAATAATGCACCAATGATAAAAACCATGATGACAGTGTTAACATATGAATATGGATGGACTTAAGTATAATGCATAAGGAATCACCCAATGAACGCAAATAGACTAAGTCAAGGCACAACAAGGAAAGTGTTGGGTTTTATTCTCTTAATCATGTTTTCTTTTGGTGTTAAAGTGGAGCCCCAACAAGATTGTGATCTGGCCTTTCACATAAGACTAAGGTCTTTCTTGCTCACCCGAAACACGTAGCAAGTGATCGGTTCTCATGGGTTATGATGCTTAATATCATACTAGTCATATACTTGAGTTTATTCTTATACCTAATTATAATTACACAAAAAAATAAATACACTATTGTAAACCTTAACTCATTAATCACAACAATCAAGAACACAAAGATAAATGCCATTAAGTTCAAGAGGTTATTTAAGTAAACTCATATAATGCATGTTTTATTAATCTCATAATGGATGATAAGCTCAAAATTAGTCAATGAAACCCATTTTTAATGCTCAACTATCAATTATCTAAAACATAACACCTAAACTAAATGTAATAATTACAAGGCTATATTATATAGTCACTATATGTTATTCATTATCAGTCACATTACATGATTTCACATAGGGGCATTTATACTTGTTTTTCCCTGACCAAGTAGTTACATAATAAATGATAAATGGGTGATTTTCCAATGATCTCATAGTAGATTGAGATTCATGGTAGTATTTTACATGTATATTCCTAAGAACCTGGGCCTTCATTCCACCTATATTCTAGTTCAATGCTAGATTCTTACTACCAAATATCCTCCTTTTTGTAGGCTTGTGTGAAACTCATGATGATTAAAGTCTAGATGGTCCTTGATAATCTCTACTCAATCATCTTCTACTTCTCTTACACTCCCCAAGTCTTTTTCTATTGTTTTGAGTCCTATGCTCTTGGGTTCTTTGTAGTTATGGTTCACCTTTGACTAGGTCTTATCATGCTGATAACTTCCATGCCCTAATCCTCTCACACCTCACTAGTTTTGTGCCATGGTCTTCCTGTAGCATGTTAGTCCCATGGCATGCTCTTCTTGTGCCATGTTCCTCTCACACCATGTTGGTTCTATGCCAAAAATTCTAAACACTTAGTCAAAATTTGGGGTCCAACATCACCCCACACTATGCACTTAGTCCATCCTAGACTAAGTCTCAGTCTTGGCCTTAGCCAAAAAATAAAGCCTAGTTTGTTCAATCTACTTCCTAACATTGTTCCAATGTAACAAAATGTCAAGCAGCTTGGACGTTATCTCTTTTATAGTCACCTTTAACTTATTTATTTCCTCAAGTTGGTCAAAACATTCATTGGCCTTATTAACTAATTACTTGGAGGATGTACTAGCATCCTTATGAACCTCTTCAAGTGTAGTGACCTCAATGATAACCTATCCTTAGAGAGCTAAAAAACTATAATTAAGTTACTATCGATGCATGTTTATTATTTCCTCCATAGATTCAACATCTTTAAATACCTTTGTGCACTCCGTGCAATTTTTTATTAGGAGGGTAGCATCCACAAACTACTACAATTGAGACTCCTCTATGTTAAGTTGAGCCTCCAAATTTTTATTAAGTTGTGCCAGTTTTTCAAAAATCCCATCCAAGATGGGGATCACTTCCCCAACTCTTTCGAAGGTGCACTTATAGACTTCTATAACCTCGATAAACTACTTAACCTCCCATAATGCTTCATGTCTTAGTACGGGTTGTTCATTATAGCATTTTAATAGGATATTTACAAGGGTGTCTAATTTATCCACAACTTCTCCATCCAAAGGTACTCCATTTTCTAATGTTTTTTCTTGGCCCAAAATGGATTTACATAAATTTAAAGTTTTTAATTTGGCCTCTATAGTTTCTTTTATTTTTGGCTTTATCAAAGGTACTTCTTCTTCAGGTACCTTCTAAGTTGCAACTTATATCTCATACATTGACACTATTTGTCCATGTTTATTTTCTACATCGCGTGCATCAGAATCTAAAATTATATTTTGTTGTGCAACTTCAAAGTCCATTTTCACAAATGTGGCACTAACTTATAAAGGAGACATCTTCTAGGGATCAACCCAAAGTGGATTTGGCAGCGTTGGTGCTTGAGAATATCACATGAGGCTATTTGAAGGAATTTCAAAATGGTGTTCTTTATTATACATGTCCAAAATGAAGGACATTTATCACCTTGTATTGATGGTTACATTCTAAGGAAGGAAATAAGGCCATAAATAGAGCATCTTATCTGGGATGCCTATCTGATATTGAGTGTGCAAGTTAGTGGATGCATCAATCAAATGTGGTTGAACTTTAGAATGGTATGCTCCTTTCATTTATTGGAGTCACACTCAAGGATTTTGACCTCCGTATTTGTAGCCAAAGAAGTGCTATTGATGTCTATTCTACTTATATGTTGAGTATCAAAACCATCCCCCTCTTTTCCAAATAGACACCCAATGTCCAATTACATATCATCAAATGTGGTCTCCTCCTCTCACATTGGGGAGGGTGTCTTTTTAGAGTCAAATTCCTCCATTTCTTATTTATGGATTTTGGGTCCTTCTTACATTGGTTTCATAAGGGGTAAAGGTGCTAACCCCACAAGTTATTTCTCTAATGTGTTTTTCAAGACAGCCCTTGATGGTGAAACCCTCGGTAGTGATGCCCTTATTGGAGAATTTATTGGTGGAGAAGCTTTTGGAGGTGAAGCTCTTAGTGGCAAAGCTCATAAAGGTGAAGCCATTGGTGGATAAGTTCTACGTGGTGGTGCCTAGGTAGTCTTTTACCACTTTGAAGGTTCTGGATGTGAACTTGTGTTGACATCATACTCAACCTACTTATTCTTCTCAATATGTGGTATAGGTAAAAAATTCACTTTTATGCTCTGTGCCTTTTGAATATCTTTTCTTGGGTTATAGCATGTAAAACAGATTGTGCATAGTTTCTTCAACCATGGTCTATGACTAGCAGTAGATTCATAATGTAATCTACTTCTCTTTATCTTTAATGAAAAAGGAGAGTTACCAAAGACATGTATCTTCTACTTCATTTAAATGACAACCTAAGGACGTAAACTTGATAGGATGATGTCATTGTATGTGCACACTTAATTCTCTAATTTGACATTTTATTTATTGTAATCTAGGATGTTGGAAATTATGAAAGAATTGAAATGTTAAATTGAACACTCATACAAAATCATGAATTAAATGATTACACTATTTTATATTTGGAAGCTTCCTTAAGACAATCATATGCAAAGCTAAAAATCACACAACTCAAAAATAAATAACATGCTTAGATAATTGATGGATCAGATTGTTGTTGAAATAATTCCAAAGGTGGCCCTTCCTTCAGACTTGAGCTTCAATCCTTCCTCTTACACCAATGAAATTGACTCAAAAATAATTTCTCATATTAAAAAAATGTAGCAAGAGATTTTTACAAGAAAATCATAACAGTTGTCTTACAAAATATGCTTCTGCTATATTACTCTAATTTTATCTCTACTACTTTCTCAACCCTATTGCTACATATATATACAACAGGGGATACTATCTTATATAAAACAAAATACATTCCAAATTAAGAAACATTCAGTTGTATAATTATAGAAAATAGTTTCTTCTACTAAGGCTGTCATTCATAAGAATTTTGAAATGTTTTTTTAGGACAAACTAAGTTGTTCAGTCCTCAACTGAATCTTTACCATGTTCCATGAAAGTTGTTATAATTTCTACGAGTCGGTTAAATTGGGAATCAAATTTTGTTTGCTCGCATCTTCAGTTATGCAATGGCTATAGGATGTTTTCTCATGATGAAATTTCACTATTGTAGGATGGATCGTGAAATGTTCCTTTGCACTTATTACTTCAAACACCTTAAACACATTATAAATATAATCATCCTATAGTAAAATATAAATATTATATACTTGATTTTCAAGAAAAAAGTCTAACTATTCAAAGATACATGATAATATAATGTTATTTTCAAAATATGGTTGTTTGAAGATAAAAAATTATGGGAAAATGGGTCAAAAACATGACAAATAAGAAGGGTGAATATGTAAAATGAGGGTGAAAACATGATAATTTTGGGGCTCATCACACCCTATAACTTATACTTTGCTTGTCCTCAAGAAACAAACTTGCTCATTTCAAACTCACAAATAACTATGAAGTCTACATGTTCAATGACACCACTAAGTATATGAGCTTAGAATCCATGCCTTTGTTCACAAAGCTATCATTTTCTAGCTTCCCTAGCTACATCTAATGGATTCTTATCCTACCAATCTAGAATGGGGTACCAAAACAAAGGAGGTTGTAATCTTATGCTCAATAATTATGCTTCTAGTTCTCTTGGAAGCATAATGTATCTTATTATTCTATCAAATATTGCTTTTAAATTGAAAAGAGAGTATGGATCCTTACTCTTTAGCTCAGGGGTGAGATCATTTCATCTCTCTATGTATTATTCTCATGCTGATGGTCTAATATAAGTTCTCAATATTTCTAGCAAACCAAGCCCTTACTTCCTTCCTTAGCATAATTTTATCCCAATTTGACAACACAACTTTAGGTGTCCCTAATTCTCCTCTGATAACCAATTGAATTTCTCTTTCCTTTTTCATGTATTTAGTCATCTCACAACCTCTCCTATGCTCATTTATAAGATATGTTAAAAATGCATTTAAAATGACATCTCCAACATACAAGTTGGAATTCCACTCTTTATCATATAGCACAACATAGTTATAAATATAGAATTACACAATTGTGCTTGTTCCTCTTGTGAGATTACTTTATATAATTGAAATAAAGAGAGAGGGTCAATTAATTCACATGGCATGTCATAATAAATTAACATGAAATTAAATTTATGCCACTATTCTTCAAGGTAAACTAAATATATCCTTGCAAGAGGCCTCGAATCAAGGATTGCTTGCGTAAGATTAGCCAAATATTCAACTTTATGTTTTAGTTTAGATATCCCTTCTTCTTTGATTTTGACATCTTCCTTTAATTTATTGTTTTCTTATATCAATTCTCTAAATCTTTAAGACCAACTTTCTATCTATTTCATCATTTTAGAATACATAGTAGATGAAGAACTATACCTAATTGCTTGGTTAGTTGTGGGCTTTGCCTATCATTTTCCTAATATATGAAGCTATTAAATAGAAGCTATAGGATGGATATCTATTGAAGGATACATCTGATAAGATGTTGCATCAAGTGCATCTAGTCCATTTCTTGATTAGTCTCATATTTTTTCCTTAGTCATTCAATTTCTTGTAGAGCTTGTTCCCAGGTAGGAAATTCTTCTTGTATCAACATAGGGGTTTGCTCCACTTGTTCTATTTCTATATTACTTTGAATTTTTTCTTCTTAAAACTTTTCAATGTTGTGTCTTTCTTATTATGTTTCCTCATTGCATTCTTGATAATACTCTTCTTCTCGGGGATATCCTTATTCCTTGTCAGTTTCCATTTCATCAAAACTAGATGCCTCAAGTGTCTTATGACTGTTGGTAGTTTGTTCTTCTTCTGATTCCACACTAATTTTTATGACAAAAGAATTCCTGGTTCGAGGCATTCCTCTCATCTTTCCTCTCAGTCTATGAGACCTTTGAGGACCAGTTGTAACCTTATCCTTTTTAGGGGAAGGTGGAATCTCTTCTTCAGATGCCTTGGATTCAGGTTGGAGGATCAATTTATTCTTACTTATTATGGGTTCCTTTATTGTTCAGGCATCCGCCATGAGGCTCATATTTTTTTTAGGTTCTTGTTTGTATATAGTAAGGTCCTCTTCTACAGGTTCTTGTGTGACTACAGGAAGGTCCTCTTTCACATGATCTTGTGTAGCTACAGGAGGATCTTCTAAGGTAGGTTCTTGTGTAGCTACAGGAAGATATTCATCTATCTATTCTTATTCCTCCATTTATTACTCTACCTCTATCTCTTCTTCTTATTCATCATTATCACTTTATGCATTTATAGGTAATTGAATAAAATCTTTCCAATTTACATTAGTCCTAGTCCTATGTAGGCAATCTTGAACAATTAACTGAATTAAGAAATGATGAGAGAGGACTCTGGGGTTATCTTTTTTAAATGCATCTACCATTATTTTTATCATATTAAATATGAAATTGTGAACCTTTATTTCAATACCATACCATAGATGGTTTCTAAATTTAAAATGAACTCCATGTAGTATGGAATATCTTCCTTCACAGGTAAAATATCTGAAGATGAATATAGAAACTCTTGTCCATCTTCTTGGTAATGATAAATGTGTAGTTCCTTGCTTTAATTCCCCATTATTTCATCCCCTCTAATGAATTTTTCCCTCTATACTTTTGCATCAAATTTTTCTTTCCATAATTCTCCTATTATGCATAATTTGGTTACTCTATTGATAATAGTTTCAATTAATTTTATCTCTATTCCTTTTACTATTGCCAAATTATTTTACAATGATTCAAAAAACTCCTTTGCAAATCCTTGGTCAAGAGTGCTAAGCCTCTCAAAATATTGATCCCACCCTACATTCTGAACTAGGACAAAAAAAATTGGGTCACTAGTCAAGGGAGAGATGTCGAGCAGCTCATGCTTGACTAAGTTTCCTCCCATGTTATAGGATAAAATTTTGATTATAAGGTTTGCATTCTTACAACAAGGGTTCTATATCTTCAAGAAGGAATGTTTGAAATTTACTTTGGAAGAGAGAGAATAAGTTCGAATTATGGAAAATCCCTCCAACTTAAAATGGTCACTTGTCCTCAAGGGATACAGTTGGCATGCACTAAAGGCATTGTGGAAGTGACAAGAGATAGATGAAATGGTGGTAGCCTTTAATGGTCATATTAAAGAATATTTATTGGGATGGCACAAGCAAGTAGAGATACAAAAGATTTAATAGCATTAAGAACCATAATCTAGAGAATAATTAAAACTTATAAAATGAAATAAGTACAAATATTTACATTAGTACTTAGGAGTACCTTTCCATTAATGCATGAATGATGAGTAAAAGTGGTGGATGTGACGATTATTGAGCATGTATCATCCTTTGATCGAAAGAAAGAGTGATTTTTTGAGAAATGCATTGTATGATGGAGTGATAAAAATTCATCCAGTAGTGAGAGAAATGCTTCCTGTGGTAATAAGAATTATCCTTTAGCAATAATAATTACCCTGTAGTAACAATAATTTTATCCTATAGCAAAAGGAAAGTTTTTTTATGATCTTGAAGAATGAATTTTCAAGCAAATATATGGAGATAAAAGTTTATTGTTATGGAATTTTATTTTTTAATAACGAATGATGATCAGCTAGTGACCTAGTTTTTTTATTCAACAGTCATCACCAACGTCTGAAGGTTTTTGTTGTTGAATTTTCTATTTTTTATTATTATTATTTATTTAGATTTTTTGGTCCCAACTCAACTAAAATTGGAGAATCCCATGAGTTAGGATTTTATTTAGCCTGAATCAAGCCATTGTGAATGGTTTGTTCCTGGCTACAAGAAGCTTATTTTTCTTAGAAAATATCGGAGAAGGGTTGATATAAATATCCTTCGACTGTAGGAACAGGTTGAAGATATATCTTGAATATGGTCCATAACTAAATATGGTCTAATAAAAAATATATATCTTACAATCTAGGAATAATATCTACTCTTTTGGATTAGATATTGCCTTTCTTTTGGTGAAAAATGTTGTGGTAGTGATCCTATAGTAACATAGTTAGCAATGTCTATGAACCAAGGAGATTGAATAGTTACTACAAACAAATGCTCATTCAAAAATGAATTATCAACAATAGGAATTTGTTCATCATTTTATAGTTGAGATATAAAATTTGCTATTACATTATCCTTACCTAGTATGTCCATAATGGTAATATCAAAATCTTACAATAAAAGCAACCATCTAATTATCCTACCTATTACAACCAGTTTGTTCATCAAATCCCTGGTTTTTGCATGATTCATGTGGATGAATACTTGGTGACCTATAATGTAGTGTCAAAATTTGTTGATAACATAGATGATTATAAGAAATTTCTTCTTTGTTATAGTGTAGTTGAGCTCGGCCCCTTGAAGATTCTTGCAGATAAAATAGAATACATAACTTAGTGATTCATCTTTTTAGCCAAGGATAACTCCTAAGGTATTATTAGATGCATTTATGTGGATGTGAAAAAATTTCTTCCAATCAAGACCCCACAAAGTGGGGTTTTTATGATAAGGTCCTTGAGTTGCTAAAAGGTAGTTTAATAATCATTAGTATAGGTAAATTTGGCATCCTTAATAAGCAATCCAAATAATTGGGTAGCAATTTTATTGAATTCCTTGATGAATCATATATAATAACCAGTATGTCCTAAAAAGCTTTTAACATCTTTCTATTTCTTTGGTGTGGGTAGATCCTTAATTATAGTTATCTTTGCTGGATAAACTTGAATTCTAGTAAGGGAGATGTGATGTCCCAACAAAATCCCTTCAGTCATAATCATATAACAATTTTCATTTCTCAAAGATAGTTGGTGGTCTTGGAAACATTGAAGGACCTTCACCAGGTTGGTAAGAGCTTCTTCAAATATCTACCCATATATGGTGAAATCATCCATGTAGATTTTAACATAGTCATGGGAAAGATCAGAAAATATGCTCAAAATAGCCCTTTGAAAAGTGGTTGGGGAA
This sequence comes from Torreya grandis, assembly GCA_037957365.1. Taxonomy (NCBI): domain Eukaryota; kingdom Viridiplantae; phylum Streptophyta; class Pinopsida; order Cupressales; family Taxaceae; genus Torreya; species Torreya grandis. The sequence continues at coordinate 4,318,575 of JARHVA010000711.1, forward strand.
TTGTAAAGACCAAATGGTAAGATAACATAGACATAGGATCCCTAAGGGAAAAGTGGTTTTGTCTTGGTCTTGCAGAGCTATTTGTATCTGATTATAACCACTATAGCCATCTAAGAAGGAAAAATATTTTTTCCCTGCTAATGTATCCAGCACATAATCAATAAATGGTAGGGGAAAGTGATCCTTCCTTGTAGCAACATTTAATTCTTCGTAGTTGACACAAATATGTCATTTTCCCCCTTTATTACATATAATGACAAAGGGAAAGACCCACTGACTATCCAAAATGGAATAAATAATTCCTACATCTAAGAGTTTTTAAAACTTAGTTTTGAAAATGTCTTTAACTACAAGATTCATTCATCTTTGGGGTTGGTGAATAGGTTTGCATTGTTCTTTAATGTAGATGTGATGTGTGCATAAATATAAGGGTATTCCTCTCATGTCATGGTAGTCCTCGAAAAAAAAAATATGTCCTTTTTCAGCATTGTAACTAGTTTTCTTATTGGGATGTTAAAGATGTGTTGATGTTGAGAGGTTTATTTGGCAAAATGTCCACTTGCTTCGTTAAAGAGAGCATGGTTTCCACATTGGAAATTAAAGGAGCATAGTTACATTGATGGGGAAGCAACTGATGGAATGTCTAAATGTACCTTGTGATTTTAGCAAGGTCATTTTAAAGAAAAGTATTATGAAGTAGACATGGTCTATATTCGAATATGTCTTTGGCTACAAGATCCTACCAATAAGTGTTTTGTAGGATACCAAAAAGGATGGTGTCTTCTTCTTGTGCTTGAAAATTTGGACTCTGATCAATTATACACAGTTTTCAAGGAGATAGCTTCCTTAAATTTATAAATCCAAAGAGTTGGTCTATCATTCTAGGAAGGCTTGGCTGGTGGATAAAGAAACAATTTCTTGGTGTTATTTCCATTAGATATTAACATTTTTCTTGACCTACAGCCAATAAAAGCATCAATTGTGGCCAACCATGGGTAGCTAAGAATGAAAGGATAACCTCCCAAGTTACTTTTAGCTAAAGGACAATAAATTATGTCAAATATTGATAGGAATCAATAGTGATAACTAGGTCTTCAATAATCCCTTCAGGCTTAATAGTTGACCTGTCAACCATCTATAGGACTGTGGGTGTTGGATGGAGAGTTGTAAGTTTGAGTTACTGCCAGGTCTCCATAGTCATCATGTTGATGGTTTCACCCAAGTCAATTAAGATATTGTAAATGGGTTGGTTGTGGATACTAACATTGACTACAAGACTTCTAGGATCAAATTATTTTGGGGGAACTATGTTTCCAAACATAATATTTGTTAGTTGGCCAATAACTTTGACTATTTTAGGATATTTCCTCTTTATTACCAATTTTTTCAAACCTAGGTCTCTAACAGCCTTATTATAGACAAGAACATCTTTTATTTCTTGAAAGAGTGGGATTTTTATGCACACATTCTTGAGTTATCCTTGGATATCAAATTTGGGTTCTGGTTCAGGATGTGAGATGCTTAATCTCTCCAAAAAAGGAGGATTACCAAATTATTTTTGGTTTTTTGGTGGAATTGGCTTAGGATTATCCATGGGTGGTTGTGGATTAGTATGGATTTTTCAGGTTCTTAAAAATATTATGTGATTATGGGTGAGGTGGGTTGTGAAATAATGCATCATGAGTAAAGATGGACTTGATTAATATCCAAGGTATATGTTGGATATTGCATTATTTCAATGGATTATGTTGGTTGAACCAACTTATTAGAAAGGTTAAGGATGGGATGGGTAGGTAATTGAGTGGGTCTAGAAGGTTTCTAAGTGTTTAGAATTAAGGCTTACTATTGTGATTGTTGGATTTGTTTAGGAAAGCCTCGATTACCTCTCCATAGCTATTGTCATAGATTAGGAGGAAAGATCCATTGCTGGTTTTGGAATTACCTAGGTTGAGGTTATTACCCATTATGTTGCATTTATAATTGATTCTAGAGTAGCTACCAATTTTTTTTAGGCCAATTTTAATTGGGTATATTTATCCAAGAACCATATTGAATATTATTTGAGAATTAAGAATTTGCAAACATAGAGTTTGGTGGCATACCTAGAATTGATGACCTTTGCACCCATGGTCTCCTTTAAGCCACATAAAATAATTGATCATCTCCTCTTATAGTATGTATCTCCATTATTTCAATATTCTCCTCTGTTACGTTGGCTAACCAAGCTTTCATAGAATGGCATGTGCATTCTACCTTCTTTTTTTGCATTTAGGGTAATAGGTAGCTAAGGCTTTTCATTTTCTTCATGTTTCCTTCACGTATGCAATGTATCAAAGCTAAGTGGTTAGGTCATTGATAATGTCTTGATTTATGTCTGATAGTAGGTTATTGACTTCACATTTAGATAGTCCTATTGAAATGCTATAGGAAGGGTTTTGCCCCTACTTTTGTTCATGGTTGAGCTGGAGTAGTTTGTATATAGACTTGTTAGTTCGTTAAAGGATAGTGTGGAAACATCTCCACTAGACATTAAGTCTAGTGCCTTTAGAAAATAATCGCTAATTATTTTTAAGAATATTAGCTTGACATATTCTTTCTCCATTATGATCTGTTTGGAATTTTGTAAGCTGAATAGAAATCTTTCCATATATTCCTCCAATGACTCATCATCAGCTCGTGTCATTCTAAATATGTCATCTCTTCTATAGTTTTGACTCTACAATAGTCTTGGTATTTCAAAAAAAACTTCTCCTTCATTTATTCCCAAGTATAAATGGCATCTTTTCCAAGTCCCACGAACCATTTAAGTGTTGCATCTTTGAGTGTTGCTAGAAATAGCTTGAGTTTCTGAGCATCTTGATTATAATCATAAGTGCAGCATAAGATGTCAAACTCAAAAAGATATGTGCCTGGATCCTCATTTGCTTTTCCCCTAAAATTAGGGAGAGAAAAGTGAGGAATATTCTTCATGGGTGCATTTACTTCATGAGTAAGGATGGGGAATTCAAAGGTAGTGGACTGATTGGTAGTGTTTTCTTCCTAAAGATCCTCCATGAATACTCTTTTTATTGGTAGAATGGAAGTTCTTACCACCCATTTCTCAAATTTCCTATTAATTATTCTATTTCTTGGGGTGTAGAAGATGGAGATTTTATCTTGTTTTTTAGGAATATATGGCTTCCTATACAATGTAGATGGTGTAGAGGTTTCAAAAGATTCAACTTGTGTCTTGGAAAAGTGTCTTTATAAATTGGAAGATTCTAGTGGCCAGGAATTTATTCTAGGAGCAAGAATAGCCTTGAATGCCTCCTTAGCAATAACTTTTAGCGACGAAGGGAAGTAGACTTTTGATTCTTGAGTATGAGGTCGTAAGGTGGGGATCCTTAAGGGTGGCACATAGTGATATCTTTTAGGGGTACAAACCTATTCAAAATCTCCAACTTGTGCTACCAACCCAACCAAAAATTCCTCCTTTTCTACCTCTTTTATTGATAACTGAGTGATATTAAGAGACTTCCTCATGTTCCTAAGTTTTTTAAGGATGAATTTATGTTCTTGCATCACTGGTTGATTATCTAGGTAGAAATCTTCTTATATGATCCCATTCTCTTTGCATGTACATCAACCACTTTTTACAAAAATGTTTGCCCTGCCTACACAAGGTTAGTAAATGGGAGTTTTTAAAAATTTATAGTATTTTAATTTGTAGAAGGGAAATTTAAACTATAAAAATAGGAAATATTTAATATATAAAATATTAATCTCTAAAAATTAGGAAAGTAATAAACATCTATAAATAACAGCTATCAAGATTGAAGATTTCTAGTGTGTGACACCCTTCACTAGCAACAATGCCAAAAATGACTAGCAATAGATTCATAATCTAATATACTTCTCTTGATCTTTAATGAATAAGGAGAGTTAACAATGCCTTGTATCTTCCACGTCATTTAAATGTCAACCTGAGGATGTAAACTTGAAAGGATGATATCACTATATGTGCACACTTAATCCTCTAATTTGACATTCTATTCATTCTAATCTAGGATGTGGGAAACTATGCAAGAATTGAAATGTTGAATTGAACACTCATACAAAATCATGAATTAAATGATTACACTATTTTATATTTGGAAGCTTCCTTAAAATAATCACATGAAAAGTTGAAAATCACACAATTCAAAAATAAAACATTCAAAACATATATGAAATAAATAACATGCTTAGTTAATTGATAGATCATATTATTGTTGCAAGACTTCCAAAGTGGGCCCTTCCTCCTTCTAACTCGAGCTTCAATCCTTCCTCTTAAAACAATGAAATTGACTCAGAAATAATTTCTCATATTAATCAAATGTAGCAAGAGATTGTTATAGAAAAATTATAACAACTGGCTTACAAAATATGCTTCTACTATATTACTCTAATTTCATATCTACTACTTTCTCAACCCTATTGCTACATATATATATACAATAGGGGAGACTATCTTATACAAAACAAAATGCATTCCAAATTAAGAAACATTCAGCTATAGGATAATAGAAATTAGTTTCTTCTACTAAGGTTATCATTTATATGAATCTTACAATGTTGTTTCAGGACAAAACAAGTTATTCAGTCCTCGACCGAATCTTTACTATGTTTCATGAAAGTTATTAAAATTTCTATGATTCAATTGAATTCTGAATCAAATTTTGTTTGTTCACAACTTTGGTCAAGAATTCACTTTAAGATGTTTTCTAATGATGAAATTCCATTGTTGTAAGATGGATCATGAAATGTTCCTTTGCACATATTGCTTCATACACCTTAAACACATTATAAATAAAATCATCCTATAGTAAAAGATAAATATTATATACTCGATTTTCAAGATAAAAGTCTAACTATTTAAAGATACATGATAACATAATGTTATTTTAAAAACATGGTTGTCTAAGGATAAAAACTTATGGGAAAATGGGTCAAAAACATGATAAATAAGAAGGATGAATATGGTAAATAAGGATTAAAACATGATAATTTTGGGGCTCATCAGTCTACTTAACCTTGATGTTAGTCTTATCAGTCTCATGCTTCTACCTGTAGGCCTTCTTACCAGGATAGACATACATCTTCCAGAGAGTGTGAATCTCTAGGTTAATTTAGTCTGCTTTTAGGGTGAGAGGTTGTGCATCAAAAATGTGGTTTACTAAATTAATGAAGTATCACACCATGAAAACATACGGTATCTTTAACCACACTAAGAGTTTTGTAGATGGGCACATCTTGATATGGGCTAGAGATAAATGTTGTTTCACAATGAACTAGGCTTGCTCGCCAACCCAGATGGGAAAATTCTTTGGAATGCACCATTCATTTCCAAAGGCCTCTTTCATGTCATCATACCATGACTTCATTCTTATTTTTGTATGTAAGGGTGATATGATTAAGGCACATGAATGCCTTGTAGTACTTGGAAGGGGACTTGTGTTCTGGTAGGTATGCCCACTTTAATTCATCAGAGGTGTAGTCTAATACACCAATCTCATCAAATACCATTAAAAACAAAATTACCCACCACATCGATCTTGGTCATGATGATGTACGTGGCTACATAGAAGGTAGGATCTTACAACTTTTTAATGGGCATGGCATGACATTGCTTCTAGTACATGAGCACCATTGTTATTTTCTCTATCTCTTATTAATATTCCAAGTCAAACTCCACATCCATGCTATAGCATTTTAGTCTTGACACCTTGCTTATTCTCTCAAGCATAATCTTCATGTTATGCCTAGCCAAGTAGATGTAGTCCTCATGGATGCGTGAGAGTAGAAATTTTACTAATTTCACTAGTTTTTCAAAGTATATAAAGCTCAAAAACTAAGATATCCCTATAGAGTCCAATGCATTAAAAAATTAAGGTCATACACCAATTTATTTTTGGTTTTCTAACACTCAACCCAATAGTCATTCTATAATTTGACCTCATTCCTAGGTTGACGATGGTTGTAATCAAATATGATACATGAGGGTAATTTTGATACTTAAATTTTTTTGTGCATCACTATTTTGGGATGCTACATCTCTTATATCATAAATGGTGGGGGTGGAGGTGCTTGTGATTTTTTCTTGACAGGCCATCCTGAAGTCTCTACCTTTCACACATTGCCCTTGTTCTTCAGGTGTTTCTTCTCTAGTTAGTATTGCTTCCCTCCAATAATTGGTACCTCCTCTTCTAGTATGGTTGGTAATGAATTACTTATTAATTCCTTCTTCTTAAGATGTGTTACCCACCATGGCTCTCAAAGGTTGAGGTGTGACCATCCAACGTTCCTAAAGGAATACATGTTTGTGGTGTAGATGACTTAGGTTTTTCTGCCCTATCACCCTCTAATGGTAGATGTATACCCTTGAAACCTAAAGCTACTATTTTTATTTATTTTAAATCATAATTAAAGGTTAGTTTCTACTTGATTACTCAGTTAATGTCCTTTTTAATATCTATACATGGGATTTGATGCTCTGATCTTGCACTTGCTCTAAAGTCACCTAGACTTAGTTTACTCTTCAGCTCTATAAAACTCAAATGAAAGAAAAGGTAAAATTTAAAATGAGCTCTTAAGTCCTTTTTATAGGATCGAGGGGGTAACTTCCATTTACTATCCTCACATCCTTTTGAACATCACTTCTCATAATTAATACATTTCTAATAGCCACCATTCTTTGATCGTCGCTTCTCATAATAAATACATTTAATGATATTATCTTGTCACAATGTTGGCACACTTATCACAATTAATAATCCTTTCATATTAATCACATGTATTATCCCACCCTTTTATATGGAGTGGAATCTAGTTGTTTAATTTTTTGAATATTCAAACTATTGGTGAGAATTTCTTGTCCTAGGATTTTTCAAATTGTAATCACATCCTCAACATAAGTACCAAATAAAATAATTGTTTCTTAAAATAAATGTTGTGCACAACTAAGGCATCACTTTTATTAAAAATAAGAAATCCTACACTAATGGCATAAGCCTTATTGTTACAAAAATTATACTTTTAAATAGAGAAATACAACCATAGCTAGTTATCATTGTAATGTCTAGGAAGAGATTGACCATTCTATTTTTGTAAATGACATGCACCGTTAGGGCAAATGTTATGAATAAAAAAAGGATTGTCCTAGTGAATATGATGCTTCATATAATGGTGCACAAACTTGGATTTGTTGAGTAAGAATTTCATTCCAAGGGTAAATTTTTTGTGCTTAATGTGTTAATCATGCCATGCCTTTTGTCTGCATTCATCCACATCTTGACTCCAATAAATAAGGAAACATGCTTCATCTAGTTGCAATAAAGCATCCAAATGTGATTTAATGATGACTCCTCATCTAATTATCTAATGTATATAATATGATGATATTGTAATAAGAATTAAATCAAAAAAATAGCTTCAATGCCATACACTAAATTGAATAGTGTGTTTTTGTTAAGGCATTTTAAGTTGTTTAGTAAGCCTAAAGTACTATAGACACTCTATCATCCAAGTCAGTCTAACCAACATTACAAATCTTTGTAAGTTTTGTGCCTAAAATTTTATTAAATGCCTCAGTAGTGCCATTTCCCTAGGAATGATACAGAGTTATTTTATGGTGGGCAATCATGAACTCAACAAGTATTATGCAGATAGTTTCATTGAGGAAATGTGTATCATGATCACTATTAAAACTTAATAGGCATCTAAAATGCGTTATGATATGTTCCCATATGAAGCACGTGCTAGTATTAATAGTATAATCCCTTGTTGGCATGGTCTCAACTCAACATGTGAGATAATTAGTTGTTGTAATTATATAATAGGAACCTGCACATCATCTAGATAGATTGATGGGACCAAAAAAATCAATGACCTAGTTTTCAAATGGTTCTTAAGATAGAATAGGACGTAATGGCATGGAATCTTAATGATTGGGTTTTCCAATGCACTAACAAATATCACATTTCCTAACATGCATTTTGGCATCTTGAAAAAGGCTAGGCCAGCATAGTCTAGCTAGAAGTACCTTGTACATAGTATCCTCCCTAGCATAGTTTCCATTAGCAATGCCTTTATGAACTTCTTAGAGTACTTCAGAATTCTCATGTTTCATGGCATGGCATTAAGAAATTTCATCTTGACCAAGCTTTTATAGTTCCCCTCTAATGTGCTAAAATGGTGTGGTGTAGATGGTGAGTTATTTCTTAGCCTATGGAGTCAAACAATTAGGAACTAAGCCAGTAGTTAAGGAAACTACAATATCTTCCAACTCTTCAAGAACATGAGAAACATGAAATAGTTATACATTCGGTAGGTCATCTTCAATGGCATGCAATAGTTCTCCAAAATCAATTTGATAAATATGTTTAGGACCATAATTAGTTTTTCCTAGGTTGACCATGATGGAGAATTGTAATTCTTAAAATATTACTATGCAATGGTAGATACGTCCATTTAACATAGGTTTATTTACCAGATATTTTAAATATTTATGGTTTATATAGAATACAAAAGGAGTGGCCAAAAGGTATTGTCAAAAAATTTATAAGGCATAAGCCATTGAAATTACTTCACCTTTTATGGTGGTGTAATTCTGCTTAGTTGGAGTAAGTTTTCTACTCACAAAATAGATAAGGTGATTAAGGTGGATTTCACCTGATTGTGTAAGGATTGCACCAACAACCATTCTAGAGGCATCAACATGAATATGGAATGGTTTTGTATAATCAGGGAACTAAAGAATTGGAATAATGACTAGTTTGTATTTTATCATCTCAAAGGCTTCTTGGCAAGAGAAGGTTCAGATGAAGTGTTTGTAATGTTTCAAGAGTTCCTTTAAAGGTGCAACAATATTTGCATATTCTTGGATGAATTTTTTATAATACCCGATATGTCCTAGAAAGGCACAAACCTTGCATTAAGAGGTTAGCATTGGGAGGTAAAAAATGATAGATATCTTTACTAGGTCAACCAAAAGTTGATCTTTGTAGATAATATGACCTAGAAGAACACTAAAAGGTGTATCAAAAAGACACTTCTTTAAATTTAGTGATATTTGAAGTATTCGACAATGCTCAAGCATGAGCCGTAGATTAAAATAATGGTCCTTTACCAAGCCATAGATTATCCAGTCATCCAAGTAAACTTGAAGGAATTTATGGATGAAGTCTTTAAAGGCTTTAATGGCTATACAAAAAAATATAATAGGTGCATTCTTCAACCCAAATGGCATGATGGAATATGTAAAGGATCCCATTTAGTGGTAAATGTAGTCTTAGGTCGATCCTCCTCGACAATCTTGAACTAATCTTACATAGAGAATCCATTTGTGAAAGTGTAAATTTCACACCCAACAATGCCTTTAAGGATTTCTTCTATAAATGGCATTGGGAAAGCATTAGTAATGCAACATGTGTTAAGTATGTGATAACTGATGCAAATCCTAATGCACCCATATTTTTTATACTTATGACCATGTTATTGACCCACTCAGACTCATCTATTAGGGTTATCACTCTAGTGCATAGCATAATGTCAATTTCTTCCTTCACATGTGCACATAAATTTAGATTCATCTTATATGCCTTTTATTGACTAGTCGAGCACCATCAACTAGTTTGATATGCATTTTGCCTAGTGATGGATGAACACCTTTCATCTCAATATAACTTCTTGGAAAGACATCTTGGTATTCTCTTAACAATTCAAACATTTTTGAAACCTCTATGTTAGTCCAGTAGTTACCTATGGTAGTTATTTTTGGTTCCTCCTCTATATCAATGTTGTGTTGGATAGTTTGAAGAGGTTCTGAGTATGGGTGGATTGCATCAAGACTAGTATCATGAATAATTTGGGTGTCATAGTCTATAGGGATATCTAAATGATTTTCCAATGGTTTAGGTGGTTCAGAACCTTCACCTTTATCCACCTAAAATACCAATTTTTTCCTCCCTAGGTGAATCTCTTCATGGTGGTCCTAAGTAAGGATAGGGTCTGGTACATGAATGGGTTCTCTAGATGGATCATTAAAGAGAAATTAACCTTCTTCTAAGACATAATGTATATATCATAGGTGATTTTCAATGGGACTAGGGTCACCAAAAACTACTTCATGCATAGCTTGGAATGTGAGTCATAAATCTATTCTTGGAGATGAGTAAGATAACATCATGTTCATGATTTATTTCAACAGATGCCAAAAATGGGTACCCATATGTTGTTCTTCATGAAAATACTATGCTATATCCCAAGTTCATAAATTTCCATAAAAATCATGTACCCATAGGTACTCTAGTAAGAAAGACTCTTCAAACATCCACATGGATTCACAAGCTTTTATGTGTGGTTCTAGTGCTTGTACTCCAATATAGTTGATTGTACCTTACACTTGATTATCATGATGAAACCGATGATGCAAATTAGAGCATACTTGATCCCAATTGATAATTTGCTCATTATGGGTTAACCACTACCTCATAGTTGTGCCATCAAAAAGGCAAACTAATAAATGCATATGATTATTATCAAAATTATAGAAATCTTCAAGTTGTTGGATGAAGTCGTGGAAGTCCATTTGTCTATGAAACTAAGGAGCTTCATCAAGTATTTGTAATGGTGTATCCATAATTGGTCCTTGTATGACTTGTCTAATAACAAGGTGAATAAACATGTGGCATTTATGATACTAGTGCAGAACATTCTCACAACTACCAATGGCACTACACACTCTTCCAATGAGGTCATGCTCACCATGGAATTAATAATTACAAACATTACTTATAGTATCATAAAGGAATTGAATGTCCATCTATTGGAGGATGCCATCAGGAGTAGGATCCTAATGCTCACCATTCCTAACTATGGCATTGTAGATGTGGTTAATATCTTCTTCTACATTAACAAGTTCTATATATGGGGGGCCATGTGTTTGATCTAAAGGAATAATAATGCGTTGATCCATATTCTCAAAACTAATTTAGCATTTTTTGAATCTTAAGTTTGCATTGTTTGCATAGTACCAAGGTCACCCCAATAGAGCTAGAAAATCATCTGCCTCAGCTAAATCGAGTAATTCAAAATCAACTTTGAAAGAAACTCCAAGAATATCGACCATTACATTCTTAAGGATGCCAATTAGTAGAGCATGAGTTTTATTAACCATAAACAACATGTGCAGTGATGATTGTAATGTTGGAATAGCTATTTTTCACCATGTATCCTTTGTGAGGACATTAACCTTAATGCCAATGTCAACCAAGATATCTCAAATTGCCCAACCGTTGATGGCAACATTCACTAGTATTTTCTTGTCCTCTTGAGGGCTAGGAGGAATAGGAGTCTCTTATCACCGAGCATGATTCAATCAATGATATTTAGTTGAACAAATCAATTGAGGTTAAACATCAATTATAGTTTGTACCTAATTCTTAAGCTAATTACTCATTTGTCATCCAACATATGCTTGTAATGCTCTTGAAAATTGTCTCATGTCATGTTTTGAGGTTCTATAGCCTTTTGTAGATCAGCACATTATGTTGTTTCTTGGTCCTTAGGAAAATAAATTTTTCCTTGTAGTTCTCATACCAACATCATAGTATCCTAGAGTATATCCTTATGTTACTGGGAATCAAGATACTTTCTTGCATGAGGCTCTTCACATTGTATATTTGCAATAGGAGTAATTGATGTAGACTAAGATTATCCACTGCTAAGTGTGGTGATATTAACCTGTTAAGATGTTGAGGTGATAGAGCATGACCATCTGTGAGTTTTTTCAATGTGATTCATACCAATACCTTTTTCATTTCTTTCTTGAGTGATGGTTGTGTATAGGTCAAGATCTTCCAACTAATGCTCTTTTTTACAAAAAGCACATGTTGGATAAACCAAATAATATCATTGATAGTGATCTAAAGATCCACACTTATAACATGTTCTTGGTGGAAAATGGCCACCTCCTCATCCTCATACTCAACCTCATCTATGATATCCACCATTATCTTGATTGTTGGAAATAGAGGTTTGGTGGGTATCACATGTGTGCCTCATGTATATCACTAATTAGCTAGCAAAAATTTATTTCATGAGGGTTGACATCACATATTTTGTAGTATTCAGACACTTTAGAAAGTGTAGCCCACTGTAAGAAAGCACAAGATTGCACATCATGCTCTTCATGGCAAATTTCACAACTAATTTAGTATAGTGCAAATGTTTTTGTGTGGGTAGTTACTTCTATTATGACCTTAAAACTCGTAATCAATACACCAAAGATTGTAACAAGTGTCATACACATTATTTCTAATTATGTTCTCTAATTATGATGCCATTAAATCTATTTGAGCTTCTATAAAAGGAATAATTCTAGTGTCAATGCTACCAATAGCTTTAGTGTGGAGAGCAGCTTCGAGAGTTTTGTATGGACTAGTAAAGGTCCTTTGAGATAGTGTTCATCTAAAGGGAAGCAACAAACCTCCTAAAAACCATTGGGCATGGTGAGAAGAATTAATTTCTAAGGAAAGCTTCGACAAAAGGGTTTTGAACCATGCATCATACTCCCATACACTCTCATTGAGATCTTATTTTATATCTTTCAACATGGAAACACTTTGTTACTCAAATTTGGGAATATTAAATTCCTGAAGAAATGTCATCTTGAGCTGATCATAGTCAATTACCACCTGTTGAGGTTCAAACTTCCTATACCACTTATGTGCTCTCTCCAAAAGGGTGGTTGTGAATTATGTGGTCTTTCACTCAGAAAAAGTTATACCTTGTACCCTCCAAATGAGTTCACACTTATGAACATGCTCTATAGCATTTTTCATGCCCTGATATTTAAGTAGATGAAGCATCATTTCATAATATATTTTTGGAATTTGAGGTGCTTATGTTGGTGGTTTTTTGGAACCCCTAGATCATATTCCTTGAGGGGGAAGTCCACCACTTCCTCCTATGCTACCTATTAGTCCTCCTCTAGTGCCTCCAATAGTAACACTTGTGACATGGGGCGTGATAGCTAGTTGATTGATAATTCTTGGGTCTTTACTTTGCCCACTATGATTACCTAGCCCACCAAGAATACCAAGTTGGGCCATGAAATTCCCTTGAAGAGGAAGATAAAATGTTATTCTATATAAGTTAAAATAATCTTAACTACAATTTCATGTATAGGATCATTTTCTAACTCTACACTATAAATATCCCAATTATGTATAAGTAATGTGTCTTATTCAAAATCATTAGCGTTAACGATGGTTGGGGAACTTGGGTGGTTCAAACAAGATTCTTCAGTCTCTTCTATCGAGTTAGTTTCTCCTTCATATGATAAAATTAGCATTGGGTATGGTTTGAAAGTGGTGAAGTCTTCCTTGTGCCTTCCCGCTTCCTTATGGATCCTAACAGCACTTCTTGAGTTCTCTCATTCCCTTCCTATATCGCTTCCACTTATGTTCCTATGTCAAGCTTCATCATATTTCTACTTTTATAATGCCCATTGACTAGCTAACATTCTAAACCAAAATTTGTTTTACCAACACCTCTATATTCCCCTTCTAATTGTGTAACTCATTCAAGGATGGATTTAGCCTTCTATTGGAAGAATTTCAAGTCCCCAATCAATAAATAACTTCTTTACTTCTAGTGGGAAATGTCTAATATACCAACCATGTGGTTCTCTAAGGAACTGGAACTTGGCTTCTTCAAGACAAGAGTAAGTGGTTACAGCATATTTAAAGATGTAGTTATTCAACACTCCTCTCTACCAGATATTAATAGCCCATGTCCATGGTGTTCCTATTCATGCTAAAGCCTTTTGATGTTCTAACATCGAAGCTTGTCTTCTCCCAAAATTTTGTGATTGACCTTGAGCATAAGCAAAGAGCCAAGCATGCAAATGAATAGGGACTTAAATTAAAAAGGTTTCATATAATGATTTGTAGAGATGATGTTCCACCCATTCACATGCAAAAATTATTGGTTCAAGATAGTGAACTACAAAAGTATCCTCAACCTCGATAATTCATTATTTAATACTTTTGAGAGATAAACATTCAAGCGTCTTCCATTACTATACAACAAGTGCTATGGATCTTGATATTGAAACCAAAATGTTGGGTTTTATTATCTTAATCACATTTTCTTTACGTATTAAAGTGTATCCCTAACAAGCTTCTAAGCTGGCCTTTCACACAAGACTAAGGTCTTATGTGCTCATTTGAAGTGCACAAAAAGTGACCAGTTCCCGTGGGTTATGTTGCTCAATATCATACTAGTCATATACTTGAGTTTTTTCTTATATCTGATTAAAAAATTACATAGAAAAATATGACTATAGACCTTGACTCGTTAATTAAAACAATTAAGAACACAAAGACAAATGCCATGAAGTTCAAAAGGTTGTTTATGCAAACTCATATAATGCATGTTCTATTAATCTCATAGTGGATGATAAGCTCAAAATTATTCAATGCAGCCCATTGTTAATGCTCAACTATCAATTATCAAAAACACAACACATGAACTAATTATAATATCTACAATTTTAAATTATATAGTCATTATATGTTATTCATAGCAGTCACTTTACATGATTTCACATAAGGGTATTTATACTTATTTTTCCATGACCAAGTAGTTACATAATAAATGACAAATGGGTGATTAGCCAATGATCTATTAGTAGACTAAGTGTCATGGAAATATTTTACTTATATATTCCTAACGATTCAGGCCTTTGCACCCCTTATATTCTTGTTTGATGTTAGATCATTGTTGCCAAATATCCTCCTTTTCATGGGCTGGTGTGAAACTCATGATGATTAAAGTTTGGATGGTCCTTGAGAATCACTCCTCAAACATCTTCCAATTTCCTTGTGCTCCCTAAGTCTTTTGATGTTGTTCTGAGTCCTATGCTCTTGGGTTCTTTGTAGTTAAGTTCTACCTTTGATTGGGTCTTCTCATGTTGATAACTTATGCACCCTTTTCCTTTCATACCTTGTTGGTTCTGCACCATAGTCTTCATGTGCCACGTTAGTTTCATGTCATGGCATTTTTTTACCATGTTATTTCCACACCATGGTCTTCTTGCACCATGTTCCTCTCATGTTATAGTAGTTCTATGCCAAAAATTCAAAACACTTAATCAAAATTTGGGGTCCAACAAAAACCAAATAAACAGGCAAACAAGCAAACAAATAGGAAGATAAAAACACCAACAAACAAAAAAGAAAGAGATAGAAAAATAAAAGAAACACAAATAATGGTTAGGTATAATGTTATCACAAATAAAAGACATAAATAAATGACACAAGGTTTCCCCTAGGTTATAGGGAAGCAACGCCATAAACAAGATGATAGACATTGCCTGTAGGCTATAGCAAACAATGAAACAAATAAAATAAATGGGGGTGAATAGAAGAAAAGGAAGGGATAGCTGAGCTGACTCCATATGCACTAGGCAAGTGGACGTTGCCTACATAGTTCCATAGATGCAACATCCAGCATAAACTTTAGGCTAAATGTAGTTCTCTCAAGAGATGGGATAGAAGAAAATGATGTTCAAGAAAACATGATTGTGTTATAGAGGAATATGGGAGTGGGCACACAAAATGGTGAGAGTGTGAGATGAACCTTAGCAATCATTAATTTATCAAATTTGAGTAAATAATGTGTAATATGAAACTCAAAAAATGGTGAGAGCATAAGGCTTGGGCCAATAAGGATAGGGAAACTAAATAACAAGTGGTTTCTTGTGAAATAGCTAGGGTCATAGAATCCTTAAGGTAAACAAGTGGTTGATTTGTTGATTTTTAAGATTTTCTTAGATATTTTACAAATGTTTTTGGAATTTTCTATGTATCTCAACTCGAACAATAATTATGAGATACAAAACGGTCCAACTCAAAAAATAGTGAGAGTGTTCAAACCTAAATTACTTGTAAAATGGAGAAAACATGGGAAAAAAGTGACTGAGTTGACCTCAATGTGAATTGAGCAATGCCTATATAGTCCCATTAGGACCTCAAGTCACTATAGTTCTACCTTACAATGGATGAATCTGACTAGGTAGCAATAAGTTCTTAAATGATGCAAATGGCATAGTATGGCATAGGAATTGCAAGGTGGGACTTCAAGGCATGATAAAGGTGTGGTTCCTAATTTTTCCATAGGTAGTTATAATTAGGTAATAATGACATAGGTACATGATGCTAAAATTCCCAAAGGTAGTTATAATTAGTAGCACAAAGTGAAACACTATTTTACCTAGAGGTGGTTATAATCAGGAATACTCGAAATGAAATAAAATAAGAAATTAAGGATGCAACTACCAAACCAATATCATACTATTCCAAAATATAACCTTGGTCTAGAATGCTAAATCAAATGTTGAAATATGATTTGAATCCTCTCACTGAAGGTGCTCAAAGAACCAATGGAATGGAACTAAGGTCAAAGTGGGTTGGGATGGAGGGTAACAACAACTTTGATCAAAAAACAAGGTATGTTAGAATACTATAGGGTATGGTATAAATAAAGATGTTGATATTATGATATAATGGAAATGATCCTCATAGATAATACTTCAGGTCTCTTAAGTAAAGTAACACTTGAGGTGTATAATGTTCATTGGCTCTTCAAATTCATCCCCATCTAATGTAGTGAGCTTGTATGCTCTAAAGCCATAATTTGTAACAATGATATAGAGACCTATCCAGTTGGGTTTGAACTTGCCCTTCTTCTTCTTCTCAATCATGGTATTCTTTGGGTTTTCTTCAAGAAAAAGATCACCAAGTCTAAAATATTTACATTTGACTCAGTGGTTGTAGTGGCCATAGAGTCAGTTCTAGTATGCTTGAAGTTTGTTGATAATAGCCATGTATTTTTCATCAAGTAACTTTAGCTCTTATAGGCAAACTACTCGATAATCTTCATCATCTAAGACATGTTTCAGTGAAATGTGTAGAGAAGTTAACTTGACCTCAATGAGAAGAATGGCCTCAGTGCTATGAACTAAGGAATATGGAATGGTTCATGTTGGGGTATGGTGATTAGTGTGGTACGCCCAGAGGGCATGGGAGATTTAGAGGTGTCAATCATGGCAAGCATCATTGACAATATTTTAAAGGATGTTGATAATGGATTTATTGGATGCTTCTACTTGACTGTTACCTTTTGGGTAATATGTCATAGAAAAATGTTGAGTAATGTTGTACTCAACACATAGTGTTTTGACATCCTTATTTTTAAATGATCTACCATTATTAGATATAATTTCAGATGGGATACCATAGTGACAAATGAGATGACTAAAGATGAACTTGGAAATATGTTTTCCAACCACGTAAATGAGGGGTATAGCTTCAACCCACTTAGTGAAATATTTGGTAATGTTAAGGATGTGTTTATGCCCATCAGATGAGGTAGGGTTAATCTTCTAAGTGAGATCGAAGCCCCATGTTGCAAATGGCCATGGTGTAAACATTGATTTTAGAGTCTTGGCAAAGGTATGAATTAGATGGGCATGCCTTTGACATTTATCTATCTTTTTGATGTATGTAGTTGCATCTACATCCATAGTTGGCCTATAGGAGTTTTTTGTCTAAGATGGACCTACTAGTGTGGGATCCACGTACTCCATGAACTTTTCATAATGCTAATGTTTCTTCTACCAAATTTAAATAATGAAGTAGAGTTACATCAAAGATACAGTGGAAAAGGGTTTGTCCAAGTAAGGCATAGCATGAGGCTTAGTGGGTAAAGGATTTTTACTGTTTGTGTGATAGGTCTAGTGGCATAATATGGTCATGAAGATAGGTAAAGAGGTATTAATACAATATAGAGTTAGGACAAACAATATCACAGATCATTGCGATGGTTAAAAGTTCATGAGTTGGCACTAGAAAATTTTCAATGAAGAATTGATATTCTTTTGCCTTATCAATATGATGGATCAAAGAGACAATGGTATCCATGGCATTCATTGTTCTGTTACTATCCCTTATAATGTGTTCAAACTATATATCAATAATTTATTGTTTGAGAGTATTGAGCATGGCCTTTTATAGCACTAGCTTGTCATATATGGTCTAAAAGTGGTTTGTAACATGATTGATGATTAACTGAGAGTCACCATAAACCTTGAGATGAAGTATATTCCATTTTACTACTTGATGAATCCCTATAATGAGTCCTTCATATTCAACCATGTTTCTAATACAAGGAAAGATGATACAAAATGATTTAGGGATATGATCCCCCTATGGTGTAATAAATAATAGGCTTACCCCCGATCCATGTGATGTGAATGATCCATAAAATATATAGCTTCCAGTGTTACTCCTCAGGACGTGTTTCAATGATGGTCATGATGGATTCATATGGGAATTAAAAGTGAGGGATTTAGTGTTTATAAGGGAAGCTTCAACAAGTTGTTCTACAAGTACATATCCCTTTATGGCCCTCTGATTGACATATTATATCTCAAACTCACTCAGAAACATGATCCATTTAGCCATGTGGCCTTGTAAAGCTATTATGGATAGTAGATACTTGAGCGGGTCTACTTTGGAAATAACTATGGCCTTGTTATTAAGCATGTAATGTCGTAGTTTTTGTGCTACAAAGACCATAGCTAAACAAGATTTTTCTATGGGTGTATAATTGTGCTCATATTTGACCAATGTATGGCTTAGATAGTATACAACATGTTCTTTTCCATTATCATAATATTGAGCTAGAAGTTCCCTTAGGGCTTTATCTGTGGATGATAGGTATAGTAGGAATGACTTTCCTGGCATATGTGGTAGCAAAATAGGTGGATTGGCAATATATTCCATTAGGTGCTAAAAATATTTTTGGCATTTGTCATCCCAATGAAATGTGACACCCTTATTTATTTAGTGTTTAAATGGATGGAATTTATCAACCAATTGAGAAATGAAGTGTCTGATACATTGGATCTTACCCTACAAATTATGGAGTTACTTCAAAATAGAAGGTGGTGGCATATCAGTGATGACTTGTACTTTGGTAGGATCAACTTCAATGCCTTGATGAGAGATGATGAAACCAAATAACTTTCCTAAATTAACTCCAAAAACACAAATCTTGGGATTGATTCTAACCTTGTATTCAAGTAGCCTTTCAAATATTTTATGTAACACAACTCGATGATCGACATGGGTCTTTGATTTACATAATATGTCATTAACATAGTCTTAAATAATGTTATGCATCATATCATGAAATATGATGGTCATGGCTCCTTGGTATGTGGCCCCAACATTCTTGAGACCAAATGGCATAACCTGGTAACAAAACATTCCCCAAGGAGTGGTGAACATCTTTTTGTGTTGGTCTTTTGGCATAATTTGAATCTAGTTGTACCCTAAAAATCCATCCATAAGTGAAAGCATTTTGTACCTTATTATGGAGTCAACTATCATGTCAATGTTTGGCAGAGGAAAGTCATCTAAGGGTAGGCCTTATTTATATCTATAAAATCAGTATAGATTTTGATTCCTTCTAGCTTTTTACTAACTAGAATAATATTTGAGATCCATTCTAAGTATTCAATCAATCGAATACATCTTACTTCTAAGAGTTTTTCCAACTCCTTTTTTATTAATATAATAATACAAGGATTCATATTGCATAATTTATGCTTTACCAATTTAGCATCAGGATGTACAACAAGGTGGTGTACAACCAAGATGTGGTCCAAACCTAGCATCTCTGAGTAGGCCCAAGCAAAGATGTCAAAAAATTCCTTCAAAAGGGATGTAAATATTTCATGTTCTTCCTAGGTGAGGGATGTGCCTAATTGATCCATTTAAGGTATATAGAGCCCTGGTGTTGAGTTTTGTAGTGTCTCCTATGAGGAGAGTCAACCCATCTTCCAGAATGGTTGGTAATGATTTAAACTGACCTGAAACTGTAAAGTCCTCTATTTGGATTGCCTCTTCAAGTTCTCCAAAATAAGACAAATTAGAATATCCCAATGGTGGGGATGGCCATTTTATAAACACTCAAAAAATTCTTGAATAATTTGATCAAAGGCATGTTGTTTTTCAGAACTAGACTTGAGCCCAAAAGCAAGTTCATCATCGGTGGTCTCCTGAGATATGTTTGAGGAAAGATGAACACCCCCGTCTAATGGCACTTGAAATAGGTTTTCACTAGAAGACTAACCTTTCTCTTTAATATTATCCTAGTCTAAAATCACCTCAAAGAGGTTTTCACTTTGGAACCTGAATGTTTTATTCATTTGTTTGTGGTTAAGGGTGTTCACCCATTCTCCAAAATAGGTTGTAGGATCTAGTTTGATAGAGAACCCTTGTTTGTGGTCTCCCAATGAAACATTATCTCTTAGGCATATAAAATCATAAAAGGAATCATCATTCTCAAACTCATCTACAGGCACCATGGATTCTTGTTAGTCCTAAGCTATAAGTTGAG
Source organism: Torreya grandis (assembly GCA_037957365.1). Lineage (NCBI taxonomy): Eukaryota > Viridiplantae > Streptophyta > Pinopsida > Cupressales > Taxaceae > Torreya > Torreya grandis. Next base: position 4,339,065 of record JARHVA010000711.1, read on the forward strand.
GGTAATAAAGAGGAAGTAGATTGTTGTGAACAACTGGGGTAAGGGTACAAATGGCATGGGTTTAAAATGGATTTGTATTGACAATGTCTTCATATAGGCTATGATTAGACTCTACTTCACTAAAAGCACAATCATCACTAGTCACTGGTGGTGGAACATGATTAAGATACATGGAGTCACCCCTAAGTGATTTGAATCCAAGACCATAGGTTCCTTTATATCATGTTATAGAGATAGGCTCTAGTGTACCTTACTAATTTGGATTGAGGCCTCCTCCTTCACAATCTTGATTCTCCAAGATGTTGTTAGGAATGGGGTATTTGGCATTTTTATAGCAATCAGCCAGTTTGTCATTATATAACCAGGTTTCATCATTTGCAAGTGGGTCTTCTTCTTGGATAGTGGTTGGTGTGAAAATGATAGGAGGTGGACTATGAAGTTTACCTTTCCCTTTTTATTGCCATTCCCTGCAAGTTGGTTTGGATCTAGGTATTCCATAGGATTTGGGGTTTTATAGAAGCTTGGTAATGTGAAATGTATCATGGCTAAAATACTCTCTTGTATTATTAGTCAAGATGGTATAATGATTTGACAATTCAGGAGGTGGCATATGGGAAGATGAATCAAGGCTATTTGGTTCTATGCAATTGGTTTTAGATAAATTAATAAGTACATATTTGCCTTTATCCTTTTGGGAATTAGATCCAAGCTAAAGCAGTAGTTATAACTTTCGTCCTTAAACTAAAAATATTTTCAATGTTAGTAGGGTTGAAAATCTCCATTAATGGTGACCTCCATACCTAAGCGAGAAAACTTGAGACACTGATGCAATGTTCAAGGTATTGCATAAATTTCATGTATCCAAGGACTACCCAAAAGCAAATTGTTAATATAGGTTAAGGTCTAACACATGGCAAAGTGTATCATGGGTCAAGGGCCCAATGATAACTAAAAGGCTTATAGTGCCTTTTGATTCCCATTATTTATTGTTGTAGGCCCTGATAGTGATCATTTCTTGCTTGAGATCAATTATTGTGTATCTAATATGCTTGATGAGCTTCAAAGACACAATATTTGGGCCCAACCCATTGTCTATGAGAACACATTTCACTTTGTGTTTCACTATTACAACTTTAATGTACAATGGATTATTATGAAGAGGGCCAAGGGATGACATATTGCTTTGGTTGAAGGTCAATTATTGACCTGGGGAACCAAATCTTGGAATTCGTCTAGAGTTATGTCCTTGAGAACTTGGGATTGGCCTAGGATCTCTATTAAGTGTTGAGTATAGTCATTGATGTATGGTTGTCATTGATGTCAAAGAGAGCTTGTGGTCCTAGTGCATTAATTAAAAAGTGATTAAATTGATAACTTGGAGTGATATGGCACATTTTCAAGTCTATAAGGATAAAAAAGAAGTTGAGAGGCATCCATAGATGCTCTAGTATGTCATTTGATTATTTGGAAGGAGAAACATGCATCTTCTAGCTTAATAGAAGCTAGACCATCACTGCATGTCATGCAAATATGAATGAGCCAATAAGTTTGTGTATTTATTACAGGTATTTAGAAAGTCAACCAAGGTCAAAGGATTTCATGGAGATGTTGTCTATAGTACCAAGAAGGTACCCTAAAAATTTGGAATATTGAAGAGCTTCCTAGATCAATTTATAAACCTTAAAATTTCCTCTTGCAGACTGTGATGGGCCAGAGACCATCAAGTTTAACTATGTTGAAGTTTGAGGTCACTAGTTCTAACGATGAGCGTTCATCATCCAGATCTTGATCCAATGGCGTGTATTTAGTCAAAATGTCAAAGACTCTAAGATTGAATGTGATAGTAATAAGTGTCACTATCTCATTGAGTTGATAGAAGATCAATGGTTCATGGGTGCTAGTAAAGATTGAGATCGATGGTGTGGGTCGAGTCAAAGAGTCAAATGTGTAGAAGGCATGCAGAACTACCAATTGGCACAATTATAGGAGCTTTCATCTAAGATCAATGGTGAGAGTTACAAGATAAAGTATAGGATACTCAAAGGAGATAAATGGTGTGTATTTTTCCACAGTGGTTAGGAATCATGAGATGAGGTTAAGGTGCTTGATGTTTAGTGTCTAAATAGTGACCATTGGAATTTGAATTTAACAAAGGAAAAGCCATTACTCAATATTTTGCTCAAAAATTTTGATCTAGGATGAATTTTAAGGTGATGTAAAAATAAAATTTGAAGGGGACTTCAAGACAACCATTAAAGTGAGAATATTTGAAAGTTTGTACAGTCAAAGATATTGAGCTCCAAAGTTGATTGTGTGTTTGACCATATTTTGCAAGTGACTAGAGAAGGATAATTAAGTTGTTTTTGATATTATTTTGATATTTTAAGATGATATAAATATTTGAGAGTATTTTAAACTCCATTATTACTATTTTTATGGATTTTGGAGGTTTGATCAATCCATATTTAGAGTGAACAAAGGCTTAATAACTTGACTATGTTTGTTGAATGTACTGGCAGATTGAGTGACTACTTTGTAGAAGTGTGTTGAAAGAGTACTGAGAAGAATTAAATAAAATGAGAATGGAGATGATATATAAGTCTCTTAGACTTATGATAAGGCATTGATTGTCATATTTTTCCCCTGATCAGATATGGAGAGTCAAAATAGTATAAACATTATTTTGATTATGTGTAACCAGTCTGAGTGGTCATTTTGTAAGAGTTTATTTTAGTGCTTAGAGATTGTGTTGAAGTGTCTAAAGAACATAGAGGTGTTGTATAAGTCCTAAAAGTATCATCCATGTGATATAATCATATGTATATGTGAAATATTTGAGCAGTTTCTTCAGAAGTTTAAGACTATGTTTTCTGTGTTTAAAGGCCTAGAGAGCAAAGAGACCTAATTGGTAGGTTTGAGTGTTGAGATGGTGTTCTAAGTGGCATATACCCATGAGAGAGTAATCAAGGGGATATTAAAGATAGTTTTTATGTGTTTAAATCATTGTTAAAGGATGATGTTGGTCCAAATAATCTCACATGTAATGTGTGAGTATGAAGGCCTAATTATTTTAGGTCTCACCAAGACCTAATGGTGGTTTGGTGCTATTAAGGTAATGACCAACTTATGAAGAGTTTTGTTCTCACATGTAACATGTGTATGGAACTATGTTAATTTGGATTCAATATTTAAAGCATCTTGGTTGCCCAAGATGGGTTAAAGGAAGAGAGTGGTATAAATTCAAGGCATAATTGGACTAATTATGGTAGATGTGCAAGTGTGGATTGAAGTGAAGGAGAGAACCTTTGAAAGAAAGGTATAGGTCAATGAGGATCATAAAAGACTGAAGAGGATCATTCATACTTATCTGATTAAGTTGATGTAAGGAAGACACATAGGTCATTAGACCTAATGAGCCTAGAAGAGGTAGTTTGAGTGAGTTAGCCCTAGAGGCAATTTGAGAGATAAGAGTGCAAACAAAGGTGATCATCATCATTTGAAGAATAGAAATAGGTGTTCAAGATGATCTGTTCAGGTATCTAATTAGGTTCTTGGTTTCATAGGTTGTTAATTCCTCCTTGCAATGTTAAGCTTGCTAAAGGTCTAGTTGTTGTAGGTGCTCAGTTAGACAAGGGCAGTTACTCTTTGTGGGATTGGTGTCTCACCAAACTAAGAGATGGGTGTTACTTGATCAGTTAGTTCTAGTCTAAATGTTAGATATTGTTATTATAAGAGTGTATTCCATCTTTCAAGGTTTAGCAGGTTTTATCCCCAGAGAGGGTTTCCAACATATATGTTATGTTCATGTGATGTATGCTCTTATATATGTTTTGGATGTATGTGCTTTCATATTTATGTTTCTTAATAAATTTTATGTATGTTGAATGTTTGAAGAGTTGGGATTTGATTTGGATTATCTTGTATCACTGATTCACCTCCCCCCCTTAGTGATTGTACCTCTAATAATCGGTATTAGATCAGGACCTTCTATGCAAGTTTAACCACTTGAAGGTGATCTGAGGTATAAGATGGCTAAGCAGTTAAGGAAAGAAAATCTTGAGTTGAGATCAATGGTCAAAAGTCTTGAAGAATAGATTAGTAATATTGAGATAGGGAAGATTAATTCTAATTCTAAGGATGATGAGCATGAGATGAGGCATGAGTAGCTTAATGAATAATTCATGAAACATAGTGAAGAGATAAGTCACCTTAAAACCAAGTTTGAGAGATTAAGTGAAATATTCAAAGAAGACAAGATGACCATGTAGGATCTTAAGGATCAATTAAGGGTTACAAACACTAATCTAATTTCAAAAGAGGAAGAATGAAGACATCTCAAAACTTGGTTAGAAGAGATAAATTCCAAGTTGAGTTCAAACCAAGGTGAACATGATAAGTTGAAGTCCAATCTTGATTCTATAAAGATTATTGAAGAGTAAGCAAATAGATTTAAGGATGACATGGATTAAGAAGCTAAGAGGGTTAAGAAGACTATCCAAGTTCTCAAAATTTAGTTAGAGGCTATAAGCTCAAGGATGAGAGCTAAAGAGGATGAGAGTGTTCAATTGAAGATCAAATTAGATTCATTGAAGAATGAGCATGAGCAATTTGTTGTCAAGGTAAATGAGACTAAGAAAAATCAAGAGAGGTTAGCTTAAGACAAGAAGGATGAAAGCACCAAGATCAACAAGAAAAGATCCATTAGGCAGCCATGTACCATAAGGTATGAAAGATATTTTAATGGTTATTTTTATGTTTGTCACAGGTTTGGTCATAAGGTAAGAAATTATAGAAGGAAGAGCAGTGGATAATATAGTTTGTTATAATTACCATGAAATGGGACATATTGCTAGATTCTTCCCAAGAATGCATGATAAAAGACTAACCTAGAGACCTAAGACAGTCAAACTTGAACATAATGAACCTAAGAGACAAGATGGTATGTTTGTTAAGATTCATAAAGTAGAAGGTATGAATGATGTTATTTGTTTCAGTTGACATTAAGTTTATCATATTGGAAGATATTGTATAAACAAGCTCTCAGGTCATAAGAAGGTGCATCGACATCCTAGTGTACTCAAGAAAGGTCAAACCTTGGTATGGAATCCTAAAGAAGTGAAGAACAAGAAAACTAATCCAGTTGAGCTAAAAGATCAAGGTGGACTGCCTACTAAAGCAAAGGAGGAATCAAATATGAAGAAAATTTAATAATTCCAAAATAATGTACCATTTATTCAAATAGAAAAGGAGAATCAAAATTCAGTTCAAGTTGGGCTCAAAGAAAATACCAAAGTGCTAGTTGAGGCTAGTTCTAAAGTGTGTATGGATACAAGTAAACATCTTGCTATTATTAAGCAAGTTTCATGCAAAGAACAAAAAATTTCAATGCCGAGTAATGAGGTTCTTTCTTCAGATGAAATGGTATGTCATGAATATTTTTTGTCACCATGTATTATCAATTTTTTCTTAAAAGAAAAGGAGAATATTGTAGTGAATCAGCAAGTTACTTCTCTTAGGCCTAAGAAGAAGAAGAAGAAGAACTATCATTATCAGATGCCCAAGAGGACAAGGAATATGAGGAGTTATGGGAAACTCCTAGTTTCACATTGTTCTAGGATATTGTGGGTTAGGGTGTCTATATTTAGGCTTCAAGGAGATACTTGACAACAAGAGGAAGCATGGTGGATGCCAGTTGAGATTTGGTTGATGTTGCAAGACAAGAAAGGTCATATGCAGTTGTTAGTTTTTAAGGTCTATAGGTAGAGAATGGAGGTTTCCAAGTGTCTGATCAAGGATGGTGAGTCATCAAGATATTCTATAACATAGAAAGGTATGTTGATATTGTTCAAATATGCTCAATGTGTGTTTAGTGTTTTTGGTCCTAAATATAAAAACTTATCAATTGCTTAAATTGATTGATCAAATGAGGAATGACTACAAGTCAAGTGAGAGCATGGAGATATGGGATTCTCCTAAGTTTTGAGATATTTAATCCCTCTATGACAAGTGGGTGTCTCTACATATGCTTCTTAGGTTACATCTTTCTTGTGTGGAAGAAAATATGTATGTTCTAGGCAATGATCAAAGTGCCAATCAATACAGAGCTTCAAGTCAAAGGGTAAGCAATAGATTGTAAAAGAAGCTTGTAGATGAAAGTCTTTGAGAAGGTTATATTAGTTTGGATGTTAGTTCAAGAGGTTGATCAGTCAAGACAAGGATAAATGATTATAGGACAAGAATATCATTTGAATATATGTTTATCTAAGGGAGAGCTAACTCAGTTAGCATATGTGGATTGAAAAATATGTGCATGTTGTAAGGGGGAGCATATGTTAAGATGTTTCAGTCATGATAGAAGTATGAAGATGTTTTATATAGTTATGAATTTAATAAAATTGATATGATGACTTGATCAAACCAAGTCATGTATTTTGATAAGGTATTGAATAATCATGCATGAGCAAAGAGAGCTTGTGAGTTCTGTAGGTAGACAGGTCCAAGGATCAAGAAAATCCCAAGTTCAGAATGGTGTATATCAAATAATAGATGACATAAGATGGAGCTTGATGTTAGGGGGATCTTTCAAAGCTCTATGAGTAGTTTGTCAGGTCCAAAGATCAAATAAGTCTGAGTTCAGATTGGTACATGTCAAAGAAGGAGAAATTGTTTCATATGATTGAAAGTATGTAAGTATACTTAGCATCTTAATAGTAATTAAATGCATACATAATGTTGAGTAATGTTTATTGGCATGTTGAGGAAGACACCCTCTGTCATTAATGTCAAAGGGGGAGAAAGATAAGAATGAAGGAGCTCAAATGAGTAAGAAGTCATTCTGAGGGTGTTTTTCCATCAATAACAAAGGGGGAGATGTTGAGCATAGTCATTAATGTTTGGTTTTCATTGATGTCAAAGAGACCTTGTGGTACTAGTGCATTAATGACAAAGTGATTAGATTGATAGCTTGGAGTGATATGACCAATTTTTAGGTTTGTAAGGATAAAGAAGTTCTGAGGTATCCATAGATGTCTTGGTGAATCTCTGATATGTATTTTGATCATTTAGAAAGAGAAACATGCATATTATAGATTAAGGGAAGCGAAATCATCATTGCACATCATCTAGATATGAATAAACCAATAAGTTTGTGTATTTATTGTAGGTACTCAAAAAGTCAACTAAGGTCAAAGGATTTCATGAAAATGTTGTTTATAGTGCCAAGAAGGTACCCTAAAATTTTGGAATCTTGAATTAATTCCTAGCTAAAATTATAAACCTTCAAAGTTTCACTTACAAACTATGATGGGCCAGATAGTTTCAAGTTTAACTATGTTCAAGTCTGAGGTCACTAGTCAGTTGATCTAATGGTGAGCATTCATCATCCAGATCTTGATCCAACGGTGCGTATTTAGTCATAATGTCAAAGAGTATAAGATTGAATGCACTAGTGACAAGTGTCACTATCTCATTTAGTTGATATAATATCAATGGTTTGTGGGTGTTTGTACAGATAGAGATCGATGATGCGGGTCAAGTCAAAGTGTCAAATGTACAAAAAGCACACAAAACTGCCAAGTGGCATAATTACAAGGGCTATGATTTAAGATCAATGGTGAGCATTGTAAGATAAATTCTAGGTTACTCATAGGAGATAAATAGTGTGTAATATTCCATAGTTTTCATGAAGCACGAGATGAGGTTAAGGTGTTCGATGTTTACTGTCTGAATACTAACCATTGGAATTTGAATTTAACAAAGGAAAAACTAGTGCTCAATTTTTTGCTCATAACTTTTGATCCAAGATGAATTTTAAGGTGATGTAAAAAAAGAAAAGTTGAAGAGTATTTCAATTTGCATCCATATAAGTGAGTTAGAATATCTTATTATTTTAACAATCAAAGATGAGCTCTAAAGTTGACTATGTGTTTGACTATGTTCTATAAGCGACCCAAGAAGGATAATTAAGTTTTTCTTGATAGTATTTTGATGTTTTAAGATAATATAACTATTTGAGAGTATTTTATAATCCATGAAGACAATTTATATGGATTGTGTACTTTTGATCAATCCATATTTAGTGTGAATAAAGGCTTAAAAAGTTGATTAGGTTTGTTGAATGCACTGGTAGATTGAGTGACTACTTTGTAGAAGTGTGTTGAAAGAGTTCTGAGAAGAATCAAAGAAGTAAATGAGTATAGAGATGTTCTATAAGTCTCTAAGGCTTATGAGAAGGAATTGGTTGTCATAGTTTTCCCCTGATTAGATATGTAGAGTCAAAATAGTATAAATTATATTTTGACTATGTGTGACCAGTATGAGTGGTCATTTTGTGAGAGTTCATTTTAGTGCTCAAAACTTGTGATGAAGTGTCTAAAGCACATAGAGGTGTTGTAGAGGTGCTAAATATTTCACCCATGTGATCTAATCATGTGGTTATGTGAATGATTTGAGTATTTGCTTCAGAATTTTGAGATTGTGTTTTCTATGTTTGCAGGCCTAAAGAGAAAGGAGACCTAATTAGTAGGTTTGAGTGTTGATATAGTGTTCCAGGTGACATAGACCCATGAGGGAATAAGGGGATATTGAAGATAGATTTGATGTGTTTTAAGCATTGGTAAAGGATGGATGTGGTCCAAATAATCTCACATGTAATGTGAGAATATGAAGGCCTAATTATTTTAGGTCTCACCAACACCTAATGGTGGTTTGGGGCTATTAAGGTAATGACCAACTTATGAAGAGTGTGGTTATCACATGTAACATGTGTATTGACCTATGTTAAGTTTGGTTCAATATTTAAAGCATCTTGGTTGACAAAGATGGGTTAAAGGAAGAGATTGGTATAAATTCAAGGCATAATTGGACTAATTGTGTTAAATGTGCAAGTATGGATCGAAGTCAAGGAGAGAACCTTTGAAAGAGAAGGTACAAGTCAGTGAGGACCATCAAAGAGTGAATGGGATTGTTCATGCTTATCTAATTAAGTTGATACAAGAAGACACACATGTTATTAGACCTAATGAGCCTAGAAGAGGTAGTTTGAGTGAGTTAGCCCTAGAGGTAGTTTGAGAGATAAGAGTTGAAACAAAGGTGATCATCATCAGTTAAAGAATAGAAATATGTGTTCAAGATGATTTGTTTAGGTATCTGAGTGCGTGTTTGGTTTCCTAGGGGGTTGATTCCTCCTTTCAAGGTTAATCTTTCTAAAGGTACAGTTATTATGGGTGCTCATCTAGACAAGGGCAGTTGCTCCTTGTGTTATTGGTGTCTCATTAATCTAAGGGATGGGTGTTACTTGATCAGTTAGTGTTGGTTTAAATCTTGGATATTTTTATTATAAGATTGTAGTCCATATTTTAGGGTTTAATGGGTTTTATCCCTCAAGAGGGTTTCTCATATATATGTTGTGTTCATGTGATAAATGCTCTTATGTATTCCTTGGATGTATATGCTTTCATGTTTATGTTAATCAATTTGATGTATGCTAAATGTTTAAAGAGTTGGGATTTGATTTAGATTATCTTGTATCACTGATTCACCCTCCCCCCTCTCATGATTATACCTTTAACATTAATATGTTCTTGTGGATGGTAGATGTATGCAACAAATCCAAAATGGAAATTTGTGTGAGCATCTTCTGAATTTGTTCCATAATATTGAATGTATTTTCCTTAACAGTGGGATATGGCTTATTCCTAACTAGGAAATTAGGTTGGATGGATTCGGTGGTAGGTGGTTATGGGATAGGAATGGTTATCTTTGATCATTTAGTTATGATTGCACATGTGGGATTAGATAAAGGACTTTTTTTATTAGAAAATGATGGTGGAGTGCGGCCATATAGGATAAGTCTCGATTGTGGGTACACTTGTTTGTGGTCATAGGGCAATGATGAGTTATTGATATAATGTCCCAAAATAGTAATCCTTGGTTGTTGGTGCACCTAATTTCAATCCCAAGTCAAGGAAGGATTACTGACATAGATAGGTTGATTGGAATTATTTATCAACGATCTTGTTTTCTTAGCAGTTGGTCTTAGATTGATGGTGATGGTATAAATGTGACCTCCTATAATATGACCTACAACTTTTTTGTAGTCATGTACAATTACATGTTAAGTCTATTGGTTGTTGGAATCATTTTGGCCTTGGTTCCTTCCATTCAGTTGACATTGTTATTTTTGTTATGGTAATTATTGTTAATGTCATAGTTGTTGATATTGTTGTTGTTTTTTGTCTGGCCTTTGTTATTGTTGCTGTTGGTTGTTATTGTTATGTTGTGGAAACAAGTTTTGATAGATACCCAAATTTTGATTGGATGTGGATGCTCAATTATCCAATGTAATTTCTCCATTTTCTAACATATTTTCAATAAGGTGTTTGATTTGCACATAATGGTGTAGATTATGTCCATGAACCTGATGGTATTCATAGAACTCATTCTCTATATACTAGTCTGGATACGAAATGCCCTCAAGATAGTGCTTTGAAATTGGCCAACTAATCAGATTAGTTGTGGATAAATTATGAAACATGGCTTTAATAAGCTCTAAAAGGTCACTAAAATTTGTACAAGTAGGAACATTTCTCTTTGGAGGAGGTGTTTGCAAAGGTAGTGGTTACCACGTTTGTTGAGCTAGTCTAGGTTGTTGTGAAGGTTGTGCCTATTGGATGGGTTACTGATAAGGAGTAAGTTACATTTGCAGTGTGGGTTAAGTAGATGGTGTTTACACCATTTTGACATGACGTGACTCAGTTAATCCATTTCCAAAAACATTCTTGTTGTGGTTAAATTGCTTAGATTTTTATAGTTACTGGCCTAGGTTGGTGTCGATGCTTGTGCTTGGAATTGGTTTTGGTTTTCATTTTGGCTTGTTCTTTGGTTTTGGTTTTTATTTTTATTTAATGAGGTTAACTTAATAATCCCTTTGTTAATAAGGGCCTTCTCAATTAACAAACCTTTGTTGATGATCTCCTAGAATGTATGTGCACACTGGTGCTCTAGATGGTAAGATATCTCATTGTGCAAATTTTTGGTAAACATAGAATTCAATTGCTTGTTTGGTAAGATATGAGTGAAATGACTAGTAAATTCTCTCCATCTCTATAAATAACTTGTAAAACTTTCACTAACCTTCTATTTGGCTTGAGTTAAATCTACCAATGAAATCTCATGTTTGAGGTTGTAGGAGAAATGTTGCACAAATTTATCCAATAGGTCATCAAAATCAGATACTAAATTCTTTGTCAAATTCAAAAACCACTCTAAAGCATGTCCTACTAGATTTTGGGAAAACAAGAGGAGTAAATAAATGTTGTTGTAAGCCACTGGCTAGTAAGCAAGAAATAATTCTATCAAATGAGCCTTAGGGTCTCCTTTACCCTTGTAATTATCAAATTTTAATGGTTTGTACACTAGAGGAAATGGTATTTGCAAATACTCCATGTTGAATGGGTAGAAATACACATCATCTTGGTCTATTTCCCAAATTGAATGGCAAAAATTACATCCTTCATTTGTTATAGTTCTAATGCCAAAAAATTAGAAGGAATATTAGCCTAAGGTGGAGGCTAGGTGGTAAAAGGTGGATTACCTTGATCGAGATATAATGGAGGCATGGTTTATTGTGGAATGTTGGTTTGGCTAGGGAACTAACTAGGAATATGAATCAATGGATTGGGGTGCAATTAATGGAATTACCTGTGTTGTGGTGAGATATTCTAGTTTAGATTTAGTATATAGGCCTAATTTTGATAAAATTGTGGCTGCAATGGAAGGATATGGCTTGAGGTAAAGTATTGTGCCTGTTGAGGTTGAGTAGGGATTTGCTTCTCACTAGTCAAACCTAGATAAATAAGGGGAACTTATTGTGAACCAAAGCCCTATCATTGTATTTGTGGCACATTTGGAATGAAAGTCAATTCTTGTCTTAATGGCACTTACTGGATAATAGGACCTCTTTATTGCACGAATGCCTATTATGAACTAGACACTTGTAGAGTGTTCAGAATTTGTATTTGACCAGTGGACATACATTGTTGATTAGACAAATTTTGTGATTGTAAAGGCATGTTGGTCGATGACTGTTAAGGTATACTTGTTATTACCTATTGAGGTAGAACATTTGCTCACCCTATTGAGGTGGTAGAATGTTTTTCCTCTGTTGCATTGGTATACTACATTATGCTTGTTATTGTGGAATGTTAGTCATCACCTATTGAGGTGGAGTAACATTCATCACATTTTATTGAGGCTAGACACTAGATGGCACTTGATTAGTTAATCCTTGTAGTTATGTGCTTGATGAAGTAGTTGGTTGAGGATTAGAGGTAGTTGGTTATGATTGGGATGTAGTATTTCTTACCCCCTATTATTGCAAACCACTTATGGTATTAATTAAAGGTACCTATTGTGGACTAGTTGTTGGTGTAGTTAAACCACTTTGGCCTTTATTGGATGTCACTTGTGTGTTATCCACTGTATTTGGCACATTATTCTACATAGAAGAAATAGACACTTATTCAAAATATGGGGCATTAAACATGTCTCCAATTAAAGTGCTTTGCACAAATGGGTCTATACCCAAATTATCTTGGCATGTCAATTCGATCAATACCCCTATTGAAGGAGCTAACTCGATGAGTGGAACATTTGACATGGCCATTTTATTAAAGTTACAAGCTATATTCAAATAGGTTTGATATGGTGTTTACATTTATAGAAAGTGTTCCTTCACGAGGCCCTTTCCTTTGACAAACATATTGGAGATTTGATACGACATCAGCATGAGCCCTTTAGGATTGATAAAAGAGGTATGTATAATGGTGTGGTTTTAGGTCATGTTGAAAAGCATTCTAACTAAACTTAGAAATTTTTTGTGGAGGAAGTATGCTAGAAACTTGGCCACTACCACCACAGCTCTGATTAAAACTTTGTCCTTATTTTCAAGCAAGTGACAATCAAACAAATAAGGATCATACATCGATGGAATAGTTACATAATATGGTTTTTGTTGAACTTATTCTATAACTAATGGTACATTAACAAGGTATTGTTTAGTCTGTTGTGGAACCTAATCTGAGTATGGAGGTGTGTTAACAAAATAGTGGGCTAAGAGATCTTGGATTAGTTCCTAAGATTGAGAATTGTGAGGATAAAGATCTACCTCACAAACTACATCATCACCATGGGATCTTAAATAAATTCATCTTGTGCAACCACGTTATCATAACCTGAATTGTACATGGCTCCACAATGAGTGTAACGAGACATATCCAACTTAATGATGAATGTTTTATGGAAAAGGCCTAGAATTCTATAAAATCTTAAAAATAATGTACAAAGTACAAATGGTTCAAACTTGGTCTAACTCGGTCTAGAAGGTGGAGTTGTATCTCCAAAAAGGTATATGCTAAAAATTGGTCTAAAACAGTCTAACTTCAAATGTCTTACACAAAATGGTCATGTGGATGAAATAGAACCAAAATGTCAAACCTTAGGTACAAAGTGTTTCAAACAATTCTAATCTATATCTAAAGAAATAAAGGTTGCTAGGTCCTTTGGTAGATAAGGCACAAAAACTAGGCTTAAAACAAGTATTACTAGGTCTTTTAGAAAAGGAACAAAAGCTATACTTTAAACAAAATGAGGTCTAAAAGGCAAGAGATTTATTCTAAAAAAATTAAAACACTTCGACATAAACTAAGCATTCAGATTTAGACACACACTTGATCATTTCAAAAAATACATGAAATAATAGGCATATAGAATATAGACTACTTCCCCAAATCTAAGCATAAAAATAGCTTTCAAATCAAGCAAGGAAATAAACTAAGTTACACAAACCAAAAGTAAAAGATTGATGTCTAGGCCAAATTTACATGAGGCGTAGGCATAAATCAATCAATGTTTGGATTTTCACTTGTCAAGACTAATTTTGAACTTAATTTAGAAGACTAGGCTTCTCAAAATAGACAACAAGCCATATAAGAATGAACGAAATGACGGTACTAGGTAGAGATCCAAAAGGCACACGTGGTTTTAATAATTTGAACTTTTAAACATAATGTAAAAATTCTTTAAAATGATTTGAGAAATTTAATGACAATATCATTTTATAAAGGTATGATAAATGTTTTATTTCAAGACTCTTAAGGCATAAACTTGGAATGAAATGGGTAGCGTAATGATGCCCCTTTCAAATAAGTGACACATATAAATAAAGTTTTGACAAATGATTAAGGCAAAGGTGTCAAATGGATGGAATAATGCCTCTTTAAACAAAGTATTTATGTGTAAACAATAATCATTTTTAGACATGGTATGATAAACAAATAGTTTTGACTTAAGAATATGCAAGTGAAAAGGAAAAAATGACAAAAACACCTAAGTGTAACATCTTAAATCCTAAAACTCATAAGGTTGCATCATAATTTTGAATTCAATCTATATAATTTATCTTGGGAAGATTTTAAATTATTAATCCAAAAGGTAAAATCACATGAAAAGAAGGGTTTCTAGGCCTCCTCTTCTCTCAAGAGTTTGTACGACATCAAAATTTGGGCTACTCACCTTGCATCAATAGTATGTCCACAACAAGTGGGTTTATCTAAACTATCATTTTTCATTCATTTCTAGATGGTCCTATATGTGTGGAAAACACTAGGGCACAATCATGTCAATTGAATCCACATCAATCAGCTTGTTGTGAAAAGGTCTTGTCCTTTTCATAACCACTACATCCATCAATTGCTCAGTGTAGTGTAATGTCTAAGTTACCCCTCTGTTTTGAGGTCGAGTACCATTAAAGAAGCTTGTTTTAACCACTTAAAACAAGCATCCTAGTAGGTCACCCTCAATTTATATACGATACCATGGATTGGGGTTGAAACAATGCCATGAGATGAATTCCTGTGTCAACTCTTCCCTCGATAATTTGTGAGGAGGTGATGAACTCTCACACATAAGCCAAAATGCATGAAATAAAGCCAAGTAGAAGGAATTTAAGGTAATTTTTGGGTAACCCAAATCATGTAGATTTGGAGAGGGACATTATCAATTTTATTTTGATGCTTTTGGACCAAAGTGACAAATGTTAAGAATGAGCATTTTTTATCACCCTAGTTCCCTAAAGGGGACGGGGGGAGAGCATACATGTATCACTCATCTTGCTAAACAAATACATCAACAAACAAGCATAAAAAATGAAAGTCTTAGGAGTATTTAATGAATGTGAAAGTTCATTATTATAACACCAAAATGAAATATGTGATGAAGTTTGAGACCCTTGGCATTTGTTGTTGAAAACTTTTGAAAAGCCGAAAAAGACTTAAGTAAAAAGATTTTTCAAACACCAATTTGAAATGTGAAATTTTGCAATTTTAGAGTGTTTTAAAAGTCTTCCTTTCACCTTTGGGTCTTTCAAAACATGTTAGGGGGTCTTTGTGCCTAGAAGCAAATCATGAGTGGACAAATGACTTTCCAATCCTTGCTCTCAGCTTTCTAAATTTTACATAGAGTGCAAAACTGTAGAAACACAGAGCAATACCATGACTTTTCTTGAAAACCACAATTGTTAGATCAATACCAAAACTTGCCTACAAAACACAATATTATTGTAAAATTACTACTCTAAATACAATATCACTAAAATAATGACAATAACTCAATTTATAGAGTCGTGATTATTGACCAAATTTGACCCTACAGGTCAAATTGGGACCCCTATAAGAAAAAACTTGATTTTTAGGTGTTTTATGGGTCTAATATTATGTCACAAGGTGTATTATATGTTATTTTACATCATTCTATGTCACATTAGCCTTGGTCATGGTCATTTTCAATATTTATGTCTTTTAAATCATTTTAGGGGTCAAAATAGAGCATTAAATGACTTGTACCACCTCCATGGGAGATGTGAAGGTTTAAAAGGATGATGTCACACCCCATGTGTCCTCATATGTTTTAATCAACTATTTGTAATTGACAAGTGGCAGGTTCTTCAAAAGAAAGGCAATTTTCATAGAAAAATAAGCATTTAATGAGGTGTATATAATTATACATACACTTGTAGTTGAGGACATTTCAAGAGTATCCCTTGGTATTTCATATACTCACTCTAGTGATCAATTTGATCAGAAGCTTCAAGAAATGAAGAAAATTGCTTCTCTCTCCTTCCACTAGGTTTGGCAAGCAAAAGTGGTTTTTAAGTTTGTACTTGGTACGATCAGCAGGAGAGATTTCAAGAAAAATTCTCTTATGGGTGTCTTCTAAATTTATTCATCTTCCATTTGATGTTTGGTTGTAGAATAATGGTGGTCTGTGATTTGTGAACAATTCCTAATAAGTTGACCTATCCAATTTGCATATTAATTTGTACACCCCATAGGTTTTGCTCTTGTTTGGATGATTCCATATAATATAGCTACTAATATTTATTCCAAAGGATGTTGAATCCATTATCTAATTCTCTCCATGATTTTTTCATTTTCCATGATGTTTTGATATGTAAGTCATCTCATGTTGTAAGAAGGTGCCACAATGTGAAGTCTCAGTCAAGTTGCTTTATTTGCAGATGTTTGGCTTTATGAAAGGGTATCATGTGCATAAGATATAAGGATTCCCATGTCTCACTTCCATATTTATCACCTCCCTTAATGTTTAGTCTCATAACATCATGCTTGGATCCAACTTTTAGTCTTTGTCATGCTCATAGTCAAATCCTTGCCCTTTCTCACTTACAATCATGTGTATGAAGCTATCTATCATGTTCAAGTAGGTGTATTAAAGGTCTCAAGATACCGGATATGTCTTTAGAAGTGGGATAAAATAATTTATATCCTCTAAAGAGTGTAAAAATAGGATTGATGCAGTCCTGTGCAACATATGTTCACAGTCACCATGAATATGCACCTATAGGTGCCACAAAGGAAGAGTACCATGTTGAAATGAAGTTACCTTGACTTTCTCTAAGGCTTCATAGGTTTGAGGGGATCAATTTTAACATTGGAAGGAGAAATAATGTTTATTAAAGGTTCATACACCATGTGTATGATTTATGCTTCTACCCATTGCCCTGTCTACAGCTCCATTAGCACCTACAAGGGAGCAAAATACTAAGGTGAAGTTTAGACCTTGATTAATGTCTTTCATGATCAAGGATTTTTGTTTTGAAACTTTGATAGGATATAAGAATCAATGGAAGGTCTTTCCCCATGTCTACTACCCATCTACATCTTCATTTCTTGCACATTAGCATAACCACCTAGAAGTGGCTTAACAGGGGGTTAAAGAGCCATTTTGAAGTGTTGGAACATAAGAGGGAACCCTCCTTGAGGTTGTGATGTGATTTAGAGCGAATGGAAAGCCTAATTGAAAGGATTTATTAACAAATGGAAGTTGGAAACTATGTTCAAGGTTACAAAGATTGTTTTTAGGGACCTAATCCCTAAACTGAGAAAATAAAGGTCTGAGGCTTTTGTCAGGGTCATATTATAATGGTTACAAAGAATCTCAGTGCATCCAAATGACCATTCATCATAGTATCCATGAAGGAAAAGATATATGCCAAAGATTAAGTCAAGATGATTGGTGGAGGGAGATGGTTGGAAGGCTCAAAGTTGCCTTTTGGCCACAAAAATCCTTCATTAACATCTACAGGTTTTTTAACCTCAAAGGAGCCCCACTTCCCAAGGTGGTGATGTCAAGCATGTTTTCATGTTTTCAAAACATTATCAGGTCAAAATGCATATCAAAGAATATAAATATCATCAAATGAAGTTGATATACTTAGTTTTGACTACTACAGGCCTCCTTGTCATCACAAAATTTGTCCCTACAGGCTGGTTTTAGGGTTACTGTGAGGAATGGCCTATATACCCTTAATAACATACCTTACTCCAACCATAAAATAAATATTTATGGATGTATCATGGTGTGGATAGATTCAAGAGATACATCAAACATTATTTCAAGGAATAATTCAAATAAATTCACCTACATGAATCCTCCTTTGATCAAAAGGATAGGGTAACATAGTTAGCTACTATGACTGGTCTTTAGAGCAATTCAAACCCCAAAGTGTAAGGTAATAAATAACATAGATTAATTTCATATTTTAAGGTCTCAAGATGAATATTTAAATGTTTCAAAACCCTATCCATACATAAACACCTCTAGGTGTACCTTCAAATCAAGAAAATATAGTTAGTAATAGAACTCAGTGTTGTCTCAGCAGGATGTTTAGAGGGGTATATGGAAAGTTGAAATGGTAATCAGACCTAGAAAAACTTCATGATGACCATGATGGTATATATAGGGTATTTATATGGAAAATAAGTAGATATATGACCCTAAATATGTGTCACTCAGTCCACAGGGTAAAATCCTTTTGCATAGTTTGCCTTCTAATAGTTAGTCTTGGAATTTTGAAGAGTTGAAGGGTAAAATCACCAGACCAAGAGATAAAATCTTGTATATATTGTCCCTATCACTTAGATAGGATCTTAAAACATTCACTTTGTCTGAGTAAATATAGGAAGTACCCTTTGTTTTATCTCAGATAAAGGGTACTTCCCTAGGTGCACAAATTGGCAATTTTAGAGAATGGAGTCAAAGAGATGAACCAGAAGTTTATTGGGCCTTATTAGGAGGTGTGAGAGGTTACATGGCATATAAGAAAACAATATTAACCATGATCAGAGGAAATAAACTCAAAAAGGTGTCTTAGGCTTTCAAATATGTAGGTAGACCTACTACGCCTTGAAGAGACCTGGTGCCCAAATGGAAGGTCACTTACACATCTAGCCTTAGGTATGATTTATAACCTATTGAAGCACATTTATGGAGTCTTTTTAGATGTGTAAAATCTTTCAATTTTTAGAGAAGCCACATGGAGATCCACTTTTAGCCTAGAATCAACTCAGGCATGCAAGAAACGAGGAAAGAGCTAGATAAGACAACTCTGAATGCTTGCATCTTCTCTAAGGATGTGTATGAAGGCTAAGGGAGTTTATAGAGGTTATTATGGGTCCTAATATTTTCTTTAGTGTAATTGGTTTGCATTTCTAATGTCAAGTATTTATGAACAAATCTTAAGGATAAAATTGACCTAAAACCATCACAAACCCTAGATAAGGACCCAATGAAGGAAATGAAGATTAAGAGCTAAAAATATGGGATATTTTACCTATAATGGTGATTGAAACTTGTAGAGGACTTTTTTAGGCTCCTCTCCAAGCTTTTTATTTGTATAAAAATTGTACGGGCATGGTACAAAATGGGTTCTTTTGATAGTTTTGTGCATTGTGAAAGTTTTAGGAGGTTTCAAGAGATGAAATCAACTTTGAAAGGAATATTTAGACTTGAGATAACTCCCCATGTATATTTAATGCCTTTAAAAAACTCATAAGTGTTCCTACTATTTTATTCATCTCATCTAGTCAGAAGTAGCATAGTTGAGAAGTGTGAAAACTTCAAGTGGAAGTGATTTTAAGGTGTGCATGATCCCTCTAAGACCATGGAGGGTCTTTCCAAGTATCATCCACTCTCTTTTACAAATTTTCATGGAAAATTGATGCCTTTTTGGAAGCCAAGTGTGCAAGGTGTGTGAAAGAGGAGTTTCTTTGACTACAGGGAGTGATGGCTCACTTCCAAAAGATTCTAAATGATTAGGAATGTAACCAATGCATGGAGAAGCATGTCTGAGACCCATTCCCCTCATTCCAATTATGATACCTATCCGTAGTTAGTTTTGGGATGTTTAAACAAGGCTAAATCATGAAGTTTTTTGAGCCAACAGAGGGAACTCCAATGCCACATTTCATGAATCTCATGACTTAGGATGCCACTTGTCTCTTCTGACTTTGCATGATTAGTTTCACATTCCATTTCAAGCACATGTGACTCTTTTTTTTATTTTGACAAGTGTCCTTATAATCATTGGAATTTTTTTTTCTCACTTCTCCCTCAAGTTCTATAAGAACTAGTCATTTTGGCCTTTGTAAAATATGCTCCACCTGAGTATGGTGAAGCCATACTCATTTGCATAACATGGATAAATAAAGACTACTAATTTTTACCTCTTTCATGATTTTTCATGGTGTGTTCATTCAAATGATGGATCTTGCTTAGTGATGACTATCGTTTCCTTAGCATTGTTATCTCATTCTCTCACCTCTTTGCAATTATAAAGCTTCTTCTTGCAAGTCATTTTGAAGTGTTTTATGATGTGTCAAGTTTGATTGTGTTTTTCTACTCAAATAGTGCCAATTTAGGCCTCTTTTCTAGTTCTCCTAGCTGAAACTTCATCACAACCTCATAATAAAATATTGATGTGAGAAGATGTAGATTGGAAAAGTGTATATTTGGTTAGTCCCTTGTTCTCACGTGTAACATGCAGATGGTTGGTAGTCATCAACTAATTTGGTGTATTACCTCCTTTAGGATAGTTTAATTTCATTTTTCTCTCTCTTTTCCCTCACAAGTGTAGGTGTAGTAGAGATCTACAAGTGGTACATCAAAGGAGCTAGCCCTATCTAGAGATTCACCTCATTCTTAGGCTACCCACAGCCTAGAGGTGTTTCAATTGTGCCACTTGGATGAGGAGAGTAGATATATCTCCTCAAAGGGTGAAAATCAAAGTGAAAATATTTTTTGGCATGCTCAATGGGATTCTTAGTCCCAGAAGTTGAAATATTTTTAGTGTTGTCTTTCAACACATCAGCCTTTGGAGTCATCTATCCAAGCATCAATGATGACTTCAAAATTACATTAGCTTGTTAAGCATCCCATGTATTCTTCTTGAAGATTGTTGATAACTATTCCTTGTGTTATAGCTTCCTAATGAAGTTCCTTGGTTAAATTTAGTGTTGAGTATTATTTTACATAAGTTGGTGAGGTTTATCAAGCTTATGACATTCCATATTGTTGTCCCCAAAAATGAGTGACATCTTTGGGACAACCTATGAACTATTTTGGTTCGCCAGACCAAAATCATCTCTTCCCTTTTCAAAATTGGTTTTGAGCATTCAATTTCCTCACTTTCCAAGCTTTTTCAGTCAAGGGTTCAACAGATTTAAAGGCTTCTGCAGGCGAGTTCAATCAAAACAACAAGTTTCCAACATTTAGTCATTTCCAGGATTGGTTCGGCACCTTGGTTCAATCAAAAATGTCCATCGGCAAGCTTCAAAGAACAAAGGCTTGAACTGTTGAACCATTAAACCTTGAACCATTTTGGTTCAACGGTTCAATGGCTTCAACGACCAATTGGTTCAATGCGCTTGGTGCAAAAGATTAAAAAGACTTAGCCAAATAATGAAGAATGAACTGATTGAACCACTGAACCATTGAACCAAAGTTGGTTCGATCGGTTGGTTCAATCGGTAGGTTCAAGGGGCTGCCCCAAAGCCAAAGGAACAAGTGCCCTTGTGGAGGGCAGTGAGCAAAAGCGGACAAAGTTAGAAATCCCTCAGGAAAATGACTAAAGCAAAATTCCTTCAGACTTTTTGTATGAAGGAATTCACTCGAAAGGAAATCCCAAAGAAATTGAAAAGAAAAAATGGCTAAGTAAAGGAAACTTTCCTTCAGACTTTTTGTCTGAAGGAAAAACCTAATGGAAAAAGCCTGAAAGCCAAAAGCCCACCAAAGAAGCAAGAACCCGCTAGGGAATTTTAAGCCTGAAGGCCGCTCGAAAGATCCTGAAGGGTAGGTACCCTTGCGGGGGGGCGCTTGATGACAAAGAAAGGACCATTTTAAAATCCTGAAGGGACACCTTCCCTTCAGGGCATCCCAAGAGCCTTCGATGACTTAGATAAAGAAAGATAAAGGAAGCATGATTGAATGGGACAAAGAATGAACTAATGAACCGATTGAACCTTGAATCGAAAGAGTTTAAAGTTTAATGGTTCATGGGTTCAAAGGTTCAAAGGCGGCCTTAGTCAAGGAAAAAAGCAGCAAACAGGTGGTTCAACGGATGGTTCAACCAAGGAGTGGGAAAACAATTGAACTAGGAAGCGATGGAACAAAAGAGACAGAATGAATCGATGAACCAATGAACCAATGTGCTTTCAATGGGTTCAAACGTTCAAGGTTCAACATGGTTCAAGCAGCTGGTGACCATTGATGGTCTTGCAGACATTAAATTTAAAGTGAGGGAACATCCGATTGAAATTCAAATAGAGCGCAGAACTTAAAGGAAGAACCAAGTGACTAAGTGAAAAGAGAGCTCGAAGACTCAAATTGCTACAAGAGAAAGAAGATCAACGCAAAAGATCATAAATATTTTCAAGGGAGTTATTTCCAATAGGTGAAATAGTGGATCAAGTAGACTTCTGAGCACACCAAATCAAGGATGCATCATGTTTTTTTCCATGAAGTAAAGACAAATTGGACAGCTACGCAAACATCAGGGAAATGACCAAATAGTACATACTAAGAAGAGACATATTAGAGAAATGGACATGCCATAGTTATGGCAATGCACTATTTTCAGCATGGTACCTCTAGACAGAATTGAAGGTGCATTGAAGGTGTTGACTGCAGCATGGGTCGTCCCATGGGAAAGAATGCCAAGCCTTGCATGATTGCTATAAGATTGTAATTTATCTCATTAGTAAAAGAGACTTTTCATTTTTACAGGAGTGAAACTCTACCCAATTGAAAGGAGAATACTGAGACTTTGAGCTTAGATTGTAATTTCATTTCATTTTATCTAAATGAGAAAGTTAGTTGTTTGCAGACTTTGTGTTATTTTGGCTTGTATCATTTTAGGAGATTATTCTTATGTCTGTCTTCTGAATGTTTTCTCATCTATTTAATTTGGCAAGCAGAATTAGTGAAAGTAATTAGTAAAGTGTTCTGAAATCAACTGTGAGGAAGACATTGTGCTTTCATAATTGTTTTCAGTGTGTGTTTTTCTTTTCCTTCTGTGTTGAGGATTCTGGGATGACTTTGTGCCCCCATTATCCTTTGTTTTTTACTCTTTGGGTAGTTGAGGTGGAAACTTTGGGTTCTATTTCATCCTGCTGATTACTGCGCCTGTGTTACTAGCTTCTTGTTACTACCTGAAAGAAACTTCTGCTATTTCCTACAAGAACACTTCTGAAAGAAGAGAAGTGCCTTCAGTGTTTTCACTAGGATTTTCTCCTTTGTTTGTGAACATCATCTCTGAAAAAAGAGATATGGATGAGGTATCCTACCCCTGAGTGTTATTTTTTGCATATATTTATAGTATATATAGCTCCTACGTATTTATAAGGAACCTCCCCTTAATGAAAGGAGAGATTTGTCCACCTTTGATGTAGTAAACCTAAACACTGAGCCGACTAATCTCCTTTGATGTGGATGATAAGACCTATTTTGCTCAATCAGACTGTTGATTGACAAAATATTCACCCAACAGTCATTTTGGCACCTCTACTGGGGAAGAGCACTTAGTTTGAAGTCTCAAGCTTCAAGCTAAAGCAAATCCTACTCTTTTCTATTTTTTGTTCTACAATATGGCAACTCCATGTTATACCAAAAGCCAAAAATCTCAAGGTGTTGTTGACCCTGCTTTTGAGTTGGTGCAGCAGAGTAATTTTGATTTATTTCTTCCACAACCTCACCTTCAATGAACTAGGAGTCTTCCTTCTAGCCCTACCAGGTCACCAACACAATGCATAGATTTTTTTGTTGTTGTTAGCAAAGCTTTGCCTATCCATTCTCCACCCAAATTTGTGATCTCACTACTGCATAATCAAATCATGGCTTAAGGCCCCTGGGGTAACTCTTTTGGTCCACTAAATCTAACTCCACCTCTGCATGAGCTTCCACACAGTTTAAGGAGGAATTTCCCCAAATTCTTTAGTGATGGGGAAGTTCATCCTAATGAACACATTGCAGCTTTCAGCATAGCCTATGGCGTAATAGGGGTGGAATTTGAAGACATAGCAGTCAGGCTATTCATGGAGACACTACAAGGTGCTACTGCAAACTGGTTCTACCATCTGTAAGCTCAGTCAGTGACTGATTGGAACACTTTGAAAGACAAATTTGAAGCCAAGTTTAAGCCTATAGAAGATGCACATGCCTTTCTGGCCCAGCTCAAACAAATGAAGAAGGATCCCCATAAGCCTATGAGGGACTTCATTGCCAAGATTGACAAGCTAAGGCACAAGATTCCCATGGTCGCCCAGCTGACACCTCAGAATCTCAAGTGTTTCTTCATCAACTCACAACTGCCTAAAGTGAGCTTTCTGTTGAGACGGGCTAGACACATAGACCTTGCTACTGCTTAGGACTTGGCTACTGAGGTAGAAGATGACCTTATCTTGGCAGGAAAGATAAGGACAGACCCTAATAAAGGTAAATCCTCTTCATCTTCTGAATACTCACCTAAAGTCACCACTGACCCAATGGTACAAAAGCTAGTAAATGAAGTGCTAGCTCTTAGAGAGAAAATGGTGCAAGGGATGTCATCTACTCCTACATACAGAGATATGCCCAGGAGAACATTTCAGAATCAAATGTACCAAGGCAATGCTACCAGGAATCAAGGATAACAAAATTGCCTTCCTTCTTCACAGAGAAACCTCACCCTCAAAGCGCCTCTAACCAATTCAGCAGTTAGATATCTTAAATCTGAATTAGATTTCTTATTCTAGCCTGAGTTGAATCCTAAAGATGATGCTAATCTCTTCACTGAGGAAGAAGAAGACTTAGCTGGCGAATCCAACATTAGTTTCCTGAATTATCAGGATAAACTGAGAAGTGAAGGTAATATAGCTGAGGGATCATATGTTGTATTCACTCAGTCTAAGAATTAATCAACTCAACCGGTTGATAAGGAGAAAGTAGAGGAGCGACCTTAACTAGCAGTTTTAATTGCTAAGTGGGGATCCACTCTTCCTTTTCAGCCAAAGGACCCAGTGATTACAAGAAAGGTAAGTACCTCAAATGCCCTTATGCCTTCTACTTCAAATTTGTTGTCCAGTCCTCCCCCTTCTAAAAATCAAAAGGATGAATTCTCATCCTCTGCTCCTGGCTCATTCCAGGCATTTGACATAATTGACCATATAAAGAAAACCAAAATTGAAATGTCTGAATTTGAATTTTTGCAGTCCCATCTTGAGCAATTAGATGAATTGGTTCAGTGTATGAAGAACCAAAACACCCCTATAAGACAAGCAATTCCCAAGATGACTCGTGATTCCCCCAAGAATGCACCCATAAGGAATAACCTTGTCATTTCTCCCCCTACTGCTCCTGGCAGGACTGAACCTTTCTATGTCTCATTGCTGATAAATTGACATCAGTTGAACAACTGCATCATTGATTCTAGAGCCTCAAACAATGTTATTCCTACCAAAGTGGTTGAATCCCTTGGCCTTACACTGACCAAAACCTTTGGTAGATGCTTCTCCATGGAAAACAAGTAAGTACCACTGTTGGGGCAGATCAAGGACGCCTAATTTGCATTTGCAGTGTTCCCAAACAAGAAGATCAAGATGACTGTCTTGGTGGCTGACGTCCCTGCATCCTATGGCATCCTTCTTGGGCAAAATTTCTATAGGGATGTTGGTGGTGAATTGAGCATGGACTTATCTGAGGTGAGGATTCTAGTTAAAGGTGTTATGAAGAGGTTACTCCCTGAGAAGGAAGCGAAATACGTGGTTACCCAGACCTCAGCACTTGAAGCTCAAATTATGTTTGAGTCTTTAGAAATGGGTAATTACTTTTTATCCATGAATGAATTCCATGAAATGCCTGTTAAAACTCTTGAAGGTGACAACCTGAAGATTAGTTTAGCTAGAATAGCAGAAGAATTGGCTAAGTGCAATACAAGTGTGCAAGAATCTCCCCCTCTGGATGAAGAGGTACCCAAAGAAAAATTAGTATCAAATGAGGTATAAATTTTTGAATTTGATGGCAGTTGCTCCTCCACTAGTTTAGGAGCAAGAGTTGTGTTGATATCTCCTCAAGAAAATATTTTTCCTTCATCCTACAAGTTGTAGTTTAGCAACACTAATAATATAGTCGAGTATGAATCTATGTTGCTTGGGTTGAGGGTTGCTCGAGACAAATGTATCAAGCTCTTCCATGCTAAAAGAGATATTAAACTAGTGGTTTGTCAGATGAGAAACCTGTATCAAACCAAGCATGAAAGATTCCACCACTACCATAACCTAGTCTAGGACCAAATTGAAAGCTTTGATGCTTTTAGCATCTCTGCCATTCCTAGAAAATTCAATGACTGGGCTGATGCACTGGCTATCTCAGCTACTCTCTTGGTCCCCCACTCAGACTTCAAAGGAGA
Organism: Torreya grandis; assembly: GCA_037957365.1. NCBI lineage: Eukaryota > Viridiplantae > Streptophyta > Pinopsida > Cupressales > Taxaceae > Torreya > Torreya grandis. The sequence goes on from JARHVA010000711.1 coordinate 4,365,358, forward strand.
CAGGTACACTATTGAGTTGGTCTTTTGACCAAGTGTACCTAATAATACCAGTCATTAGCAAGTGTTCAACAATGATAATCAAATCATTACCTTCTTGGAGCAAAAGGATAGCTTTGAATGATTTCATTTTGAAGGCAATGGACCTTAGAAGTGTGAACTAACTCCTAAATCAAATACAAATGTAGGTGAGGAGTTCCTACAACTTAAAGGGAATAAGATTCCCAAAGGCCTAGTTTCTCTTAAAAAATTATTTGACAAGCATGACAGATTCGTCAAACAGCAGAAAATAGATTCAAGCTCCTCTCAAGAGTTTGATCAAGTAAATCTAGATACCAAACATGATCCCAAGATGGTGAACATTGAGAAATGTTGCACTCTTGAGGAGAAATTAAAGTTCACTATTCTACTCCGTCAGTACATGGATGTCTTAGCATACTCCTATGATGACCTGAAGTCACTCAAGCTTGATGAAATTCAACATGACATTCCTCTTAAGGCTGATTCGACACCCTACAGGCAAAAGTCTAGGCAGTATAATCTAAAAATATCAGGTACCATTTTGTCTGAGATAAAAAAAAATGCTAAATACCAGGATAATCTTCCCAATCCATCATTCCACATGGATTACAAATATAGTGCCTGTAAGGAAGAAGAATGGTGTAATTTGCCTCTGTGTGGATTTCAAGAACTTAAATCAGTCATCCTTGAAGGATAACTATCCTTTGCCAATCATAGATCAAGTGCTTCAGACAGTGACAAGTTTGAAAATGTTATCAATGTTAGATGGCTTTTCAGGATATAATTAGGTTGAAGTTGGTGAGGCAGACCAGCATAAGACTGCTTTCACCACACCTTGGGGCACATTTTCATATAGAAGGATGCCTTTTGGCTTGATAAATGTTGGTGCCACCTTCCAAAGAGCAATGGACCTTGCCTTTAAAGATGAAATGGGTAAGTTTATCATAATTTATCTTGATGACTTGACCATCTTTTCGAAGCATCACCCAGATCATATACGTTACTTGCAACAAGTGCTGGAGTGCTACCACCAGAATGGCATTTCTTTAAACCATAAGAAGTTAATTTTTGGAGTAATAGAGAGGAAACTTCTCAGACACATTATGTTCAAAGGAGGCATAAAGATTGACTCAGATAGAGTCAAGTCTATCCAAGAGCTTACCTTGCCAACGAGTATGACTTTCATTCACTCTTTCTTTGAAAAGGTTAATTTCTTACGGAGGTTCAACCCTGAGTTTGCTGAGAAGACCAGGCACATTGTAAACATGATGAAGAATAAGGCCACCTTCAGCTGGACTAAAGAAGGCAAGTCAACATTTAAGGATATCAAGACTGCCATTGCCCATGCCCCATTTCTAGTTTGTCTAGATTATACAAAGGATTTCCTCGTGTATAGTTATGCTTATGAACACACACTATCAACCATCTTAGTTTAATAGAATGAAGAAGGTGTGGAATCTCCCATTTCTTTCATGATTTGTCCTCTCAAATCTCATGAGTTAAAGTATTCAAACATGGAGAAGCATGCTTATGCGGTGGTCAAGGCAGTGAAGCATTTCCATTTCTACATCCTCAATTCGTGAGTTACTACTCTGGTTCCTGATACCACGGTCAAATCCATATTAACTCAATAGGAGTTTGGAACCAAAAGAGGCAATTGGATTACAAAGATCCAAAAGTTTGATCTAGTCATCAAGCCAACAAAGTTAGTACGGGGAAAGGGCCTATGTCAATTGATTGTTGACAACAAACCAGAAGAAGTAAGGCATGAAGAAATAGAGGAAGAAGACACGCCAATAGTCCTTTTTGTCTCCACCATGAATGAGTGGTATTCGGGCATTGCTCATTTCCTTACTTATGGTGAGTGTCCTGCTCACCTATCTTATAAAGAAAGGAGAACTATCAAGCTAAAAACTACAAATTTTGTCCTCTGGGATAACGGCTTCTACAGGAGGAGACTTGATGGAGTGTTCCTCTGATGCGTGGACAAGGAGCAACAAAGCCAACTTTTGAATTCCTTCCATAATTTGGCCTATGGAGGACATTTCTCTGCTCTTGTAACTACCCATAAGATTCTGCGAGCCAGGTATTATTGGCCAACTCTCTTTCAAGATGCATACAAGTGGGTAAGAAAATGTGAACTATGCCAGTAGTTTGTTGGGAGACCCAAGTTAGCTGCCCTGCCTCTCAAGCCAGTGGTCATAAAGGAGCCATTCCAACAATAGGGAATTGATTTTATTAGAGCTATAAACCCATATTCAAGTGTTGGACATGATTATGTCCTTACAACAACAAATTACTTCACCAACTGGGTGGAAGCAATTCCAACTAAGCATGCTACTTCAAAAGTAGTATGCAATTTCCTTAAGGAGAATATCATTTTTAGGTTTGGGGTCCCAACCAAGATTGTCACTGATAATGTAGCTTATTTCACTTCCTAGGAGATTACTCAATTCTGTTTCTACTATGGGATTACACTCTCTCACTCTTCTGATTACTTTTCACAAGAGAATGGACAAGCTGAATCAAGCAATAAGAGCTTGGTGACTATCATCAAGAAGTTGGTGGATGATAACCAAAAGGCATGGCATAAAGCATTGGTTGATTCTCTATGGGTAGACATAATTACATCAAAGAGATAAATTGGTATGTCTCCTTTCCAACTTCTTTATGGTATCAATGTTGAGATACCAATCACCTAAGAATTGTCAGCATTGAAATTGGCTAAGGCAATTGAGGATCAAATGTATGAAAGCACCCTTGATAAGAGGATCATGTGCTTGACTAAGCTAGATGAGCAGAGAACTATGGTGGTAGAACAAATTGTTGCCCATCAAAATCTGGTGAAGAAGCTCTTCGACCAGAAGGCAAAGAATTGTGATTTCTAGGTTCGAGATCAACTCTTGTTGTGTGACAAAAAGAGAGAGCCAAAGGGTATGCATGGAAAATTTGATTCTCTTTGGAGAGGCCCATTCATTATCCATCAGCTCAATGGGGAGAATAGCTTATTATTAAAATATCAAGATGACACACTCTTTTCTCTACCTCACAATGGGCAGCATCTGAAGCACTTCAATTCCTAAAGTGTCAGATAAGTTCACCTGTACATATGTATATATGTATAGTCTTTGTTTTCTACTTTGTGTTGTTTATTTTCATTTTTTAGAGCCTTTTTTTTGGGTAGCATGACTCCATAGCCCAATGGCATACTTCAAGGCACTGGAGATTCTAGTTTCTACTCCCCTCAGATGTTCTAAGTTTTTAACTGAAGGAAGTTCTCCAACTGGAGACATTTGTTGTCCCCAAAAATGAGTGACATCTTTGGGACAACCTATGAACTATTTTGGTTCGCCAGACCAAAATCATATCTTCCCTTTTCAAAATTGGTTCTGAGCATTCAATTTCCTCACTTTCCAAGCTTTTTCAGTCAAGGGTTCAATAGATTCAAAGGCCTCTACAAGCGTGTTTAATTAAAAGAACAAGTTTCCAACACTTAGTCATTACCAAGATTGGTTTGGCACCTTGGTTCAATAAAAAATGTCCATCAACAAGCTTCAAAGAACAAAGCCTTGAACCATTGAACTATTGAACCTTGAACCATTTTGGTTCAACGGTTCAATGGGTTCAATGACAAATTGGTTCAATGCACTTGGTGCAAAATATTAAAAAGACTTAGCCAAATAATGAAGAATGACCCAATTGAACCATTAAACCGTTGAACCAAAGTTGGTTCAATCGGTAGGTTCAAGGGGCTACCCCAAAGCCAAAGGAACAAGTGCCCTTGCGAAGGGCAATGAGCAAAAGTGGACAAAGTTGGAAATCCCTTGGAAAAATGACTAAAGCAAAATTCTTTCAGACTTTTTGTCTAAAGGAATTCACTCAGAAGGAAAGCTTGAAGAAATTGAAAAGAACAAACAGCTAAGTAAAGAAAACTTTCCTTCAGACTTTTTGTTCGAAAGAATTCCTTTAGACTTTTTGTTCAAAGGAAAAACCCGATAGAAAAAGCTTGAAAGCCAAAAGCCCGCCAAAGAAGCAAGAACCCGTCGAGGAATTTTAATCCCGAAGGTCACCTAAAAAATATCAAAGGGCAGGTACCCTTACAGGGGGGCACCTGAGGACAAAGAAAGGACCATTTTAAAAGCCTGAAGGCACACCTTCCCTTTGAGGTGTCCCAAGAGCCTTCGACGACTTAGACGAAGAAAGATAAAGGAAGCATGATTGAATGGAACAAAGAATGAACCAATGAACTGATTGAACCTTGAATTGAAAGAGTTCAAAGTTCAATGGTTCATGGGTTCAAAGGTTCAAAGGCAGCCTCAGTCAAGAAAAAATGTAGCAAACAGGTGGTTCAACGGATGGTTCAACCAAGGAGTGGGAAAGCAATTGAACCAGGAAGCGATGGAACAAAAGAGATGGAATGAACTGATGAACCAATGAACCAATGTGCTTTCAGCGGGTTCAAAGGTTCAAGGTTCAACATGGTTCAAGTAGCTGGCGACCATTGACAGCCCCGCAGATGTCAAATTTAAAGTGAGGGAATATCTGATTGAAATTCAAATAGAGTGCGGAACTTAAAGGAAGAACCAAGCGACTAACTGAAAAGAGAGCCTGAAGACTCAAATTTCTATAGGGGAGAGAAGATCAATGCAAAAGATAAGAAATATCTTCAAGGGAGTTATTTCTAGTATGTGAAATAATGGATCAAGTAGACTTCAGAGTGCACCAAATCAAGGACATATCCTATTTTTCTTCCATGAAGTAAAGACAAGTTGGACAACTACACAGACATCAAGGAAAGGACCAGACAATCCATACTAAGAAGAGACATATTAGAGGAATGGACACGCCATAGTTATGGCAATGCATTATTTCTAGCATGGTCCCTCTAGACAAAATTGAAGGCATATTGAAGGTGTTGACTGCAGCATGGGCCGTCCCATGGGAAAGAACACCAAGCCTTGCATGATTGCTATAAGATTGTAATTTATCTCATTAGTAAAGGAGACTTTTCATTTTTATAGGAGCAAAACTCTACCTAGTTAAAAGGAGAATACTGAGACTTTGAGCTCAAATTATAATTTCATTTCATTTTATCTGAATGAAAAAGCAAGTTGTTTGTAGACTTTGTGTTGTTTTGGCTTGTATCATTTTAGGAGATTATTCTTATGTCTATCTTCTGAATGTGTTCTCATCTATTTAATTTGGCAAGCAGAATTAGTGAAAGTAATTAGTAAAGTGTCTTGAAATCAACTGTGAGGAAGACTTTGTGCTTTCATAATTGTTTTCAGTGTGTGTTTTTCTTTTCCTTATGTGTTGAGGATTATAGGACGACTTTGTGCCCCCATTATCCTTTGTGTTTTACTCTTTGGGTAGTTGAGGTGGAAACTTTGGGTTCTGTTTCATCCTACTGGTTATTATGCCTGTGTTACTAGCTTTTTGTTACTACCTGAAAGAAACTCCTATTGTTTCCTGCAAGAACACTTCTGAAAGAAGAGAAGTGCCTTTAGTGTTTTCACCAGGATTTTCTCTTTTCTTTGTGAACATCATCTCTAAAAAAATAGAGATGGATGAGGTATCCTACCCCTGAGTGTTATTTTTTGCATATATTTATAGTATATATAGCTCCTACGTATTTATAGGGAAACTCCCCTTGATGAGAGGAGAGATTTATCCACCTCTAATGTAGTAAACCTGCACACTGAGCTGACCAATCTCCTTTGCAGTGGATGATAAGACATATTTTGCTCAATTAGCCTGCTGATTGACAAAATATTCACCCAACACATATCAGCCTTGTCATGATCTTTACCATATTTAATACGATCCTTACTAGCCTTGTAATGAGTTGTATCAGTCCTATAGCCAACTTTCAAAATATCTTACTCCTCTTAGTCAACCTAGTCACTTATCTAATCAATCCATTTCCACCTTCAAGAAAACTCTCTTGGGTTATGAGAAGTACATGATAGAGTTGATACACTAAGGGGGTATGGTCAAGATATTCCTAGTCATTTCATTCATAATATGAGAGATGCATTAGATCTAGTTAGACGAGAGTGGCCACTTATTGACAGAGTAGATTAGAAAAGGCTCCCAAGTGAGATGTCAGATGTGGGTGGCTTGATTGCATCTTTAAAGGATAGGTTAAGATTTCATGAGGATCAGCCTCACCAAGTCTATTAGCCTTTATATCCACCTCCCCAAGATTATTATTAGTCCTACTTCACCCCTACTCATGAGCCCAATCAAGCTTGTCAAAGCCACCTTTTTCCCAATCAGTTGGAAGAGAGAGTTGGGAAGACAAACCTTATTTTTGAAGCAAATATTGATAGGTAGATTGAGATGGCCAATAAGTAGATATAAAAGGCCATATTATTATCAAATGAAGTGGAATCAAATCCCTCATTTCCCTCTCCCATTACATCCTCACCTCAATAAGTGACTTCTAGATATGAAATCCCAAGTTGGAGACAAGGTGGAGAATCCAAGCCTAAGGAGATCCCAAGTTTCTTAAACACTTTATCCACTCCTCAAAGTGCATCACTACCTCAAGAAGAGACTCCTAATCCTAGCATCCTAAGCTAGAATAAGGTAGTGGAATAATGGGGAAAGAAAGAGGATAAAAGTCTAGATAAAGAGTGTGAAGTTGAGAAAGAGCTTGATCCTATGGAAGATCCTCCTACCCTTACTCAAGAGACCTCTTATCTTCCATGTCAGCCTTATTATACTCCTTATCTTCATGATGATGCCTATCAACTTCAAGAAAGACTTTTCCAAGAGAACCTAGCCAAACAAATTGAAAAGTTAGAGTTAAAAATGAAATGGTTAAGTCAAGGTGTGATGGAAATTTTAGAGCCAAAAGAAGATCCTATGCCTAAACACACCCCATCTAACCTTCCTCAAGAAAGTGTTCAAGCTAAATCAGATGTAAATGAAATGATTTTCATATGTAAGGAAGAAAAAAAAGCTATCTTAGCCCAAGGTCTCCCTCCCATTCCTCAAGAGCTCCCAAAAGAATCCCCTATAATTCATTCTCAATTTGATTTTGAGTTCTATGTTCCACCTCCACCAACTAGTTCATATTGTCCTCACCAAATCACCCTTTGCCTTGATGGACCTATGGTATCAAAACCTAAAGAGGACTAGTTGGTTGATAAAAATTCAAAACTCTTGCTTGAATGAAATACAACGCCTTAGTAACCTCATTGGACTAAGTCACCTGATTTCAAGATGCCTAGTCTTGGCATCACCAAGAAGGAGAAGGAGATTGAAGATCTTGCATCCCTTGAGAAACAAATTTGGGTTATGAAAATTGATATGCAACTTGAGAGCCTTCAAGGGGTCCTAAATTCTTAAGAAAAGGTGATTTATTGTGTGAAAACTTTTGATTGGGTTGATATGGAAGAATGTTTTCCTTTTACCAAAGAGGAAGAAATAATCATTGGTTCTTCCATCACTATACAAGATATCATGGATGCGAAAGAACAAGTTAATAATCAACCTTGGGATGACTTTTTTTTAGTTATTAGATCATATTATACTCTACTTTAAGGAGGCTATGATCTAATAAAAAATGGAGAAGGCAACCTTGGCACTCAATTGCATATGTAAAGAAAATGGAACTTTTCAGTTTTGTCCTTTCAAGAAGCATATGCATTCCATGATGATATGTTTGAAATAATCAAGATGGGTTATCATCCTCTCAATCAGTTTGGAGAAATACATCATCTCTTGAAGGATGGAACAAGATTTTATTAGCCTCAATATTACAAAGAACATGAAACTACTCCTCTTGAAGCCATGCCTACCAAGAAGATACAAGTTGATCATGAGATGAAGAGTGGGAAGCAACATGAGGTATGTGTGAAAATTCAAGAGGAATAAATTTACATTGGAGACCTATTTAATACTGATCTACTTGAGATTATGTCAAGTGAAGTTCCAAGGAATAGGAATGATCTAAACAAGCATCCAATCCAAGGAGCAACATGCTTGGCACTATGATTCATCTCATGAAGAAGAAGATTCATGGAACTTTCCTTTTGATCCTAGAAATGAGGTATGCTTAGTTGATAGTTTTGCATACTTATTTTTTCCTTGTTTTTCCCTAAGTGATTTGAGCACATGTATGTGTGTGTCTTGTTAGTATTTTTGCTTTGTTTTGTGTGTGTTCTTTGTTTTGTGTGGTTGAGGTAGTCAATTGGTCTTGTCTTGATCAAAGTTTATTGTCAATGGTTAAAGTATCTTATTGTGTTTTAGAATTCATATGACTTCCTAAGCCCAATGGAATTATAAGGCTACTGATCTTTAATATAGCAGGTATACTACCCTTATGAGTCACCAATTTGTTGACCAAATTTGACCCTATAGGTCAAATTGGGACCCCTATACAAAAATAATTGATGTTTAAGTGCTTTAGGGGTCTAATATTTTGTCCTAAGGTGTATTATAGGTCATTTTATGTCATCCCATGTCACATTGGCCTTGGTCTTGGTCATTTTAAATATTTATATCTTTTGAGCCTTTTTGGGGGTCAAAATGGAGCATTAAATGACTTATGCAGCCTCCATGGGAGATGTGAAGGTTTCAAAGGATGATGTCATTCCACATGTGTCCTCATATGTCTTAATAAACTATTTGTAACTAAAAAGTGGTATGTTCTTCAGAAGAAAAGGCAAATTTCTTGGGAAAAATGAGCATTTAATGAGGTGTATAGAATTTTACAAACTCCTACAATTAAGGACATTTTAGGAGTGTCCTTTAGTCTTTTATACACTCACTCTAGTCATTATTTTGATTATAATCTTCAATAAATGAATGAAACCTCTTCTCTTTTCTTTTACTAGGCTTGGCAAGCAAAAGTGGTCTTTAGGTTTGTACATGGTGTAGTCAAAGAAGATGTTTCAAGAAAAATTATCTTACAGGTGTCTTCTATACTAAGTAAGTTTCAATTTGATATTTGGTTGTATAATAATGGTGGTTTGTGCTTTATTAACTATTCTTAAGAAGTTCACCTATCTAATTTGCTTGCTAATATGTGCACCTGATAGGTTTTGTTCTTGTTTGGATGATTTCATACAATCTAGCTATTGATATTGATTTTAGAGGATGTTTAATCCATTCTCTAATTATTTTCATGCTTATTTTCATGTTCCATGATGTTTTGATATGTAAATCATCTCATGTTACATGAAGTTTCCACCATGTGAAGTCTTAATTAGGTTGCCTTGTTTACAGATGTTTGGTTTTATGAAAGGTTATCTTGTGAATAAGATATGAGATTTCTAGTGTCTCAATGCCATATTGATCACCTCCCTTATTTTTTTGTCTCATAACATCATGCTTGGATCCAACTTTTAGTCTTCATCATGCTCACATTCAACTCCTTGCCCTTTTTCACTTGAAATCATGTGTATGAAGCTATCTATCATGCTCAAGTAGGTGTAGTAAAGGTCTGAAGATATTATATGTATTTATAAGTGGTATCAAACAAGTTAGATCCTCCAAAGAGTGTAAAAATAGGACTCCTGCAATCATATGGAACATATGCTCATAGTCACCATGAACATGCACCTACAAGTGCAAATTAGGAAGAGTACCATGTTGAAATGAAGCTTCCTTGACTTGGTCTAAGGCTTCACAGGTTAGAGGGGATCCATTTTAACATTGGAAGGAGAAACAATGCTTATTTAAGGTTCGTACACCATGTGTATGATTTATGCTTCTACCCACTACCCTGTCTACAGCTCCATTAGCACCTACAGGGGAGCAAAATACTAAGGTGGAGTTTGGACCTTGCTATAGGTCTTTCATGATCAAGGATTTGTGTTTTGAAAGTTTGATAGGATATAAGAATCAATGAAAGGTCTGACCCCATGTCTATTGCCCATATACATCTTCATTTCCTGTACATTAACATAACCACCTATAGGTGACTTAATAAGGGGTTAAAGAGCCATTTTGAAGTGTTGGAACATGAGAGGGAACCCTTATTGAAGTCCACGTATACTGGAGAGATCATGGAAAACCTACTTGAAAGGATGGATTAACAAAAGGAATTTGGAAACCATGTTTAAGGTTACAATGATTATTTTCAGGGACCTAATCCATAAACTGAGAAAACCAAGGTCTGAGGCTTTTGTTAGGGTCATATTTTAATGGTTACAAAGACTCGTAATGCATCCAAATGACTATTCCTTATAGTATCCATAAAGGAGAAGAGATATTTCAAATATTAAGTCAAGAGGATTGGTGGAGGGAGATGGTTGGAAGGCTCAAAGTTTCCCTTTGGCCACTAAAATCCTTCATTAACATGTACAGGTTTTTGAACCTCAAAGGAGCCCCACTTCCCAAGGTGGCAATGTCAAGCATCTTTTCATGTTTGAACAACCTTATTAGGTGAAAATGAATATTGAGGAACATAAATATCATTAAATTAAGTTGGTATACTAAATTTTTACCACTACACCACCTACATGCCTTCTTATCATCACAAAATGTGTCCCTATAGCTGGTTGCAGGGTTACCATAAGGAATGGGCTATATACCCTTCATAACAGACCTTAATAAAAGTATAAAATGAATATGTATGGTTGTATCATGGTGTGGATAGCTTCAATAGGGACATCAAACATGCTTTTAGGGCCTAATTCAAACATATTTACCTACAATAATCCTCCTTTGGTCAAAAAGGTAGGGTAATACAATTAGCTACTATGACTAGTCTTTGGAGCAATTCAAACCCCAAAGTGTGAGGTAATCAATTAAATATATGAAGTTAAGCTTGGATTGTCTTAGGAGGACTATTTCAATGTTTCAAAACCCTATCCATACATACACACCTATAGGTGTACCTCCAAAGCAAGAAAATATAGCCAGTAATGGAACTCAGTCTTGTCTCAGTAGGGTGTATAGAGGGGTATATGGAAAGTTGAAATGGTGATCATACCTAAAAAACCTTCATTATGAGAATGATTGTCTCTATAGGGTGTTTATATGGAAAACAAGTAGATATAGGACCCTAAAGATGCGTCACTTAGTCCATAGGGTAAAATCCTTTTGCACAGTTTGCCTTCTAACAGTCAGTCTTGGACTTTTGAAGAGTTGAAGGGTCAAATGACCAGAACAAGAGATGAAAACTTGTATATAGTGTATTTTTCACTTATATAGGCTCTTAAAATATTTAATTTATCTGAGTAAATAGGGTAAGTACCCTCTATTTTGTCTCAGATAGAGGGTAGTTCCCTAGGTGTACAAACTGGTAGTTTTGGAGGATGGAGGCAAATAGATGAACCAATAGCTAATTGGGCCTTGTTAGGAGGTGTGAGAGGTTAGATGGAATATAATATAACAATATTAACCATGATAAAAGGAAATAAACTCAACAAGATGCCTTAGGATTTCAAACATGTAGGTAGACCTACTAGGCCTTGAAGAGGCCTAGTGCCCAAATGGAAGGTCACTTACACTTCTAGCCTTAGGTATGCTTTCTAACCTATTGAATAAAATTTATGGAGTCTTTTAAAATGTGTAAAATCTTTCAAATTTTAGATAATCCACATGAAGATCCACTTTTGGCTTAGAATTAACTTGGGTCTGTCGGAAATGAGGAAAGAGCTTGATGGGATAACTTTGAATGCTTGCATCTTCTTTGAGGATGTGCATGGAGGCCAAGAAGTTTAGAGAGGTTAGCAGGGGTCCTTAGCTTTGATCTAGTGGAATTTTTTTGTGGTTTTAACATCAGGTATTTATGAACAAAGCTTAATGATAAAATGAACTTAAAACCCTCACAAACCCTAGATAAGGACCCGATGAAAGAAATGAAGATGGAGAGCTACCCAAATGGCATAGTTTGCCTAGAATGGTGATAAACCTTGTATAAGACTTTATCAGGCTCCTCTCTATCCTTTTGAGTTGTATGGAAACTGTACAAACATGGTACAGTATAGGTTCTTTTGATAGTTTTATGCATTGTGCAGGTTCTAGGAGATTTCAAGATATGAAATCAAAATTGGAAAGAAGCTTGAGACTTAAGATAATTCCCCGTGTCCATTTCATGCCTTAAAAAAACTCCTAAGTATTCCTACCAGTTGCATCATCTCAGCCAATTAGAACTGACATAGTGAACATAGTGGTGAGAAGTGTGAAAACTTCAAGTGGAAGTGATTTTAAGGTGTGCCTGATGCCTCTAAGGCCATAGAGGGTATTTCCAAGTGTTATCCACTAAATTTTATGAATTTTCAAAGAAAACTAATTCATTTTTGTAATCCAAGTGTGCAAGGTGTGTGAAAGAGGAGTTTATTTGATTGTAGGTAGTGATAGCTCGCTTTCAGAAGATTTTAGATGATTAGGAATGAAACCAATGCATGGAAAAAATTATCTGATGCCCTTCCCCCTCATTCAAATCATGATACATACCCCTATTTAGTTTTAGGGTGTTCAAACATGGCTAAATCATTGAGGAAGTTTTTTGAGCCAGCAAAGGGAACTCCTACACCACATTTCATGAATCTCATGACTTTAGATGCCACTTATCTCTTATGAATTTACATGATTAGTTTCACATTATCTTCTCATTCACATGTAACTCTTTTTATCAGCTTGAAAAGTATCCTTGTGACCTTTGGACTTATCTTTTATCACTTTTCTCTCAAGTTCTATAAGAACTAGTCATTTTGGCCTTTGTAAACTATGTTCCACTTGAGTATGGTGAAACCCTACTCATTTGCATATCATGGATCAATAAAAACTACTAATTTTTACCTCTTCCATGACTATTCATAGTGTGTTCACGTGATTGATGGATCTTACTTAGTGATGACTATGGTTTCCTTAGCATTATTGTCTCATTCTCTCACCTATTTGCAGTTGGAAAGATTCTTCTTATAGGTCATGTGAAGTGTTTTATGATATGTCAAAATTGAGTGAGTTAGTCTATTCAAATAGTGCCATTCTAGACCTCTTATCTAGTCCTCCTAACCTAAGCTTTTATCACAACCTCATAATAAAATATTGATGTGAGAAGATGTAGATTGGAGAAGCGTATGTTTGGTTAGTCCCTTGTTCTCATGTGTAACATGCAGCTGGTTGGTAGTCACCAACTAATTTGGTGTATCACCTCCTTTAGGATAGTTCACTTTCAATTTTCTCTCCCTTTTCCTTCACAAGCATATGTGTAGTAGTGATCTACAAGTGGTACATCAAGGGAGCTAGCCTTATCTAGAGATTCACTTCATTTTTAGGCTACCCACAGCCTAGAGGTGTTTCAATTATGCCACTTGGATGAGGAGAGCTAAGCCATCTCCTCAAAGGGTGCAAATCCAAATGACAATAGTGATATTGCAATATCATAGAAGTATGGGTAATAATGCAACTTAACCTGTAAGACAACACAGTTAGCAAGGAAAATGTCATGGTTAAGAAATATCGCTAAAGTTATGATAACATCACAACTTACAAAGTTGTGATATTACAATATTGTAGAAGTTTAAGATATATCATGGCTATAAAGTAACTTTATTGCAATATCACAATTTCCCCTATAAACATAAATAATCAGTTAGAAAATTGTGACAGTTTAACACAAAAATGTGACAGTTAATGCAAAAATGCAGAAATAATGACAAAACTATGAGTATAAATGTAGCAATATTATGCAACATCGCACTTCCAAAGAGCAAGAATGTGACTACATAAAGCAACTTCATGACTTCTGGAAAAATGTCCTTAAACCTTACACTTTCATTTATTTTGATCAACAAGCTTGGATTTTGACAATAAAATTATTAGGAGGGTGTCCTAAAAGGTCTTGAGAGCAACTTTGTGGGGTGCAGGTCCCACTAGGCATGCTAACATGTGGACAAAGAATACGTAGAGGAGAGGTTAGTCTTGTGTTATTCTAAGAAATAAAATTCAAATAAACACACTAAAATCCTAACACCGCTATCTTAGACACTAGAGAGAGCATAGGTAACAAACATGCATATGAAACACAACTAAAACATAAAGAAAATCCTTTTACCTTACTTGGGGATCCAAATGGCTTGCTCAACTTGTGCATTAAGAAGTCTTTGACAATGAAACTTGTTTGGTTCCTTCTCTCTTCGGCACTTTGGTTTATGATTTGAGCATGATAACACTACTTGCAAGGCATTTAGGCATTATAACACTATTCTTATAAAATCTTTGAAGACATTTGTGCATAATAACTTTGCACTAAAATAGCTTAAAAATCAATAGGCATGGCCTTGTATTTATAGCCTCAATAATTAACTCTCACCGAATGTGAGTTAAGGTTAAGTTTAAACATGGAATGGGTTCAAACTAACCTTAGGTGAGTTGAGACTAACTCCAGTTGAGATAATAGTTGTCATGTAATTATGATTTTCAATTACTAGACATGGCTCTCAAATTAGATATTTTGGGATATTTTGAAAGATCTTGACAACTCATAAAGGTAATGATGAAAATGCTTGATATTTTGATTTTTGGAATTTTCATTTTTAGATATTCATTAATTGCAAATGGATAATTCAACTAAGCATTTAATCTTGATTAATTAGATGATTCATTTTGATCAACATTTTATCTCTTTAAAGATTTGATCAAGTGCCCCATTTAATACGTTCATAAGCCAAATTGATATTTGTTATGTCGCAAGGTGATTGGGGATGAAACTATGAGAGGTTATTGTTGCATACAAGCTAGTATCCTAAATAGGGATGCTTCAACTTGATTTGAGCTTTGATGAATGATGTACATATGAAATTGAGATGTTAAGTGATTCTTAAGCTTAATTTGTAAAGGTTGGTAGGAATCAATCTAGTCTGGTCAGAAGCCAATTATGGCTAGAATTAGATGTCTATAGGACTAGGCATTCATCATAAATACCATTTTTTAGATTTTTCGCCCACTCGGGTTTTTATTTTTTGAGTTGCATTATAAGACCATGGATACGACTAGTAATTCTTCAAAAATACTATTTTTCACATTTTTGCACCCACTCGGATTTTTATTTTATGCATTGCAGTATAAGACCATGGATAAGACCAAGCTCTCCTCATAAAATATACATATTCTTTCAAACTTTTTTGCAAATTGAGTGTTCTTTTTAGAATTTTCACAAATGGTTACAAAATTGTGACTTTGTATTCTTAACCTTGGCTTTTGTTTCTTTTATAGATAAAACTTATACAACAATATATATTATCATGTTTCCATACACTTACATACATTCTTACAATAAGGAATCATACTTACCTGTCACTGTATCCATTTTTCACATTGTCACATTTTTTACAATTTGAAGTAATTAAAATTGTTTCATGTTTATTTTCCCTTGATTTTCCTGCCTTTCATTCCACTTTGGATAAAACAAAATCAAATTCAAGATAACACTTTTATTTCACATGAATAAATAAGACTCTTAGACACCTTGCTCTCTAAGTCCTCATTCTTATCTACCAATTCCAAAGTTTTCAAATGATAGTCATTTTTAACACCCATGTTTGGTTCTCTAAATTCTTATGGAGGAGAAATAGAAAAAGCCATAAAAAGTTAAAATCCAAATCATTAACAAAAGGCAATGATCAAAAGGCAATATAAAATTCAAAAGTAAACATCACACCAAAAGATGTTATTCATAGCATATATCTTATATCCAATAGAATCTCAAACTCCATAGTTGGCCTCATAATATAGTTGAGGTCCATTGGGATATAGGAGGCCATTAGATTGGGATAGGAGAATTCAAAATTATCTAGCGTTACCTACTTTTTCACGTAAGTACCCAATCTTCATAGTAGACCGATGGCTCTATAAGGGGTCCTGAGGAATAGGGAACACATTGTGGGAAGGTAGGTCCTTCTGGCCAAAATTGGTCCATATATAAAATTTTTACCTAGATGGATCAAACCACTCTCCTATACCATCCAGTGACCTCTTGCCTTCATGACTAGTCTCTTTATAGTCTCGACTTGATGATGCAATGCAGTATCTTAGAAGGTCTTGGTGCAGTGTTAGGAGCTATACAGAGTCATATTATAGTGGATGATCCAATGATGGAGAGATAAGAATATTTTTCTGGCATACATCAGTGTCCTTTCACTCTTTTAAAACATTTTAGCAAAGTTTAAGTAAATCTAAAAACTTTAAGGTAAAGGCCTAGAAATGGGGTTTTGGGCTCTAAGTGAAAGATCGAACCAGTTTCCAAGGTGTTTGAGCATTAAAGGGTAGGAAGGAGGTTTGTACAAAGTGTTATAAGGCACCCTTTGAGTGAGGAAATATCATTTAGGACTTTTTCATGGGACACATTACTTGAAAAGTCACCCTTCAGAATATCTGCTTTGGACCTTTCGACGAAGGAAAAGTAACCTTCAAAGAAAGTGTTTAGGACACTTTGCTTGAAAAAATTCCCTTTAGGACTTTTGTCTGGTCCACCTTGCTGAAGACCTGCCCTTTAAAAAAATTTCTTTGGACCACTTGAAAAAAATACCTTTCGAGACTTTTGCTTTGGACCTTTTCTCCAAAAGAAATGACCCTTCGAGGAAATTATTTTGGACACTTTATCAAGAAAAGACCCTTCAAAAAAAGTATTTTGGCAAATTTTCTTGGTAAAATACCCTTTGGAAAAAGTGTTTGGACAATTTTCTCAAAATAAATAGGTCTTCAGGGAATAATAGTTTTCTCAAAATAAATAGGTCTTTGGGGAATAATTTCCTTGAAACAAAAGGTCCTCATCTTTTGTTTCAGACATTTTGTCTGAAAGAAAACATGCCTTTAGAAACTTTACCTCGGATAACTTGTTTGAAAGAATTAACACTTAGCCAAAAGAAGGTCTGCAAGAAATTAGCTTAGCAAAATAAAAGACCCAAAATAATTGAACTTTAGCCCAAAGACTTGGCCGCAATAAAGGAATTTAGTACTTAGATTTTTTGGCCTGTAGGCTCTTCCAGACTTATTCATGAAACTGTTGTTTGACCTTCAAAACTCTAGAACTCTACTCATCTTGTCCATCTGGGCACAAGCTTGGTATGTGGGCCCAAAAAAAATGGCCAACAAAACCCAAGGTAAAATTTGAAGATAGCAAGGAGGAAGACAACTTTGAATAGTCCATAGAAGAAAAAGAAATTGGATGTACATTGCTTGTCAAGCCAAAGATGATTATTATAGATTCTAACTCTAAGGTAACTAATTTTCAATTTAAAATTGAATATTTAGTGGATGATTTTGTTAGCATGATAGAGGATGAGTTACCAAGTAGTAGTCTATCAAAATAAATTGCTATGAAAGGCAGTAGGAAATAAATTAGTTGTGAACACTCCATGAAAAATAAGATAGAGATAAAAGAAGAGAGATGTTTTCATAAAGGATCTGCTAAATATAGTGGCAAAATATGACAATCATCAAGTGAATACACATGAGTTGCAAGTTTATATGAAGGAAACATGGGAAGTTTTACAAGAAGATCATGTTCAAGAGATAATACCAAATGATCTTATTTTTTTTATCATTTGAAGAGTTACGTAGTATGAGATTAAATCATGGACAACATGCTAAAAATGAAGAAGGGTTGAAGATATCTCAAATGCTTGAACAAATGGTTAATTACTTTAATGAATTTGTTTCATGTGCAGATACAATAATGAATAATATGACAAAAAAGAAGATCAAACATGGTGCAGTTGAACACATACATATATATGAGTAGCAAAGTGAAAAATACATTCATTTGTAGGAGTTACTCATGAGCAGGAACTCATGAAACTTTTTAAAGTCAAGGAGTCTGATGTAGGTACATATGTATATATGTCTATTTTTGTAAATTTTAGTCAATTTTGGTTGTGAGTAGTCTTATAATAACTTGTAGGGTCCATTAGGAAGTGTTCAAGTCAGTAGGTGTTCAAATTCTAGTCTCTAGAGTCTTAAAAGGGCTTTCTCACCAAAATTAGTATTTGAAAATTTAAACTTGTAAACATTTCTAAATCCCTTCATATCTCCTAAGTGATTTATAAAGTCATAATTATACATGTAAAAGGTCAAAAGGGTCTAAGGTCATGTTCTTAAGTGTCTTAGAATCTTAAACTCATAATTAACATGTTTAAACTTAACTAAATTGGTTGTCAAGATAAATGCCTACGTGGGATAAAGAAGTTAAATTGAATGTTATTCAAGGAAAAGGTGATATAATAGGTAGAGACATGCAAGGAGATTATTTTCATTTGAGAGAATTAGGTGGAGAAGATATGGAGTGCTCCAATAAATGAATAACAAGTCAAGAAGTACCAAATTTTGAAGAAGAAGAAGAATTTTGAAAAGTCTGGGTTGTGAATAGGACTGTGTAATGTTTACATTTAGAAATCAATAAAAATATTATTTTTGTGAGCTCATTTCTTCCATTTAAAGTGTATAACATATTAAAGTGAATGTTTTAATTGTGTTTGAAATCATATCATTGATTTGGAAGGTATTTTAGCATGTTGCAGGTTTGAAAAGACACTACAGGTTTTCTACAGTCCATAAAAGTCATTTTACAATCCAAAAAAGTGTTATTTTATCATGTTTTGTGTTTTTTAAAGGAGCCAAATTAATTGAAAGATGAGGATAATGGTGTGAAAAAACTTTTATAATTATAATATCTAAAAAATAGGTCATAAAACTCAAGTTATCCATCTATTAGTGCTCTCAATCTATGTACATGCCAACTAGGGTTTGAGGTACAAAAATCACTATAACTTGAGATTTAACCTTATAAATTCATTAATTTTTTAGGATTGATGCATGGTGATATTTATGAGGTTTTGAAACTAGTTTAAAGTGATTTGGAGGCTTGCATAAAAATTTATTACCAAAACACAATCAAAAGGTTTGTAGATAAGGGTTTTAATAA
Source organism: Torreya grandis (assembly GCA_037957365.1). Classification (NCBI taxonomy): domain Eukaryota; kingdom Viridiplantae; phylum Streptophyta; class Pinopsida; order Cupressales; family Taxaceae; genus Torreya; species Torreya grandis. The sequence continues at coordinate 4,384,262 of JARHVA010000711.1, forward strand.
CATTTAGGAAGACTAAAAAGTGCATAAATTTGAAATGAATGACTCGAATGAGATAAATTTTTTTAGGAATTTTGGATAGGATGTTTATGACCTCTAAAAGTTTATTTCAAGGTTTGGAGGTATCTAGTGAGGAATTCATTGACAAAACTTAGACTTGTAGTCTTATAACAAGTTCTAAAAATCTTATTTGCAACACTAAAATCACCATTACAAGAAAATGATTGAGCGAAGTTATCTAAAACTCTATAGAAAGGTGTGTTAAGATAATGTGAAGTGTTTAAATGGTTTCAAACCTTTTAAATACATGTATTAGAATTTATTAAATAAATTTAGTCAATCGACGTACTTTTAGGCCAAGAAACCTTGTTTTGTCATTTGTTTGCATTTTTCAAGTTGATTAAAGGTATAAGTCATTGTGTTTAGTTGAAAAAACCTAAAATAAACATGATAAAAGTTATTGAATAGTAAAGACCCCTTTTTTGATATCAAGTTTCCATCAAGAAGGTTTGCAGTAATCTTTCTCATAAGTAAATTGTAAGTTCATTTCATCATCATCTTACTTAATCTTCTCCATCATTTTGGTATCAAAGCCCAAAAGATATATGAGTAGGAGAGAAATAAAGATAAAGAAGGTGTTTTATATTAGACAACCTAAGAAGAAAGAATAGGTTGTGAAATATAAGCCTCTTAAATAAAGTTGAAGAGAGAGGGCAAGAGGTGGTGAAATAGACACTTGTAAAAAAAGTTAAAAGATAACATTCAAAATAAGAGTAAAGATAACATTCAGAGAAAGAGGTAGAGTTTAGATAAGAAAATCAAAATAAAAAATGTTACTTGATGAACTGAGGAATATAAATGCATGTTTATATGCTATTGAGCTTGCACAAAGGAAAGGGGTTACATTAGATGAAAACAATACCAAGGTTTTGATTGAAAAAGAGTTCTTGCATTTATAATAGGGTAAAGAAGAAGAGATGGTTGATATGGAGCTTTTGAAATCCCATAATGAAAGTGACGAACATAAATAACATGTAAGTGAGAAAGAGAAGGAGGTTGAGAGGTTCGCATGTTAAGAACCTAATACAAATTTTGAAGACAACAAGGAGGAATGCAATTGTGAATAGTCTACAGAATAAAAATAAGTTGGATGTACATTACTTGCCAAGCCAAGGAAAATTATTGTAGATTATAACTCTTAAGGCAATTAATTTGCAATTTAAAATTGAATATTTGCTAGACGAGTTTGTTAGCATAATAGAGGACAAGTTACCAAGTAATAGTATGTCAAAAGAAATTGCAATTAGAGGCAATAAGAAAGAAATCAGTTGTGAACGATCCATGGAAAAGAAGATAAAGATAAAAGAAGAGATCAATGTTTGCATGAAGGAGCTGCTAAAGATAGTGTTAGAAGATGACATTTATGAAGAGAATAACCACGAGGAATTGCAGTTTTCCATGAAGGAAACATGGGATGTTGTACAAGAAGATCATGTTGAAGAGATAAGACCAAAAGATTTTATTGTTGTAGCAGTTGAAGAGTTAGTTGGTATGAGAGGAAAACATGGACAACATGCTAAAAATGAAAAAGGGTTGGAGATACCTCAAAGGCATGAAGAAATGGTTAATTACTTTAATGAGTTTATTTCATGTATAGGTACAATAATGAAGAACATGGCAAAAAAAAAGCACAATTATGGTGTAGTTGAACACGTATATATATATACGAGCAACGAAGTGAAAAATACATTCATTTTTAGTAGTCAATCATGAGTAAGAGCTCATGAAACTTTTTAAAGTTACAGATTCTAATGTAGGTACATCTATATAGAAGTCTACTTTTGTGAATTTTAATCAATTTTGGTTGCGAGTGGTCTTATAAGGTCTTGTAGGGTCCATTAGGAAGTGTTCAAGTTAGTAGATGTTCATAAATTCTAGTCTTTAGTCTTAAATGGACTTTCCCGCCAAAATTAGTATTTGAAAATTTAAACTTGTTGTAAACAATTATTAATCCCTTCATATCTCCTACATGATTTGTAAAGTCATAATTATACATGTAAAAGGTCACAAGGGTCTAAGGTCATGTTCCTAAGTGTCTTATAATCTTAAACTCGTAATTAACATGTTTAAACTTAACTAAATAAGTATTTAAGATAAATCCCTGTGGGAGAAAGAAGTTGAATTGAATGTTATTCAAAGAAAAGGTGATGTAATAGGTAGAGACATGCAAGGAGATGATTTCCATTTGAGAGAACAAGGTGGAGAAGATAGGGAGGAATCCAATAAATGAAGGAGAGGTTAATAAGTACCAATATTTTGGATAAGAAGAAGAATTTTGAAAAGACAGGGCTGTGAATAGGACTTGGTAATGTTTACATTCAGAAATCAATATAAAGATTATTTTTGTGCTTGAAGTTTTATATAAATATAAAGCTAAAGATCACTTTGATTAGTGGATATAACATTGTATGAATGTAATAAATCCTTTATAATCATAAGAAATCCTTGTTGCCCTCCTTTGTTCTCAATTGGGCTTTTAGGCCTATTGTTCTCATTGAAGAAGTCTGCAAACTTGTTCTTTTTTTGTCCATCTCCATCACTTTATCATTATTTAGAATTCACAATGAGAAATATATTTACACATCCTTGAGACATTATTCAAAAGGCATGCACATCTAAAATCCATCAAAGGAGCAACCCTAAAGCTACGTGTAAATATAAAATGCAAGTCAAGATTGCATGTTGTCAAGTGTCGAAAGCTAAAGCATTACATTCCATTATAGTGGATCATGATTGAGCACACACACACATAGGTGGAATAACTACATGTGGTTTGATACTTATTTGGAGTATTGAAAAGTAGGCAATACTCAATCACTCAATATGGAGTGGTTAGGGCTATCCAATCCATCTTTCTAACCTTTTTTTACCAATCAATCTGGTGTTAAAAGTGAAGTTAAGGTTTCAAGATAGAGAAACAAAATCAAAATACGTGTACAAGAGTAAGGGAAATTAATACTATAAAATCATCTACAAAGGTAGGTGAAATGATTTAGGATGACATAGATTGGTAAAATCAACCTACACGATATTGATGGAAACTTAAGAATCCTAGTCATTATAGGTGTGTAAGGTTCACCAACATTGTTTGAGCAGATTATGGGGATTAATTTCCTAATCTAAGCAATTTCAGAGATAAGACAACATTTTAAAAATTAGTAACACAAACAATGAGCAATATAAATCATAAAATGATCTAAGTGCCTCTTCTTCTTTCTTTGCTTGGTCGTTTCTAAAAATAGTAAGTGCAATCAATATTTCTTTTACATTTAGATCTATATGATAAATGTTCTATATTGCACAATTTGAATTACAATAGTTTTACTATATTTTAGATCATTTAAAGTCTAAAATAGATAAAACATCAACCTAGTTGATATAAGAACATCACAAAATCCTAGACAAACCTTCTCCATATCTTAGATCATTGATTTCCCATGATAGTACAAATAATGACTGGATAGTTACATTAACTATAGGTGTTTGACTTTACCAGTTGTGTCCAAATCTACTCAATTACTATTTTTCATACTGGGAAGTATCCATCAGGTCAAGCTAGACATGTTTCATGGGTCGGTCATAACAAGAATCAACAAAGAGTCATCTATAAATACAAATGATTCTTATGGTTATACTCACTGATCATCACCTTCTGAATCTCTTGAAAACTTGAAAAATCAATTAACACTCTCCTTTGAGTCTTAAAATGTAAGCAACACTCAAATACACATAGGGGAATAGTTGGGGTCATCTAACCTAAAGAGTTAATCCCTTTTCAAGTCATCTAGTGTTCAAAATTACAATTAGTGTTTTAGACAGAAAGAGAAGGAAAACATAAATCAACACACATAATCAAAGGAAAGGTTCATGAGGGAGTCATTTACAAGCGTAGATGTAGGGATATCAAGAACTACATACCCACATAATGCACATGGACATTGTCGATAACCATTGGACAATGTTGGCTACGAGAGGGGTTAGACTTTGTCAATAATGTTTAAAGAGGTTTTTAGCCACTATTTTATGCTCTAAGTAATGACAAAACAATTATAGAACATTTCCAAGTACAATGACATCTTTTGTGAGCAATGCAAAATCAAAATTAACGAAGCACACTTATACCCTCTTGCTTTGTCAATTCCAAATCAAAATAGTGTAATATCTAGAATATCCATCTCAATTCATATCAATACTTTATTGTTATACTTTACATAATTTGATAGCAAATAGTTTTCCAATATTTTATGATAACTAATTTTAAAACAAGTAAAACACTATTCAACAATATTTATATAAATTAAATATTTGGTTCATAACATTTGGTATCAGAGTAGGGATTTGGGCAAAGTGGGAAAAATATTCTTAAAAGATTTATAATTATTTTGTAATTTTTTTTGTAAAAAAGTTTTCAATAAACTTACATAAAAGGTTATTTTTTATACACATGTGCCATTAAAATGATTCTTGTGACTTGAAAAATATGCTTGGAGAGCCTTTGGACTTTATAATATATAAGGGCCGTTGAGAACTTCTGGGACTTATAATATAAAAAGCATCAAAATTTGTTGATAAAAAAAGAGAAACAATATATTTAAACTGTGCAGATTTCCATGATGCAAGTCATTCGAAAGAAAAACTTTTGGATGTATCATGTTAGAAAAATTTAAAACTAACAAAACAGAGATATTTATCAATCTCGTATAAATAGCTCTGCTCTTGCAGAACACTCTTTTCTCACTAAACACCATATTTGCTTTGATAAATAAAAAATATAAGTAAATGAAGAGGATTATTGGAAAAGGAAGGCGAGAGAAACTATTGAAATAGAAAAAAGATTGAGTAATTTAAATCGTGACAACGGGTTAGGTAACGGTGAGCCTTGGAGACCTATTTTAAACCATATTAGATTTTTTTTTTAATATGCCTATACATGGTAATGTCTCTTGATTTTTTCTTGGTATATTTATATTCTTTGGGGTAGCAACCGACCATTTCTTATTATTTCATGCTTTTCATCTCTATTTATGGTTGGTGGTGGTAGGATATATTCTCAATTCATTTATCAACTTCTTCATCTGTTTTTCTTGACGATGGACACACATATGATGTTCGAAACATCAATTTTAAATTCTTCCAACATGATGCATCCAAAATTTTATCTTTCAAACAATATATTTAATCAACATCCATGGGTTTTCCATCCCTACCCTCTTTAGCCATTCAAAAATATTTTATAATTCATCTTCTCCCACATACAATACTTTCTTCTCATTCATTGAAATGTCTAAGCTTTAGCAGGGATTGCCATGTCATGGGACAAGATATTGTAATCAATAGTCAAATTTGAAGGGCTGAACTTCATTTCAAGCTGAAGGATATTTATGCATTCAACCCTTTGGTGATGAAAAGTTGTAAAAAATAGTTGCCTTTTGATTGACAAGTGTAAATTTAAATGCCCTTCATTGACAAGAGTAAATTTAGTTCCCATTCAATTGACAAGAGTAAATTTTGTACATGTATCACTAAAAGTACGAACTAAAGAAACTTTGATTCAATTTGTTGGGGAATGATTCAAACACAAAAATAAAGTACTTAATAAAGTTTTGAAAATGCAACCTACCAAATTTATTCAATAAAATTATAACATTCACCCAAAAAAGTACAACAATCACAATACATAACATTTACTTTATACAAATCAAATGTACTTCTATTTTCTAATAACGAGCTACAAGAAAACATTTAAATCATAGAACTATATGTATAATATAACCAAAATCTTTCAAAATACTTAATTTTGTATTTGTACTCAAAGCCAACACCCTTTATAAGACTTATTTAAAGTGAAATTAGTCTCATAATCTCATTTATATATATTTATAAGTCTAATTTAAAGTGAGATTGAAATTTCGTCTCATAAAACTACACACACACACACACACACACACATACATATGTATGTGTGTGTGTGTGTGTGTACATGTATATATATGTGACACACATATATATACATACACACAGACACATATGTATATGTATATATGTATATGTGTGTGTGTGTGTGTGTGTGTGTGTACACACACATGTACACACACACACACACACACACACACACATACACATATATAACTATATATATACATATATATAACTACACACATATAACCATATATATATATATAATATTAATTTGTAAAATTATAAGGAATATATATTATAGTGAGTCAGAGTAGTTTTATATATTTATAATATTAATTTACAATGAAAATTGAGATTGATAATTTACACTCAGATTGGTTTATATATATTTTTAATTCTAATTTGCAGTCTGCAGGGAATATATAAATTTATACATTACAATAAGTGGTTTTATATATTTATATTACTAATTTACATTAAGAATTGAGATTATTAATTTGCACTCAAATTGGTCTCATATATATATATATATATATATATATATATATATATATATATATATATATATATATATACATTACATTAAGTGGTTATATATATTTATATTACTAATTTACATTAAGAATTGATATTATTAATTTGCACTCAAATTGGTCATATATATATATTAGTCTGCAGATTAGTATTATAAATATATAAAAATGAAACAATATTCACTGCAAATCAGTATCGCTGTTGCACCCTAGCATTACTAGTTTTATTGTATAGATTTCAAGAAAACACATATGAATTTGTGTTCGGTAAATTTTGCTTACGTTGAAATTTCTAACAAGCGCATTTTAAATAATTTTACTGAGATTTTATTTTACAACTATTTTATTTCATTCTGAGACAAAAAAATTTCCTCAAAATATTAAAATTAAATTAGTGTTTGTATCTTAATTTAATTTTAGGATTTTTGTTTTCTATAGACCCTTGTATGTAAAACAAAAAATAGGAAGGATCATTATTTTAACATTATTTTTAAGGTTGTAATTTAGCGATCAAATTTGAAGCGCTAACAAAGACCTTCATTTGAAATTGTGAATATATATTATTTTATTGTTATATATATTTATAATATTAATCTGTAGACTGCAGTATATATATATATATATATATATATATATATATATATATATATATATATATATATATATATAATACTAATCTACAGTGTGTTTCATTTATATATATTTATAATATTAATGTACAATGAATATGTTTTTATATATATTTATAATAATATTTTGCAATAAATATGTTTTTATATATATTTATAAAAAAATCCATTGTGTTTATTTATATATATATATATATAAATAATCCACTATGTTACTATATATACATAGTAACATATTGTAGATTAATATTATAAATATATTTTTTCATATATACACACATACACTACAGTCAAATCAAAATACTCAATATATTCATCATTTCACTGTAAATTAATATATGAAAAATATTATATTCATAATTTTACTGTAGATCAATATATGTAAAAATTGAGATGACTGAGAGAAAATCCAAGTTACAACTTATATGTATTTAAGATTAGTTTTAGAGGAGTGGACTGTGAGAAGCTTGAAATGAAGGCCATTCTCAGCGTTTCAAATTTCACTGTTGTTCACAAGAATCACAACCTAAAAATAATATTGAAATTACGAGGCGCAACCCTTCCTATTTTTTGTTCTCCGTGGAAGGGTCTGTGGAAAACAAAAATCTCAAAATTAAACTAAGAAACAAACACTAATTTAATTTTGATGTTTTGAAAAAAAAATGTTTCGAAATGAAATAAAATAGTTGTAAAATAAAACCTCAGAGAAATTCTTAAAAATGACTCTGTTCCAAATTTCAACAGCAAGCGAAATTTACCTAGCCTAAAAATAATGTTGAAATTATGGTCCTTCCTATTTTCTGTTTTGCGTTCAGGGGTCTGGGAAACAAAAATCCCAAAATTAAATTAAGAATCAAACACTGATTTAATTTTGATGTTTCGAGGGAATTTTTAATGTTTCAAAATGAAATAAAATAGTTGTAAAATAAAATCTCAAAGTAATTCTTAAAAATGAGTCTGTTAAAAATTCCAACAGCGAACGAAATTTACTTAACATTGTAACATAGATTCGTATGTGTTTCTTTGAAATTTATGCAATAAAACTAGTAATGCTAGGTTGCAACAACAATACAAAAATTAAGAAAAATGAGAATCAATAAATTAATTTCAAAGAGCATGCTGCAGCATATACTTATTTTTTTCGGATGACATAAGCCGCAAAACTTAAAAAGGTTTAAAGACGTACACACAATATATTTTAAAATATAGATAGACCGAGAGTTGCAATACAACTTCAACGTTCAACCATGGTCAATGACGTTAAGCAATGCGCATGACACGACTCAACATTGCATTTACGACAAATTACAATCGACATGACTCGTTAATCGGTGTCTCGACAGTCGACACTCGACAATTCACGTTGTATGACACAACATGACTCGATTGAACTAATAACTATCAGTATGAATAGTTATGTTTTGTAATAAATTGACATTGATTTGAATGGAAAAAAGATGACAATGCAAAATTAATAAAATATCACGCAGCACCAGTTTTAAGGGGGTGACACGATTGGGTCACGCGACGTATACCAAATCCATTAAATTTACCATTTAAACCATTTGTGATATGGCATTGGCAATTGACAATGACACAGTACATGACTCCACTCTCGTCATCCGTGTCAGATTAACAATGACAAGGATTTTGAAATTAAACGCTTCTTTTATCATTTTAATAATGATTAAGTTTTTTTTAATTGTCACGTATTTTTTTTATTTCGTTTTTTTTTCACTTTTAAGACTTCTAAAACAGGGTCAAATTTGAACACTAATCGTAATATAAAGGGAAAATCCACAATGTCTGATACCACAATGATATACTCCATTACGCCATGTTCTTGAAAAGTATTAACGCGGAGATTCTCATATCATGACCGGGGAGGGAGAGGGATAGCGAGAGCGGGACGCGGAGGCGGGGCGTGGCGACGCTAAACGGGTAGGTGACGTCATTGACTTGTTACATCCATTGGCTTTTATGTGCACGGCAAACATCCGTAGGCGATTATGGGCATGGCGCATGGTGTAAAAGAAACGGGAATGCTATTTCTAATTAATTAATAAATGAAATATTAAAATCGACGAGAGTTTGAGAAAGTGTGTCCACGCATACATACCCAATTTAATTTAAGGAGCGAGGGTTGCAGGAATGGCTTGTATTAGCCTTACTCCTCTGAACCGCGTGTTCATATCGCAACCGCCAACCACGTCCCATCGACATTTCTTACCTCCACATTGTCGGACTCGAAATTGGAGGTGCCAAGTTACAAATGAGGACCCCAAAGGAGACGTTAAAACTGCAGATAAAAGTACTAACGCTGTAGACATGGTTGTTCCCGATAGACAAATGAATAGGCGAATTGGATTGGCCTCAATTTCTGGTGCAGTTGGTTTATTTTTATCAACCAGGGGTTGGTTTGGAGGCGGCGTTTCGCTCAGTGATCTTATTGCAACGGCTGTTCCATATGACGAGGTATGCGCATCTACTTTACCATTTTATCACCACTTTAAAATGGTTTTAGAAACCAAAAAAAAAACCCTTTTTGCATTTTGAATTAAAAATGAAATCAGAGGAAAATGGTCCGTTTGCAATGCTAAGGATCGTAGGCCTCTTGACTTTTGATGTCAATCTCCCCAGCAATATTTATTTATGTTCTTTCTATCTATCTAACAACCCACAAAAAGTATGTCTTTTTTGAACTTAATAGAGACCTAGTTCCAAGTCCTGGATATGGCAGTTCAGGGTTTTCATTTATTAAGTGAATAAATTGTGCACCTTGGGGATAACCTTGGTGCCCAAAAGGCCTTATGAAAAGGGCTATTCAGGAGCCTATTGGACTGCCATTGAAATCGTCTATTAGGGCATGGTATATTGAAGTAAAAATCAGTTCAATTGGTGCCCAAAAGGCCTTATGAAATGGCTATTCAGGAGCCTATTGGACTGCCATTGTACTGAGGTCGAAATCGTCTATTAGGGCATGGTATATTGAAGTAAAAATCAGTTCAATTGGTGCCCAAAAGGCTTTATGAAAATGGCTATTCAGGAGCCTATTGGACTGCTATCATACAGAGGTCAAAATCGTCTAGTAGGGCATGGTATATTGCAGTAAAAATCAGTTCAATTGGTGCCCAAAAGGCCTTATGAAATGGCTATTCAGGAGCCTATTGGACTGCCATTGTACTGAGGTCGAAATCGTCTATTAGGGCATGGTATATTGAAGTAAAAATCAGTTCAATTGGTGCCCAAAAGGCTTTATGAAAATGGCTATTCAGGAGCCTATTGGACTGCTATCATACCGAGGTCAAAATCGTCTAGTAGGGCATGGTATATTGCAGTAAAAATCAGTTCAATTGGTGCCCAAAAGGCCTTATGAAAATGGCTATTCAGGAGCCTATTGGACTGCTATCATGCCGAGGTCAAAATCATCTAGTAGGGCATGGTATATTGAAGTAAAAATCAGTTAAATGTTTTACTTTTTATCTTCAGAAACAAAGCTTATTGCTCTAATGTTCTTGCTATGCAGTCTTGAATATTTTTTTGACTCTGGAATTAGGCCCAAGGTGATGTTGAACATGTTAGTGCCCAAAATTGCACTGGTTGGGCCCTTGTCACTAAAATTCCCGTGTCCAAACTAAATGAGTGTCAATGTTCAGTCGCTTGCCCCAGTCCTTTGGAAGATCGGAATATATGTTCGTAATTAATCATCTCCTTTGTCTTACCAGGTGGGACTGTTCTTCCACTCCCAATCGAACTCCCGAGGGGCATTACTTGAAGATAGAAAATATTCTCAATAGCTCCGGAGGAAATAGCCTTGCTGCACCTTCAGTGATTTTAATGATTAAGTTATGAGATTATCTTCGGGCATCGAGAGAATCCTGCACTCCTTCCCATATCAAAAGAATGGTGTGAAGGTAAGTAAGTGACCGAGAATCTGAGCTCACGACTAGTTGGGACATGTGGCGGATTCTCGGGGGTTTTAAGTTTCAGGCCCCTTTCTAAAGAATGTCCCACTTGGTTTTTATTGGCAAAGTATAGAAAGTTCCCAAGGGCCGAGTGTCTGAGTAAATAAGTTAAAAAGGATGCCATGTGTCAACTCCTCGGGATTTTTGAGTTTTGATCCTCATTCGAAGATTGCCCTACTTGCCTTTCGGCGGTCAAGGTTCAAAAGGTCTTCGAGGTGCAAGCACCTGAGCATGCAAGGAAGATTAAGGACATGTGGCAAGTTCTCGGGGATTTTGATGATCGGGCCCTTTTTGAAGATTGCCTCACTTGGAAGTTGGGCAAGGTTCAAGAGGTCCCTAGAGGCCCGGTGCCCGAGGTGATGACACATGGCGTTCATACGCTCCATTGAAGACTTGGGATGTATTGCACCGCTGTACTGAGGGAAGTGATAGGTGAGAAGGTGCGAAAACCCCTATGAACCCGAAAAGGCGCTAAAAGGTAAAACTTGCTTGAGTGAGTCCACATGTTGCAAAAGAAAGGTGTCAACACGCTTCCCTCCAGTTTTCAAAAAGCTGCTTGAATAATCAATGTGGTAGTTGGTAATTAGCCGTTTCATTTCAAAGCATTAATAGTAACCCTAATCTTAAAGTGCAAGGGATTATAACTAAGCATTTCTCTTCATTTGAATTCACCCTTTGCATTCAGAGCTAATACTCGTGCCTTCAAGTGATCTGTGTGCTAGAAGCTACTTGCAGCGTGAAGACTAGCGATCACAATGGATTCCTCAAGGATTTTCTAATTCTACTTGCGTGCAACTCTCGTGATTACCAGTAAGTATTCCTCGACTTTTTGGTGTTGTGTTCTTAAAGGGAGTTCGAGGGTATTTGGAGAGTTATTAGTGTGAAGAATTCGTTCTAGCTTTTGGTATTACATTTAGTGAGTTAGGAAGAAATGGCTTCATCTTCTACATCAATAAAAAGCAATATTACATCTATTCTTGATGAAATTAGAGACACGGATATTCAAGGGTTGGATTTCACAGCTATGTTGAATGTTTTATAGCAGCCAAATCCTCTCCCAGTTGTCTCCAACCTCGATACAAGTTACATGGTCCCTGTGGCAGCATTCCCTTTGGCTGCTTTGTATCCTGAGCTGGTTATTGTGTGTGCCTAGGTTTATCACCCAGACACTAGGACTATTGTGGATGGGAGTCAATCAGTTGTGTGTTCGTTCACACCCGAGGCCCTCAGTGCCATGCTTGGAATCCCTCCCCAGCCTGATAGTATCACGCTTACCATGGAGGAATGCCAACAATATGCGGAAATAATAAGATGCTATGGGACATTGTGAATTCCTGCTGGCTTGCAAAAAAGAGGCAAAAGGTCTCCTGATTGTCAAGAAACCTAAAATTGACAAAATTCAATGAGTTGCCTTAGTATATTATCGCCATGGTCGCCGTGATCTATAAAGCACCCACCGCAGAAAATTTCGAACCATGGATGTTTTTAGTCCTCATCTGTGTGTTGGAAGGGCAAAAGAAGTTGGACTGGGCAACTATCTTGAGCAATAACTTGCACAACCAAATGATGCAATTACGCAATGCAATCTTCTCGAAGGAGAAATTCACGGCTACTTTTTATGTCTTCCTATTTGATGTATAGTCTGGTGCACAATAGGACCTTCCTAGGTCTCATCAGGAATCTTTCGGGATTAAGGATATATGAGATTTACCCGGAGGTCACTTTAGAAGGGTTTAAGAGCAATTATTGCAGAGTATACAATTGTTTTTTCACGCTATGATGAGCGTTTTCTTCCCTTTGAGAAGTCTGAATAGAATGACCAAAGCAGCCTGAGAGATAATTGACAGATTCAACGTCTCATACATTCAGTTCAGAACGTTCACATACATCCGGGTGAGTGGTTACTCGAGGGCCCCTCACAAATTGCCAAGGTACGTGGATGACAAAGTTGCTATCATGGAATTGTGCAGACAAATGGTGCACCTGCATGAGATGATTGCGGCCAAGAAAATAAACAATCCTTTCAAGTTCCTAGTGGAAATAGGATATTACACATGTCCTTCTCTAGCTAAAGCAAAGGGATTGAAGCAGGAATTGGGCTTCTATAGGATTGACAAAATGCCGCCCAGACCTAACTATGATATAAGATGGCTAATAAATACTGCAACAGGTGTAATCTTGCACCAATCACACTTTGAAGATATCTGGTCTAACTGCACCACTAAGGAGGAGGTCAGAAAAATAGAGTACATGAGGCTCACTGTGCAGGAAGTTCTCGCCTACAACATTGCGCCCATCCCCAAAGATATGGCAGATGATAAGATGACAATAGCATCAATATATACAGAAAAGCATATTGAAATGCAACCTATAGCACATGTAGACTTCACTGCCAAGGAAAATGACTCCATTGCATGGAGGGCTTTTCCAACTATGAGGAGAACATTTAGGTGGCTGAAGGAGCACGGGGTTGACCTCGGTGCATATGACACCCCTGCCACTCCCATATCCATTGCAACTGAGGGAGCCCAAACAATGCCAGCAGTTCAAGCTATTGCCCCGCTTGCCCCACCTGCACAACAATAAGCAGCCAGTCATCCCCCAAAGACTTACACGAGGAAGAGAGGAGGAGAGGAAGAGTTGGAGCAACCAAGGCCTAAGAGAACCAAGAAAGCACTGCAGCCTCTGACGGGGAGCCCCAAGAAAAGAAAAGAGGTAATGTTCAAGGACCTGCTCCCCAAGGAAACCTCCATAAAGCCACAAGAAGATAAGTCCTCATATGCCCAGAAGTTAAGGGATATGAGTGGTGAAGAGGATTCAGATGAGGGAAGGCTGATCACAGAAGTAATAAAGAAACAATGGGCCTTCACTCCTCCCTAGGTGAAGACCGGACATAGAACTCCGAGGGAGAGACCACAAACCCCGGTGAAACCTCCGGCCGTGGGATTGTTCGAACAGTTGGGACCCTCAGGAGTGGAAGGCAAAGATGAAGAAGATGTTTTGGCTTCAGATGATCCTTTGTCCTTTGATGATGTGTTGCAGGTTGGGATTGAGGCGGCTACACAAGTTCAAGCTCCCCAAGAAAAAGAAACGATCTCCTCGGATATGGAGATGTTTGTAGAAAATGTTATCACCTAGCCGTCGAGCCGAGACAAGGGTGATGAAATTAGGAATGTACAGGAAGTTGGGGATGAAATAGGGAAGAAGCCGATGCATAATGAACAAGTCCCCACCAGTAATGAAAAGGTGGAGGTATAGAAAGAGGAACAAGCAGATGTTACTTTGGCTGTCGAAGCAGCACCATAGGTTCTTCCCCCTCCAATGGCGTCAAGCTCGACACCAGAGGGAGAAGTTGATATTGGGGAAGGTAGGGGATCAAGCCTACAAATGGGTACCCCTACCCCTTCAGAAATAAATAAAGAAGCGGATCAATTGAATAGAACTATTGAGATAGGAGTCTCTGAAGGTACTACCTCGATTGAAGTACCTCGGGGTCTTCTCCCCCATATTAAGGTCCATGATCCTACTAAGCATAAAGATGTTGAAGCCGTGATTTGTGAAGAGTTGCCCAAGGGTGACAAGGAGGACACCATAGCTTCCTCCATCCAGGGTGCCCAGCCAAGTGCAGAAGACAAATTGGTTGCGGAACCTTCTACTCAGCCCGCAGAGCAGGGAAGTTCCATAGACAAATTGCTCTTGGGATCCCAACAGTTCGAGGTAAATTTTGAAGTCCTAGAGCAGCTAGAACCAGGCGAAGAAAGGGAGTGAGGTGTTGGTGAAAAGGATATCGGGTCAGAAAGTAATGAGGTTGAGAAGATTGTGTTAGGCTCTCAGCCTACTCCAATGACACTCCCCGTAACCAATATGTCGGTGACACCACTATTCAGTGCATCAAAACCAACATCAAGGTCTACGACTCCAATGGGATTCCAGACCAGACCCCTTCTTTGGATTGAAGAACAGGTTAAGGACAAACGGGACATCGTGAGCAAAACGGGGGACATAGATGTAATGAAGATCGCCCAGGCGTACAAGGCCAAGCCCCCTAAGAAAGCCAAAATGCACTCACAAACCACTTTCAATGAGACAGGGGAAAGATGACAAGAGATAGCTATTCCTCCATCAGGAGCTATAAAGAGGGATGCTCCCCTTGAGAGTTATGCAGTGTATAGATATGATCTGGGGGAGCCATTAAGGAACGAAATAAAACACAGCTCGCAAGTCCTGACAAGCATGGTGGCGCACCGAATGGATAAAGATAAAGCTTCAATGGAGGCGCTGAAGGCGCAAAACTAGGCCATGATCTAGTACTTGCAAAAGCTACTGAGTGAGCCTAAGGCAGTAACCCCAATTGCAAGCAAGGCCCTAGATGCTCCTATAATTTCCTTAGGTGCACTTGATTTTGGCTGCTACGAGGACTTGAAAACCAGAAGCTGGGCCACAGAAGATTGGCAAAAGGATTTGACCACTCGAGCCAAAGAAATAATCCGCTTGGCACTAGAATGTCTAGATGACATACTAGATAAACAAGGAGAATGTGATTCCCAGATGTTCATTAACGATGCAAACATCAAGAATTGGGAGAAACTCACGTTGAAGTTGGATGATATTTGTAATATGGGCGTTGACACTTTAATAGCAGAAAAGATCATCTCCTTGGATAATCGCAAACAACCCAGAGAGTATCAGCTAGCGATTAAGCATCGGTTGGTGGTGCTGAAGGAGGGCGTTTTCGATTTAAAGGGAGAAAAGTAGTCTCTCTCAACTGCAAAGGTGGAGATTGAAGCCGCCCTGAGGAAGATGGTGAACCTTGACGGTGCATGTGACATGATGGAGCCATTAGATATTGCCTTGAAAAGCCTCATTGATGCACCTCATGGAGCCTTCGATATCCAGAAGATCAGAGAGTTGGTGTCACTTGAAAAGTCTTGTGACCAGTTAAAAGCATTAGTCGGGAAAATGCAGGTAATGCTCCAGAAGGTCACGAATTGGCTTGAGGAATATAGTGCCAAATTCAAATACCAAGCAGGCTCGGACCAAAGGATTCTTGCCACCATAATTGAAGGGTACACTGCATACAAAAACAGGTTGGCGAAGGACTCGATTATCAACATTGATTCTGCAACATGACCAAATATTTGTGTTTCTTCTGAGCTGGCGTTATGTCGTTCCTCCCTTCTTTTCTTCTCTCTCTTTTATGTTTCCTCTTTTCTCATTTCCCGTTGGGAAACCGTTGTACCTTGCCCATTAGTGGCACGTCCCTTTCAGAGTTGGTTTTTTGTTTAAGAAAGGGATGTCTTTGTTTGTTGCGCAACTGGACAAAGGTTTGTTTTGTCCCTTGTAGGACTGATCTCCATGTATATAACTGAAAATATTCCGCCATAGTGGAGTATCGAGCTTGTCATCATCACACAGGCACAAGCATAATCTGAGGAATCATGTTTGTTACACCGTTGAACAGATTCCAGGCCTGTGAAAGAATTTTCCAGCTGGAGCATCTTCAGAAATATGCTAGGCATAGCTAGAATTGTATAAGTAAAGAGGGTATGTCTATTTACAATGGTCGGTTAAATTTGAGTTTGAAGCTATAGCTTGGAGAGTCCTCTTCGTGTGATTTTCTGGTGTCAAATTGGTTTCTGTTGTAAAATCATTGGCAAGCTCTGAGAACATTCAAGATGTTTCCCTTGTTACATAATTGTTTCGCATAGTGTCCTGTTATATAATTTTCAAGACATTGTATTCAGTTGTTAAATGAAATCTGTCATGGTTTATTGTTCCTTCTTGTTGCTGAAGTACAATGTTCTGTCTTACATGTTCGGTAGATTGGTTGTCTAATGTATTCTTCTTTATGGTAGTCATCTAGGGTCTGCAATCAAAATATAAAATCCTTCCTAATTCGAGATTTGGGAACAGAGCATTGATAGCCTTTTTAAGGGTAGTCCTGGGTTCATAAATTTCGCTGGAGGGAATTATTGAAGGGCGATTTGCAGTATTGCTTATAATCTTTTGAAGATCATTTGTGCATGATTTTATTCTTACTGGTTTTTAAACTGAACAACATTTGTTAATGAAAATAGTATAGCTATTTCTTGAACTCCGTGCTCACTTATTAGCTGTTCACATCTTTATCTATCATTCAAATAAATACGGTTTCACCCTGTTTCAACTTACAGATAACACGCTGTTTGCATATCATAAGTGTTATTTGCATTGCAAACACATAAGATCTTCGTGTACTTGAAATGTGCTTGAAATCCTAGTCTACATTTTTTCATTTGACCCCTGTTGTCAAATATTTTATAAAATGTAGATTGCAGTCATCTCATCATCTGTCTTTAGTAGCTTGTGTATGACATAAAGCATTTGTGCATTTTGTGTGACAACCCTCCATGGGTAAAGTGTATAAGTTTGGTTATGCTTTGGTCATATTTCCATTTTTGTACCAACAGTGCTCATGAAGATTGAAGTGTTAAACTCCATGTGAGCAAGCTACCTCAGTAGGTCCTCTCACCTTGGTTCAGGCAGAGCTAGAAGTAGCAGGGAATTAACCATACCCTCTATAGGTGACTCCCAGTCATTTCCTTCATTCGGTCCTCTTTAGATGTTAAACCCTTCCCTGGCCATAACGACATATCAGTGGTTGTTCATTTCAGTTTGCCATTCTTCCCAAGTATGCAAGGTTGAACGGTAGGGGTGTACAATTGGGAACCAATAGAACATACAAGCGCTTTTACCTTCCAGTGAGCTTAAATCACACCACTGAGTACAAAATCGTAATTTATATGCATTTACATAACTGTGCACATTTTCGAGATACCGTTTTCATCTTCCATTTGTTGCAGAAACTCTAGAAAATATATACAGTGACATATTATGGTGGAAGGCTTTTCTCGCTCTCTCTCTCATATTACATCACATAATGTCAATCAAATGGTAGTTGTTTGGAAGCAGTTCCCGTGCATAAACTCTCACATTCTTGGTAGTATATGAGAATTATTTAGAAACTTGTACTTTTTTCTCTCCTGTCATCTGCAATTCTACAAAATGCAAATTGTGTTCTGACTTCAGCTGAGATCAAGGTAATAGTTCCATCTTCTTCATACATTTCAAAGTTTTGGTATAGAAAACATATTGAATTCGTAAGAGAACTAGAAGTCAAACCGGTGCAGTCAAGCAAAGAGGGTCTGTGGGACTATCTTTCCTTGTAGCTGGGAACAAACTTAAATTCAACTAAAAAAAAGACAGTTACCCTCTCTTGCCATGACTGAGATGCTCACCCACACTTGTTTGTAGATTTTTAAGTCTGATTCTTTTGCCAAAACAAATATGATGGAGACATATGCCAAATTTATATCTTAAAAGAGTTTAAGTTTCATTAATTTTAAGATATAAAATCCCATACAACCATTCTTAAATGCATATCAACAGTTTACCATATCGAGAAGAATCAATAGACTGAAATTGAAGCTCCAAGTTACCTTCTTCAATCTCTGAAGAAGCAAAATACATGGAATTTTTTATTGAGGCATCTTATCAAACAGTTAGCCTTAATTTTGAGCATTAAAAGCTCTTGAAAATCAAATTGCTATTTTGTTTTTAAAGGTTTTCCCTTCATCTACGTAGAAAACCCATTAAAAAAATGCTATCCTTTCATTCGGAAAGGGTCCCAAACTCCGTATCCTTCACCTTGCAAAAACACCTCTGTTTTGCTAAAACAGTCTGTACTGCCGAGGACGATACCCAAACTCAAAATTTTCAGCCTCTGCATGTTCTCCTTACTGAGAGCTTTCTATCGGAACCTTGGGCGACCATGAGATTATTGCAAACTTTCCTACCTTCACATGCCTTCCTCTTACAAGCAAAAACAATTTTTTTTATTCTACCATTAAAAAATTCTTCTTCCTTTGATGTTTTAGTATGGACTGCATTTTTAGCATTGCAACATCTTTATTAAGTTTTGAGCAGCGGTTTCCATCTTTTTTCCAGCACTTCACATTCCGAAACCCCACAAGAAACCAAAAAATGTTCAAAAATGGCATACACATGCTAAAAACGGGTTTTACACATGTTTTTCTTTGACGAGATAGGGTTTGTTCAGTTTTGATACATTGTATATATCTAAATGATGCCTCCTATCCTTTTGAAACATACACTTTAACTTCCATCTTGAACATAGCTCAAAACAAAGTTTTTGATCAAAACCGTTCTAAACCGGTTGGGGATGGAATGACTTACGTTTTTTATATTGATACACGTTCTCCATCAACAACCCAATTGGAATATGCTTCCAAAGAGGTTTGAAACCGTCCACGCCTTTCCAATCTTTACTTGGTCATGCCATGTGTTTGACGAAATGCCAACTTAGAGTTTTTGAATGTTTTGGACCAATGATCACACACCAAATCAGATTTCTTTGTGGTTGATGACAACATGAGACTATGAAGGCAGTGAATTGTTGGAGACCCTCTTCTACAATGCAACATAATGAAAACACAACAGACTTAATTCATAGTGGCACACTAAAGCTTGTGACTGGATGGAAAACTTGAATTCCAAAACATGCATCTAATGGCGTACTAACACTACAAAGTTTTGGTTAATTCAAGATTGCAGATCACACTTGGATTGCTCTTGCATTAACACCCTAAGTAAGTGAAAAAATCCATGAGCTTCTTCTCATGAAACTCGAATGAGCCTCTCCAATGATTTGCCATATTGACCAATTTCGGATGCCCCTTGTCATTTTTATGACCACAATTTTTACGCATAAGGTTACTTGTTCCAAAAATGATTGAGTATGATGATGTGTGTGTGAGAAGTGCAAACTCATGCTTGGTATTATACAAGTGTGAAAATAGACTGAAGGGAATGGTGAACATGCGCAAGGAGGAGCTTGATGTGTAGGGCAAAAGGAGACATAATTGATGCGCTATGTGTGGGTTGAAACAAACACAAAATGGAAGAAACACAAAAAGGATCAAGGAATGATAGATCTGACAGATGCCAAGCATCAGTAGTGCAAGAAGGCGGCAAGGGCTCGATCCAAGTCAATTAGGATAAAGTACCTAATATGCTAATGGGAAAGACATGGGAAAGAATAGTTGGCATAAATGGACAGGTGGTGTTGATTTAGCATCAGTTGGCATGGGTCAAGGGGATCCTAGAAACTTATATATAGACCCCTTGATGTCTCATTCAAATACTTTGGATATGTTAGATGTTTTGCAGGATAATCGATTGGAGAACATTCAAAAAGCAAACTTAGGGTTTGAAGAATAGATTGAGCCTTGAAAGACAATTGTGTATGTTGTATTATGTTTTGTAGCATGAATGCTTAGTTCTGCATATTAATGGAGTATTGTACATGATGATGTAAATTGTATGATGGTAATGATGAATGGAAATGATATTCAATTTGTGTTGTAAGTGTTGATGCATAATAGTTTGTGTTCTTTCTGTTAGTGCTAGGTTTGTATGCATTGTTGTTGCGTTTGTTAGTCTCTATATCTTCTTATATCGATGGGGTTCTTGGTGTTCTTTTGCTATGTCTCGGGTGAGCACCTGAGTCTTTTGGCTTAGGTGATATGTCAACATTGTGAGTATTCATATTTGTTGCGCATAGTTTGCTCCGCGAAAGATCATGGAAAAGAAGACTAAAATAGCACAACATTTTGTTTGCTTTGCTGGGACCCTGTTTGTTAGGGGTGTGGAGATCAGAGGAGTGTTTTGTTAAAGATTGTTGATGAAATTAATTTTTGAGTTTGAAACCCTAGTGATGATAGGCTAAACTTTTTACTACACAAGGGCGAGGCAGTTAGTGAGTTGGAGATGAGATCGACATGGCACAAGTGAAGGGATAATGAAAGACTCTATGAAGAGGGAAGAGATGCTGCAAAGTATGAACCCGAGCTAAGTCATTTGGATGGCCTGAGTACCCGCATAGAACAAGGAGGGCACATGATTAGTTCGCGTGAAGGAGATAGGCGCTCCAATGAGGAAGAAGTGATGCGTAGTGAAGGATCCTTGCTTGAGGAGAGTCAGTTTGAAGAAATGAATGTGAAATCATGAGAAGGGGGAGGAGGATGCACAAGTTGTGGGAAGATCTCATAACTAAGTTTGCCTAAAGCCGATGCTCATGTGCGTTGTTTGTCATAAAGAAAGTTTTAGGTAACATAAAGTTGGTGAATAGGCTAAACCTTTTGCCGTGCAAGGTATAGGTAGTTGGCAAACTGGAAATGAGATTGACTTAGGGAGAATGGAAGACTCTGTGAAGAGGGAATAGATGTTGTGAAGTATGGACCTCGTTTGTGAGGGGGAGTTAAGTCATTTGGATGTCGCGAGTACCTAAGCAAAAAAGGGAGGGCACATGATTAGTTTACGTTAAGGAGATAGGCGCTCCAATTAGGAAGAAGTGATGCGTAGTGAAGGATCCCTGCTTGAGGAGAGTCAATTTGAAGAAATGGATGTGAAACCACGAGAAGGTGGAGGAAGATGTGCAAGTTGTGGGAAGATCTCAAATATAAGTTTGCATAAAGACGTTTCCTATGTGCGTCATTTGTCAGAAAGAAAGTTTTAGTTATCATAAAGTTGTCTAATTGTGGTGAGAAGTGTAGTGTTTTGGTGGAACATGGGTTTCCATACACTGTGGTAAGTTGTGTGTTCTATGAAGAAGATACTTGAAGTGTATCAAGTACGAGGATACCAACAAGAGGGGCTGGAATGCAGGTTCCACTGGTAGGAGAAAATGTTTCAGGAGGAAATCCAACAGTTGTTGTGCAAGGGAGTGTTGGTCAGACAACTGCTGGTGGAAGTGGAAGTGTAGCTTTAGGAAGTGTTGCATAGGCACATAAACCTGCACAACAACTGAGAATGTTTTATGAGATGTCGGTAAAGCTACCTGAGTATTGAGGTATAGAGGATGCGGTTGATCACATACACGTGTGAGCTAGCTTGGCGAGCCAAGGGAGTGAAGTCTTCATAGAGAAAGGCAAGCCGATTTGCCACAACATTGTTGGATCGTGCACATATATGGTATCGTATGTTTGATCCCAATCAGATTGTGGTAGATTTTGATCCACTTAAGATTATGTTTTTAAGGGAGTTTCATATATCAAAGTTTGAGCAATAGAGCATTTTGCGCCCAAAGAGATAAAGCAGGGTGCTTCAGAGAGTGTATGTGCATACAACACGTAGTTTTAGACATTGCTTTCCAAGTTGTCTTATGATATCCACCCATTGTAACATGCGCAGTTGTTTAGTTGGGGGATTGTTGTCAGCTTTAGAAGACAACTGGCTATGAAGACATTCGTTGATGTTTGAGAAGTGTTGGATGATGCACTCAGAATAGAAGGTACTGGAAAATTCGATATGAAAGTAGGCCTATTACTTGAGGTGCAAATCTTAAAGATGGAAACTCATTTGCAAAATCTATCTGCAAACAATGTGCAAGAGTCCCAGAGAGGATTATGGTGCACAAATTGTGAGACAAAGGGACACGTGAATAACAATTGCATCCGCATAAGGTGCAAGTTTTCACCTCATGTTTTGAAGTGTGTTGAGAAGATCATGAGACAAAAAGTTGCACGCTGGTCCAAAATGCCAGAGAAGTGAAGGTGATGTGGTGCAAGAAATGTGACATGTACACGCACTACAAGGTCATTGATGAAATACGTGGTGTGCAAGGAAGAGGGTCAACCAGAACCAACAGAGCAATTCCACACAGTCTCGACAATCTCAACAAGTGAGAGGTTATGGTGGAAGGTCATCTAGATGATGAGGTGGTGAGAGAAGTGGGAATAGATATTAGGGCTTGTGTTTTAAGTGTGGAGCTGTTGATCACTATTAGAGGGAATGCACAAAATACCCAAGTTGAGCTCATTATGCAAAACAACACAAGATTGCAAATTGTCTTGATCATGTTAGAAGATCTTGCAAAAGGATATGGCATCAAAGAGCACAGGAAAGATAAAAGTGGTGTAGCATGGAGGAAATTGGGTGGTGAAGGAGAATGTGTAGAAAGCAAATGCAGGCCCAAAGGTAAATATTACCACATGGGGTAGCGTGTATACACATGCAATGAGAGTGCCTGGTCCACATAAGGAAAGGATATCACTCAAATAGGAAGTAATGGTAATGGATCACTCAGATGTGTGTGTGGATGAGTAGTTGCTTTTAGAAGAAATGGAGATAGTGTAAAAATCTACAAGGTGAATTGCAGAAAACCAAAGAGCTAAATGCAAAGCTCAGGGAGAGCTAAAAGAAGAGTCCAAGCTCAAAGGAGTTGGAGGAAGTAACAAAGATATTGGCTTTGTTGAAGATGGGAGGTATGCTTCCATTGTTGACGAGTTGGATCACAAATAGTATGGGGGATGCATGCGAGGGAGTCGAATGAAAGATGAAAGAGGTTTATTTTGTAAAGAATGAGCAATATGACCAGAAGTTGATTAGTGATGCTTCTATAAATGATTGGGAGTTGCACAACATTCTGATTGATACGGGTGCAAAAGTGAATATATTGACTTAGGATGCTCGGAGGAAGATGGGGAGTCCTAGGCTTTAGCCTTCAACAAATATGTTGTTCATGGTAGACAACTTGTGCTTAAGATTATTGGGAGTTTTGAAATCAATTGACCTTGTGATTTTGGGAGCACAACTTAAGGCCAACTTTGAAGTGATAGAGTTGGCAGAAGTAGATAGAAACTTGACTTTGATGGGAAGGCCGTGGTGTTCTAAGAACAAAGCAAACATACACTTTAAACATTGCTATATGAGCTTTGAGAATAATAAAGAGGGTGGTAATTCCTTTGGATGGAGCGCATGACCCTTCATATCTTGAAAGTGTAGATATAGATGAAGAAATTAATCACATATATAACATCACTGCGTAATAAAAATAATACTTAAACCCAAGGGATGATGGTGTACTAAGTTGTAAGAGTGGCACATTGTTTTTGAATACCACTAGTCACGCCTATGAAAGATGGGTGCAGGAGGAGTATGAAGTGACTGGGTGGTCATGCACACATGTAAAACCAAGGTATGTTATCTCTGTTAGAATTGGGATGTTTAGATGTGGAGCCAAAAAGGCAAGACCTAGAGTGGTTAGAAGCATGTTTACCCAAAGAGGACGAACGAGTGTTTGCTCTTGTTCACACATAATGCAATGTTCTTGTGTGATGGTCGATGATACATAGATCTTTCCTTCCTTGTTGGTCAACGTGCAAGGCAACATTCTATGTGAGATCCAGGCATAGTAATGAGAAGAGGGTGTTATCAGTGTTCTTAGGGGACACAAATCCTACAAAACAGTTGAATAGATGTGAAAAGGTGTGGACTTCTTGTGAGGCCTTCCTTCCTATATGTTTGTGGGTTCATGCATTCTTTGCCACTTTCAAGTCATGGGCATGCGCATGGTATGTGGTAAGCAAGACGAAGAGACTACAGATTAGGAAAAACTAAAGTTTTTTACAAATGCTTTTCTATTCTAGTCAATGGATGAATATCTGAATAAAATGATGTACGCAATAGTGTTTAGGAATGACATGTAGATGGAGGATAGGTTCAAGGACATGAACCATGAGGGAGATTATGGAAGCGCTAAACTATTTGAAGAAGGAAACAACATTGAAGAGAAGAGTGTAAGTTACACACAAGACTTGGAAGACACATTGGTGAAAAAGCCAAGTTAGGAGAAAGACCTTTGTAAGGTCAGTTGTGGAAAAGAG
The DNA here is from genome assembly GCA_037957365.1 of Torreya grandis. Lineage (NCBI taxonomy): Eukaryota > Viridiplantae > Streptophyta > Pinopsida > Cupressales > Taxaceae > Torreya > Torreya grandis. The sequence goes on from JARHVA010000711.1 coordinate 4,409,089, forward strand.
CTGAAAGTATGTAACAAACCACTTGAAGGTAGAGACGAGTATTGGTGAAAGGGTAGCAAAAGGTGCACATAAAAAGGAAGAGAAGTATTACAATCAACCTTTGCCTACAAAGGATGTAAATGTGAGAATTGAGGAAGAGCCAAGGATGGCTACAATTGTTGATTACTAAATGAATGTAGAATTTGCGTGCATTGTTGAACTGATAAGAGAGTTCGAAGATATGTTCCCCAAGAACTACCATGAGAAGAAAGGAGTGCGCGATTCATTAGGAAAGATGACCATCAAACTATGCAAAGGCACAAACCGGTGAAGAACATGCTATATAGGATGAATCAAAACCTTTGAGCAAAGGTGAAGGAAGGGATTGACAAGATGCTTAAAGTCAGTGTGATAGATGTAGTGGAAGAGTTTGATTGGGTCAGTCCTATGGTCATCAGCATAAAGGATGCAAAGTTAAAGTATGTTTTTATTACCGCATGCTAAATGATGCATGTTCAAGACCTATTCCCAGTACCGTTCATAGAGGAAGTGCTAGATGTGAGATATACACATACACTTTTGGATTTTTGGGGTATGATCAAGTGCAAATTGCGGATGAGGATAAGTCAAAGATCACTTTCCAACAAAGTTGGGGTCATTTGCTTACAATGTGATGCCGTTTGGACTAAAGAATGTGCTTGTTGTGTTCTTTTGCATTGTGGTATAAGCTTTTCAAGATTTTATACACAAAATTTTGCAAGTCTATATAGATGACTAGACTGTATATGGATTGGTAAAAGATCACTATGCAAACCTACTTTTGATGTTCAAAAGATGCATATAACTTTAGATATCATTGAATCTGAGTAAATGTGCTCCACAATGTCACTAGGCACACTGTTAGGATGTCATTTGTAAGGAAGGCATGTTAGTTGATCTTGCCAATACTGCAATTGGAAGCGCCGCACACGCAAAAGGATGTGTGTGCAGTCTTGTGACATTTTGGATATTACAAGAAGTTTATTCTCAATTATGTGCATGTTGCAAGGCCCTTGGAAGAGTTACTGAAGAAGGATGGGCCATTTAGATGGATAGAAATGCAACAAGAAGCATTTGAGGTGTTGAAAGGGAAACTGGCAAGCACTCCAATTCTACAGTTTCCAAATTGGAAAGTTCCATTTCATGTGGATGTGGATGTATATGGAAACATTGGTAGGGGCAATTCTTGCTCAACTAGGGAAGGGAAAAAGAGATCATCCAATCTATTTCGAGAAGGAAGTTGTCCAAGGAAGAGCAAAATTATAACATGATGTAGAGGGAAGCACTAGTAATGGGTTGCTCCATTTGCGTTTTTTACAAACCATGAAGTGCTGAAATACTTGGTGAACAAATCAGTGTTACATGGCTGGATTTGTAGATGGATTGTTTTGGTCCAGGTATTCCAATTTTTAGTTGTGAACCCTATAAGGTTGAATGCGAGATTGGTTCATTTGTCGTGCATTGAAAGTGGGGGAAGTTGTGCGACCTATTGAGTATGATATGCTGGATGCACAATTATATTAGGTACAAAGAGTGCCTTAAGAATTAGCGGAGATAGCCGTATTTTCGACTTCAGGATTTGCCCCAAGGGATTGGACAATAAAATAGAAGAAACAATTGGCATCAACTAATTGGGGGCGAACTATACAAGCTGGGAAGAGACAAATTGATGCGTAGATGTGTTTTGGAACACGAACATGCAAAAGTACTGCACAAATGTGGTGAAGGGATTGTTGATGGACACTACACAAGAGAGGCAACTACATGCAATATTTTGTTGGTTGGGCATTTGTGGCCAACTCTATATGAGGATACAAAGGAGTACACGCAAAAATGTGACAATTGTCAGATGGTTTGAAAACCCAACAGATGAGATGAGATGTCATTAATCCTGATTGTCATGCGGGGAACCATTCAATAAAAGAACAATGGATTATATAATAACGACCATTGTTTATTGAACAAGATGGGTTGATGCTACGCCTACAAAGTATTGTACAATAATGATTACAACAAGGTTCTTGTGGGAGAACATTATAACAAGATATTGGTGCCCTCCTAGTTTGACTAGTGATAGAGGGATTCATTTTCTTATGAAAGTGGTGCACATTTTATTGCAAGAGTTCATAGTTGCGAATCATAAGACAACACTGTATCATCCACAAGCTAATAGTATGGTGTAGGCCTTTAACAAGATTCTAGGAACAATGCTCACAAAGATATGTTATGTGAGGCATAAAGACTAAGATGATAAAGTGTCAATTGTGTTGCGCGCTTATAGGACAACATATACCTGAGTAAACAAATATACTCCATTCCAATTTGTTAATGGTAGAGAGGCAATACTAGCCAATGAGTTTTTAATTCCATCATTGAGGATTTTTTAATACCATCATTGAGGATTGCGCGCGTAGAAGGATTAGAAGAATGCATATCCATTGATAAGAGATTGGTAGATTTAGCACTTGGATGAGAAGAGATGACTAGTGTGATGGAGCCAAGGGGTAAAGAAGGCTTGTGAGAAGGTCTTATACGATAAGCATGTTAAGAGCAAGAAATTGTGCATGGGTGCCAAGGTGATGTTATATGACTCTAGATATGCATGACACTCAAGAGAGCTCCATATTTAATGGATGGGAGTGTATGTGATTCACCACATTCTATAAATTGGTGCATGCAAACTGCGTGGGTTGGATGGTGAATTATCAGAAGGGCACTTCAATGGAAGTAGGCTCAAACCCTACTTTGAATGACCGTGCCACTGGGCATTAGAAAACTTAACACAAAAAGACTAATTGCTTCTTGTAGTTTGCTTACATTAACATGTTTGGTTGGTTTATGTAATAAATGTATATTTTCTTGTAATTCCAGTATTTCGAGCCAAGCAAGGAATTTTTCAAGATCCTTATTCTAGACGTTTAAGTAGCTCTGGGAGGGGTAATCATGCTCAGTTGCTTTATGCAGATAAGTGAGTTTATACTACCTGGGAAAGCAAAAAAAGACAAATGGGCAAGGCAACTGACAACATGTAGAATGCACAAGAGGACTTAGTGCATATTTGTTGTGGGAGAAGGAGAAAGTCGGGTTGCTTGGCAGGAAAAATTGAAAATTTATGCAAAAAGGCATAAGAGAAAGATGCACAGGTAAGAGTGTGCACAAGAAGAAGTTTGCATAGAATGTAAGGGGCACAGTAGGTTGTGCAAAAAGAAGTGGGCTGATGTAGAAAATGTGTATAATGCATTTGCATAATAGAATGAGAAGATTCAAAAGAAAAAAAATAAGTGACGCAAAACAATCATATATTTTGAATTTTTGACCATTGGATGACAACGAGGCAAATTGATTGTGGGGAGGGGAAGAGTTTAATGCACCTAAGGCTATAAAAGAAGAGGAATCACCTTTGAAAGATCATTTGCAAATTGAGATAATTGAGAGTTCAAGTGTTGAAGTGCAAAGAAAAACTAGGGAGAATATGTAAAGTAATTTGCAAACTAACTAGGGCATCATGAGAAAAACAATTAATATGCCTTTGAAGGTATGTAAAGGTTTTTGAACAAGGAGAATTGAATTGGAACTGGTTAGGAAGGGGATTTGTGAGAAAAATGTTGTAGAAATTTGTGCTTGAAAGGTTTAGGAGTAGCAACAATGGCAAAGAAGGATGCACATGTGGTAGTCGATCTAGTAGATGAGGGTGAAGTTTCCAGGTTAGCACGTTTGAGGCCGAATAAGTAAAGTGAAGCATTTGAAGAAGACGACCCCAACCAAAACCTCAACCAATCTCCTAAGGCAGGCAAGAAACATAAGGTGTTTGTGGTTTCATCCATGGGGGTTGTGGATGGAGTTCAGGCTAGAGAGGACTTGAATACCAAATATGGAGAGTGCGTCATTGAAGATTCCAATCATCGGAAAGTTGAGTGTGAGATGTTTTAAGAACTAGATGCGCCAAGAAGGCTTAAAAGCAAAGTGATTGTGAGAATAGATTTGAAGGATATTGAAATCCTTTGGCTATACAAATTACCCTACATGGGAAAGCCAAATTAGTTAACAAAGTGGCTGTTTTCTAGGACACATTAGGGAAGGGCATACTTCGTGGGGAGAAATATGGTGTCGTTTGCGGGAGTCAGTCGGATAATGGGGCCTAAGAACGAGGGAGAAGGTATGCATGTGGCTTTGGGAGATCTAGACAAGATTGATGAGGTTGTTGTAGACTTGAAGTTGCACAGGGGAGGCTACACCATGGAGTTGGATGACATCCAAATATTGCTTATGCGGGTGGCTGTGTTTGATCAACGCAAAGCTACCTATGGTAGCGCGGTGGTGGGGCTACATCCAAGCCCATTATATATGTCACATATAAAGTGGCGAAAGGTGTGAAGTTTAACTTTGCCAGGTCAATAGCTGATGAGATTAATATGGTAGTGGAGGAAGTGCATGCAAGAGGAGGGACATTCTTTTGGGGCATGTATTTGATATTTTGATGTTACTTGAGGAAGTAGGCATCTTAGAGAGTTGTGTATTTGACGTGTTGAAGGAGATGAGGTCGTGCACAAAGAAGTGTCGTGCATCAACTTGTAGACCAAATGAATGAAGCCTACAAGAGTAAGATGTTGAATTGTTTCAACAATGTGAATCCAGTGTTTGGTGGAGAGAGTAGAGTCTCTAAGAGGTTGGTGGAAGCATACATAGGGTATGCTAAATTTTGTGTAATGTCACATTACACATTGGTGAAGATAAAGAAACAAGAGAACAAAGGAAGCCCTTAGATAAAGTAGTTGTTTGCGATGTCAGTTCAACATTTGGAACGAATGTTGGCCAGATTGAAAGGAATCTTGTGTGCAACTGTGAAAGTAGAAGTGGACATAAAGAGAGGATCCACTCGAGGAACAAATTCATAATTGTTGGGACGAAAGTCAAGTAGGATGACGAAGATTTAGAGGATGACAAATTAGAGTTGGACCTCGAGCAAGAGGTGAGGTGAATAGGGTTAAGTGTCCGTTGATGTGTGTATTAAGACCGGTGTATAATAAACACAAATGGATTGATGATGCTCCGGTATGGGAACAACAAGGAGAAGGTTTTGTGCAAAGTGAGACTAAGAAATTAAAAGACGTTGGCACATAACGAAAAGAAAAAGAAAGGTGAAGACGATGCGCAAAAAGACGATGAAAACAAGGATGAGAGGAAGAAGAAATTTAGGAATCCAAAGATGAAGATGAAGAGGCAAGTGCTCTAAGGAGAGTGAACAACCATCACCAAAAGGAAAAGATGTTGCGTGGGGTGAAGAGAAGAAAACTTCCAAGGGAAGTGGGAACATGAGAAGTAAAAGAGAACCTGAGCAATTGTCGAGTAGTATAGAGTATTGTTGAAACTGATTGCATAAGTGGCATATGCTAAATATAGTAAGTACAACAAAGGGATGATTACTTAACTTTTCTCGCTAATTGTGACTGTGTTCTAAAGGTGGAAAATAGACTGAAGCAGGCCTATGATTCATTTGGTTTAGGAACAGTGTTTTTGTTTGCGTAGGGTCAATTCTATCAGTTCTAGGTCAGTATCGAGTGTTGATACTGGTACCTTCAGTGGTTGGTAGTGATTTGTGCTGAAAGATGGGTATGTGACCATATGGTCACATGCGCTTGTCTTTGAAAGCTCTATATGTGCAATGTTGAACCCTAGTGATGCGCAAAACTCTAAAAATTACCCTCTTTCACCTTGAAACCCTAGGTGTGCTTGTGAGGGCCAGAAACCTACAAAAACTAAAAAAGTGCAATGGGCTAAGCTAACTCAAATCACCCTCCTTGATGATTAAATGCTACCTATGTTGTCCGATATTCCTAGGAGGGAAATCAAGCCACACATAGTTCTCCCACCTAGTGTGACTGTGTGTTTGTGATCCTTTTCTATATGAATGCAATTAATGATTTGGCTATGATACTTGACAATGCTTGCTTTGACTTGAATTTAGTGTGCTTTAGACTTGGCTTGTGACTATTACTAGTGACTGATTTGCAATTTGGGAAGAATAGGGCAGATTTCTCAATGTTTGTTAGTATATAGATGTGTACTTGATAAATTCCCAATCCCCTATCAAATGAGGCTTTGATTTGTATATATATGGGTCCAATCGGGTAATTTCTCATGCCACCGACACTCTAAGTAGATGGGCCAACCCTAAGGAAATATCTAATTTTAAAAAGTCGCTGTGGTTGGGAATGGGTCAGTACTGTCAGGGTCTAGTCAGTATCGACTATCGATTGCCAGTACTGACTCAATCTGACGTTATGAACTCGCATACATGCGTACTCAATTGAAGGTTTGGAGATTTCTGTGCAAGATAGTAAGTAGGCTTGAAATAGAAAACAAGGTTCTCGTAGGCGTGTAACATCAGAACGGAAGGATCAAACTCATAAGGTAGCATGTAGGAGTGAGAGAATGGTGGGGTAGGACCATATTGTTACATGCAAGAAATGCATGGAAATTGTATGTCAAGCTTGTCATTGTCAAGTACTTAATACCATATTTTAGTATTTACAATTATTGATTTTTAATTCAAGCATTCTATTCTTTCCATCATGCATGGGATCTGTTGTTGCTTGCACAACATGTCCTAATTTCTTCACAAAACTAGGGAACCTCTTTTGCTCTAGAGTCTAGTCTTATGGATTTTGTCCAGGTCTAAGCTTGTTTTATCTAATGCTTTAATTGGGAGAGTCCTTGGAGAGTTGCATGTCTTAATCATTATGCCTATTTTTACTTTTTAAGCCAAGTCTGAACTTAAGGATGTCTATGCACTTGGTCTAGGAGATTGCATTTGAGGTTTCTTTGATGTAACTGCTTGATTGTGTTACAAATCTGATAAGCCCTTGTCTGTCATGAATCATGTTTTGAACTGCATTAGAGTTCCCTTTTTCAGACCATTTCACCTCAAGTTTGTGCGAATTGTCTAACCATTGCAAGATTTCTGTGTTTTCTTTGGGTAGTTTGGCGTGGTATTGTTTGCCTTTGATTTATTTGACTGGGCTTTTGCATTTGATTAACTTTTGACTCAGTCTATTAGTGAACTGTTAGATTGAATTGGCCAAGTGTTGATCAAGTGGGACCTTTTCAATGACCTATATTATCTTTGTTTGGGCCTCTTTTGCCCCTTTTAGATTGGCTTGACTGTGTGTTTTCGAGGGTTTTCGTGGCCTTTTCCTTGGCAATCATGTTTATTTCTGCTCTTGGTTGAAGCGGGATGGCTAAATGTTCTTTGAAATCTCATTTTAAGCTTGACCGCTTCTTAGGTAATGGATTGGTTTTAGCTTAAGGATGACCGAAACACTGTTTGTTTGTAGGCTTATTATTTGGGACTTAGTTGTTGTGTTTCAAAATTTATATTTCAAAATCAAAAGGCCAGGTGTTTTCCTTGCGAGCTAATGATCGTCAAACTTTTCTCGTGAGTCCCCAGGTAAGCAGGATCGTGCCACATGACACAATCTTGTTTTATCACTTCCCCTAGTCACTTTTGCCTTGGTCTTTTGTTTGGGCCTTTCGGGTAAGCAGGATCGTGCCACGCGGCACGATCTCGTTTTACTGCTTCCTTGAGTCCCCTTGGTTTCTTCCCCTGACCTTAATCCTCCCGAGCAACCAAGATCTTGATAAGTGTCACGATCTTGGTTACTTGCCTCATAGTGCCTTTTAGATCTACGAGCCTGGCCCCTCGACCTTTTGGATAAGTAGGATCATGCCATGTGGCGTGATCCCGCTTCATCGTGGCTTTCAGTGCCCTAGTTTTCCTCAAAAGACCTTGGACCACCTGAATACATGAGATCACGCCACATGGTGTGATCCTGTTTCTCTGGGCCACCTGGGTTGTCTATATACCTCCCATTGGTAGTTGAGCCCTTGGATGTCAGGATCGTGCCACATGGCAGGATCTCATTTCTCTAAAGCTTCCTAGGGTGCGCTGAGTGTTTACAAGCCTTTTGGGTGAATGAGATTTGGACTAGTGTTGGGATCTCGTTTCATCGAGAGTGTGGGTCGTCGACCCAAGTAAGCGTCAGCCTTAGACCATGAGTAAGCGAACATATGCCATGTGCTGCCAACTAGACGACACGACGACACACATGTCAGCATTGCATGAGCATAAATTTGATGGCCGTCTGGCCTATCAAAGCCATTAGACTTGAGATTATACTCGAGACTCAACAAATTACTGATTTATCTCAAGGTTTCATTCTGATCCTTTTTGTAGTTTTGAATTCATTTTAGCGTATATTTTGATCATATTCGTGCTCATGAGCTAATCCTTTATGCAATTTCTCTTTTTGAAATTGATCATTGTGCTTGTATCAATTGAAGGATTAAATTCTAAAAGGGTTTATCTACTCGTTTTTACCCATCTTGCCTTTTTTCGACTGTAAATGGCTAATCGTTTATTCTCTTCTATATTTGTCATGGCCAATTTTCTTTCAAGTGAACTGATTTGATTGTATTTTGATCTTAAGGTTTGATCATTTCATCTGATTAAATAGATCAATTATCTCATGGGCAAAAGCCCCTTTTCAATTATTAAATATAAAGGACTTTTCTTTTCGTCTTTTCTTTTAGGGTTTCCTTAATCACTTTTGGGTAAAGTCGGAAGTATGAACTCTAATGACTAGTTTTTATTTTCAAAAGCTAATGACTAATTTTTGTCTGCTTGTAGGTCCATATCCGATCGGGTACTGCCACTTGTCGACATCTCAGATCTTCGCTCCTTCGAAAAACATTGGACAAAGAACAAGGTCCTTTGACCCTTCGGGAGCCTGAGATCATGCCATGTGGCATGATCTCGCTTCTCTGGGCCCTTGGGATGATCAGAACGAGCCAGGTAAGCAGGGGGACCTCCCGGGTGAACAGGATGATGCCATGTGGCATCATCATGCTTCTTTGTGCCTCATGATCGAATAGTAGCAGTATGACATAACACAGAATAGGCGAGTCCCCGAGATAATGCCATGTGGCATTATTTCAATGGTCTGGGGTAGTTAGAGCATGGAACAATGAATGAGCGCTTACAGAGCTCCAAGTAAACGAGATCTTACCACTTGTCAAGATCCCGTTGCATCTTGGCAGTGGAAAAGTCAAGGAGGTCTAGACACTCCACACTCGACGAGTTAACAAAAAATCAACTCGTGGCAAGACCTAGACACATAAGTGACATGTTGGTTCTTTCTGAGTAGCGAGGATAGGACACATGGAACGCCCTTCTCAAGGAAGATACATGGGCCTTCACGAATAGAATCTGGGTCAAAACTTGACGCTCATATTGCTTGTTTTGTTCGTTTAAGCCATCAAAGCCTATAAATGAAACTGTAAGCCCACTCGGACTAGTACAATCATGAATCATTTTTTTTGGCGACTAAAGGGACCATGGGGTGTAGGTTCCTAGGCAGATCAAATAGTGGTATTAATTAGGGGATCCGACGTTGGCATTGGTATTGAGTCGGATCATAAATGACAAGGGTTTGTCTTAATTGGGCATGGCCATCATCAAGCAGAGTGTGGTCCATGGCTTGCTTGAGGGGGCCATCAATGACTCCAACTGCTCAGAATTAAATTGCAAGATTAGTTATTGGGGTCTTGACTCTGATTTCATCGGGATTGCATGTGGCCTAATTCAAGTTTGAGCAGAGGCAGGCACATGTTACTAATGATTTCCAATCGTCGATTAGGTGGTTGGCCTTAAGATTGAATCGATTGAGTGGCCTATATAAGACCAATTCTCTATTGAAATGACGACTGGTCCATTTAGAATTAAGAGCTAGAATATAGGACTTGGCCATTTTTCATTCTCTTGTAATTTCTTGATTTCTCAGTGTAGCTTTTTTTTTTTTTTAAGCATGAGTTGAGGCTGTTTGAAGGCTTTTTTGTAGTTTGAACATTGATGAATCTTAGTGTTGTGTTTCATGAATTATTTGTTATATGGAAGCTTTGTGATTGATATTCATTGCCTACACATGTCTTTGGTGGCTTTGTTTCCCTCTTTTATGTAGCTTGTTGGTCCTTAGACTCTTGCACCTTCTCTCCTTTCTGGTTGTGCTATGCTGACCAAACAGAGACTAGTTTTCCAAGAGGTTTTTCTGTTCAATAAAAACCAGAACTGCCCTCACTAGAAAGCGAGTTCATATTTCCTTTCTCTCTACCCTTTCTCTCTTTTGCTCTTTTTTATATCAACGTTAGATTAATTTTAGATTATTCTGAATTGCAGTCGATTGTTCAAGTTTTATCTGGACCGCATGTTCATCCTTTCACCTATGTTTTATGCATTGTTGAAATCAGGAGACTACAGATATGCCAACCAATAATGAGTTCATTGGCAATTCTGAACTTGCTGGTTCTTTTAGCCACAAGATAGACCAAAAGTTTTTTGCATAAGTCTTAAAGAATACTACAAACAGGTCTTTGGAACATATTGCATCAACCAATTGAGGTATCTGGTACGCCATGACCCGGTAGACAAAGACCTTGGGGAAGTTGTTGCCATAGCCTGCTTCCTTTTAGGGGACCTGTAAGGGAAGAAGGGGGAATCCTCACTGGTTGAGCCTTTCCTCTTCCTCTCTTCCCCCTAGAGTTGTTGTGGCTGTGCCAAATGGACCACCAACAGATTGACACTAGGAGGGCTTGATAAATTAGTCTTTGATATTTATGCTTGATGGTCTCTAACATCTTGCAGTTTTTTGCTTAGACAAGGAGCATTCCAGGTTTCTAAAACTGGAAAATAGAAGAGTTGTCACAAGGTTGAAGTCAATTGAGGGTGACTTTGAGAATTTGCAACTCTCAAGACATAGGAGAACTAGGATTGACAAAGGGAAGTCTAAACCCAAACAAATTTGCTCAACCAATAGCTCCCCCACTACCACAGTTCCTTTCACTACCCCCTTTACTCTCCTTAAAACCTAGTGATGGCTAACCCTACTTGGTTAGGAGGTAGTTGTCCTGTGAACATTCCAGGATTTGCCCAAAAATCCTAAGAAGTTCTACCCAAGATATGTTCATGGTGGGTAAGAAACAAAGGAACACATACAGACCTTCAAGGATGCCTAGATCAGAATTCAGGGCCAATATGAAGATGTTGCTTGCAGGGTATTCCCTTACACTTTAGATGAGTCAGCGTATTGCTGGTACCTAGGACTCCCAGATGGATTTATTAACTCTTGGGCTAACCTTGAGATTGTGTTCACTAATCACTTTAGGAAACCAATAGACCCTGCCATACTTTATCACCAATTTGTAGCTGCCCATAGAGAACCCAACGAACCCATGAGTGTATTCAATACTAGGTTTCACAAGCTATACCAAAGATTGAAGCACCCCTACATGCTGACCGAGCCAACTGCTATACAAACATACTTGAGAGCCTTAGACCCCATGACTTCCATGTTCCTTAGAAGGACCCCTGCAACTCTCACATCTTTGCCCATGGGTTCCTTAGAAGGACCCTTGCATCTCTCACATCTTTGCCCATGGCCTACAATGAGGCAGTCAGTTTTGAACAACAGATGGTACCTCAAGTATACGATGCTAGTCCCTTGCTCTCATTGGGACAACCTAGTGCCTATAATCAAATTCCTATGGTCAACCAGGCCCTTATGCAGAACACTCCTTTGATGAATCCAATCCCAGGAGCTACGTATTCAAGTCCAAATCTATTTTTGATGCCCTTGAACCCCATGCTTAACAATCAACAATATGTTCCCCCAAATCACGTATTGATGCAACCCATAAGTCAACAAATCGTTCTAGTTGCCTATAATAACATGGCTACGACTCTTGGTTCAAGCGGTTATATTGCCCCTAGCAACAATCAACAGGTTATACTGTTCTTGAACAATCAGATGCTTGGTAGCAACACCTATAACGTGGTGTATCTTGCTGTCCCTGCATTCGTAGATGCTACTACACCGGTGGCAGGCTAGGGGCTAACCAAAGTGCCTTATGAACCTTGAGGTGGCTAATTTACAACAAATGGTCTAGAGATTGACTAATGATATGGTTAACTTGCAGAAACAGGTGCCTCAAAACACCAACCAGACTGTGAACAACCCACCTTAGCATAAGAATTACAACTTTCAGAGGACTAATAGACAATGAAACCCTAGGTTTAATAATGGATATGCGCCTAGTCCCCTCAACAACACTAATCATAACAACATTAATGCCTCCAATTCAATAAACATGGCATACCTAGCCTTACCCACTTGGGGTAGACTATACAATACAATAGACTATGCTGAAATAGACTGTGCTTAATTTGTATTGGTCTCAAACATCTTCCAAAAGGAGATGGACAAGCTGGAGATATTGCCTCTGTCAGAGAATGTCAAACCTAGCCCAAGCGGAGACAACCCAAACATTGTCATGGTCTTGAAGACCTATGAATTCTCATTTGAAAGTGACAACGAGCCTGAGGACAACCTTGATGAGGTCCATGCCTTTAAACAGTTCCAAAGGGGGAACAATTATCAATTGAGGAGTAAGTTGCAGGGTCCTTTGACTACTTCTCCCCCTAACAACGTTTATGTTGCACCTGATGAAATTTCAGTAATAATCCTCCTCCCTCCCAAAGGACCTTCTACCTCATATCAACCTAGAAACAATGTTGCATCTCCCTATGCTGATAAACCACTAGAACAAAACAAACATGGATATAACATTATAGAGGATCTTAAGAAAACCAAGGTCAATATAACAATGTTTTAGCTGCTTCAGATATCTAACCAAAAGGATTTGTTGCTGAAATAATTGTCTGCCCCTAGGAGGAATGAATCTAGTAACATTGCTAACATTCATGTTGTCATTTGCAAGGAAAAGACAAAGACTCCTTTTTTGCTAACAATCAAAAATTTTGGCAAGAACTTACATTGTTGTTTGGTGGATTGAGGTGCTTTAGGGAACGTGATGCCTTATGCCATTTGCTAGCAACTAGAACTGACACTTGCGAAATCTATTAGAAGAGTTGTTTAGTTGGACAAACCAGAGGTTAAAGTTGTTGGCAAGTTGAATCATATCCACATGTAGTTGGCCTCCGATCCTAGAGTGCAGCGATTCATTGACATCCAAGTGGTGGACATACTTGAGGCATATGGGATGCTTCTCAGCCAAGATTGGTCTAGGACACTCAATGGGTATATGGCCATCGATTTCTCTCACATGTGGCTGCCATGGTGAGGTATGCCTAATCAAATCAGGATTGAGAGGGAGCCAAAAATGGCTTACATGATCACATAATACAATAAGACCATTGAGATCTTGTATGATGAATTTGAACGAGGAGTCTATGCACTTGAAATGGAAGTAGAAACTTACGACAAATTTTCCATCAGCACGCTGACTGTGCAAGAACCTAAATTTGAAGAGTTGGACCAGCTAGAAGAGGAGGATATCCTCTATGCACTAGAAGTATTTTCAGCTTGCAGTCATACCCCAACACACATGGATTGAGTAGGGCCATTCACGTAAGGGCAAGGAATGCAAAAGCTTAGACGCTGCCCATGCTGCCATTCTGAATGATTTTGCACCCACATCTGCTACTGAAGATCAGGGCAGAAGGTCATTGATAGCTGAAGTGGAAGGTGTGCCAATCTTAGAAGCTGGGAAGGATAACAAGGAAGTGAACGTAGCAGCAACAACCATCTTGAAGAACCCACTACACACAACTGAAGATCACATGTGGACACTGAAGTTCGATGGTTCCAAATCAACTAGCAAGTGTGGTGCTGGGATTGAGTTTATCAACCCAAGAGGAAGGTCATATTTGGCAGTCGTCCGACTGTAGTTTGCTTGCACTAACAATGTAGCTAAGTACGAAACCTTGGTACATGGCCTCCAATTTGCACTAAAGAAAAAAGTGAAGAACCTGAATGTACTTGGAGATTCATAACTTGTTGTCAAACAAGTTAGAAGCCACTATGTTTGCAATGACAAGCGCCTTTCAAGGTACTGCAATAGAGTGTGGAACTTGATTGAAGATTTCAATGCATTCAACATCCAAACGCTGCCCCGAAGAAAAAATTATACAACAGATGCGTTGGCAACAATTGCAAGAACCTTGGAACCCATCGTTAACTCCAAATTGAGGAGATTCTCAGTTGAGTTGGTCTCTACTCCTTCCATTACAGACATCAAAAACTTCCAAGTCTTCAATGATGATCAATATATCATTGACTTCATCACCAACACCAACACATTTGAGTCCCAGATCATTGATGAGGATGACAGGGAAGAGTTCGAATTATATGAAGGGGCCATTAACCTAAAGACTAATAATATAATGAAAGGTATTGTGTCATTGGAGAGGCTATTTGACATGGACTATTAGGGAGAAAAGGACAAAACAACCCTTGCCAAAGGAATTCCCCATCAGCATTGCAATTTGGGCACTGGAGGAGAATCGGAACCTATGCTTGTAGGCACAACTTGCAAGCAGATTAAAAAGCAAAGAATTGTGCAAATTCTGAAGGACTTTGGTGACACCATTGCATGGAGCTATGAAGATTTGAAAGTGTTTAACACCTCCATCCTCACACATACTATCCCACTGAAGCATGGTGTCAAACCATTCTGCCAAAGGCAAAGGCCAGTTAATCCATTGCTGGAGCCTTTGATTTTCAAAGAAGTGCAAAAGCTACTTTCTGCAAAGATCATCTACGCTGTTAGGCACGCCACCTAGGTGGCTAACTTGGTGCCCATTCGAAAAAAGAGGGGGAAAATTAGACTTCGTGTAGACTTCAAAATTATGAATAAAGCTTTTGAAAAAGACAACTACTTGCTGCCTTAATTGGATGAAGTCTTGCAAATAGTGAATGGCTCTCAAATGATGTCATTCCTTGACGGATATTCAGGCTACAATTAGGTAATGGTCAACCATAAAGATAGGATAAAGACAACGTTTACAACTAAGTGGGGCACGTTCGCATACAAAAGGATCTCATTCGGCATAATCAATGCGGACCCCACTTTCTAGCGGGCCATGAATATTGTGTTCAAAGACCTCATTGGTAGATGCATAGTCATATACATGGATGACTTGACTGTCTTTTCCAAGAACAAAGAGGACCGTGTGAAGGACTTGAGAGCAGTCTTGCAGAGGTGTAGGGACCATGGAATCTCCCTAAATCCGAAGAAATGCATATTTGGGGTCACAAAGGGTAAATTGTTGGGACACATTATATCTGAGCAAGGTATCTCAATAGACCCAGAAAGAGTAGAGGGCATTCTGAAAATCTTGTTGTCTGGCAGTAGAAAAGCGCTGAAGTCATTCTTTGGCAAAATCAACTTCGTAAGGAAGTTCATCTCAGGTTTTGCAGAGATAGTCCGACCCCTAAACAACATGCTAAAGAAGGATGCTAAGGTCAAGTGGATGATTGAAGCACAAACAACGTTTGCTCAAATTAAGACAACAATTGTAAACACACTGGTGCTTATCGGTCATGACTACACACAACTCTTCTCCATCTATTCATTTGCTTCAGAACACTCAACTGTTACTGTCCTAATGCAAAGAGAAACTGGAAATGAAAGTCTTGTCTCATTTATGAGTGCCCCACTCAGAAATGCTGATATCAGGAACTCGACCATTAACAAGCAGGGTTTGCATTGATCAAAATGGTCAAAAAATTCAGACACTACATTCTACGCAACAAAGTATTTGCTGTTGTGCCTAAACCAATCGTTAAGACAATGTTGATACAGAATGAGTTAGGTGAGCGACGTGGGAAATGGATGACTATCCTACAAGAATTCGACCTATAGCTACAACAAATGAAGATTGTTAGAGGCTAGGGACTCAACAAGACCATGGTTGAGGTGGATCCACAGATCACATGCCAACAATATATAGTACAAAGCATTACCAATGATGATTGGTATTAAGACATGGTCTATTATTCGCTGAACAATGAGCGCCCAACCCACTTGAAATCCACTTAGAGAACATTATGCTTGAAAAGCAACAATTTTATGATCAAATCAGGGGTGTTGTATAGAAAAAACCATGAAGGCATTTACTTGAGATGCTTGAACAAAGTTGAGGCTGCTGAAGTACTCATGGGTTTTCATGGGAAGTGTGGGACTGGACACGGTTCAGGGAGTGCCACCGCTCACCAAATACTTCGGGCAAGCTACTACTGGCCTCATATTTTCAAGGACACACATGCTTATGCAAGGAGCTGCCACATTTGCCAAGTCACTGCACATAAGGAACACACTCCAGCCATGCCACTACAGTCGATTATTGAGTCCTGTCCATTTGCAAAGTGGGGACTCGACTTTGTGGGAGCCATCGATGCCAACTCATCTATGAGACACAAGTTTATCCTCACTGCAACTGATTACTACACGCATTGGACTGAAGCCAAAGCATTCAGGAATTGCACAATAGAAGTGGTGATTAACTTCTTTGAGGACCACATCGTAATCGGGTTTGGTATGCCGTTTGTTCTGGTATGTGACAACGGCCCTGCCTTTTCCTCACTACAATTTACTGAGTGGGCTTATGAAAACCAGGGAATTCTTAAATTCTCATCCAATTACTACCCACAAGAAATGTTTTAGTTGAATCAACTAACAAATACTTGTTAGATTTGATCAGGTCTTGGAGAGAAATCCTAGGGACTGGCATACTGTTCTGAAATTTGCATTATGGTCTGATAGGATTAGGATCAAGTCTACTTTAAGTACTTCCCCATACCTTCTGGTATATGGCTAAGACCAAGTCTTCCTTGTAAACCTCAGGATATCGACCTTATTGTTCATTAAGGATTACCTAGGGGCTGATAATAAGATAAAGACTTACCCCCTGAACCTGATACGGGGGGAAGAAAAATGTGATGCAACCCTCTTGCACTTTGGCAGGCATCAAGGAGTTGTTAAATGCTGGTTTGACAAGCGAGCCAAAACAAAATCGTTCCAGATTGTAGATCTAGTCTTGTTTTGGGACAAAACTCATGAAAAGAAGGGACACCCCAGAAAATTTGATGCCCTTTGGCTAGGACCCTTCTAAATCTTTGAAATTTTAGGTGTAAATGCTTTTTGCCTAAGGTGTCTAATTGGTGAGGATGTTCCATTCCCTGTCACTGGACAATTCCTCAAGCACTACTTCGAAACCTGAATTGGCTTGGGGTGGTCTTGTAAATAATTTCCCTTTTGCTTCTTTGCGTTCCCTTCCTTGCTGGTTTTGTTTTTTTGTTTTTGCCGTTTTGTTTGGGACTATTTTCTTGTTTGTTTTTCCATTTTGCTTGTTGGGCTTGTTCCCAATTGTTTTGTCTTATGGTTCCTTTAATCAATGTCATGATGAAGAATGGCAAGCTTGCAAGTAGGTAATGCAAGTGACGTGTTGTTGTATAGGTACATAGAGTTTTGTGACATTAGATTCAATCTTCAACTCAGTTCTGAAAGCTTCGGCTGTTTCCCTTTGTTTTGAATGCGTTTATGTTTGATAAGTTGGGGATGCGATGTCTAATACTTGAAGATCTTATCTCAAAACCTATCACAAAGAACACTTTAATGATCCCTGAATTTGCCTGGATAAAACTGTCGCAACCAAGGTCTGAAAGTGAAAAATTTATAATTCTACTTCTCATTTACCATGGTGGTCCCCAACCCAGGGTTGAAATGTTTAGTCAAAGAAAAAGAAACGAAAAATGAAATTCAGAAAAACTTAGTCCTGGGTGATTCAAGCAACCTCTACTAGGGCTATGGCCGCCTGGTTGGTAGTAGAGCAAAGCTTTGTGTGGGACTAGAGGTAACTCCATCGGAACTATAGATGTTCGTTTGGCAGTGAAGCAATGTCCAGGTATTTGTTCCAAGGCAGATTCACTAGCTGGATGATCCTAACTGCATCATCTAGTCCCTGCAAATTTTAGAAAAGAAATGAATATATAAGCACACACTGGTCAAATAGATTGTCTGATTTGGGTCGTGCAGTCAACCTCCTCCTTTTTGTCTTTGCACAAGTTGTTTCATGTACTAGGTATTAAGCTAAGACAAAGATTCTAAGTTTTAAGTAGGGTTTCAGTGTTCTAAAGTACTTTCTAGCAGAGTCGCCATTTGTCATTGCTTGCACAACATGCCCTAATTTCTTCACAAAACCAAAAAACCTCTTTTGCGTGGGAGTCTAGTCTTCTGGGTTTTGGCCAGGTTTGGGCTTGTTTTATCTATTTCTTTAATTGGGAGAGTCTCAGAGAGCTACGTGTCTTAATAATTATGACTGTTCTTACTCTTTAAGCCAAGTTTGAACTTAAGGATGTCTATGCACTTAGTCTAGGAGATTGCATTTGAGGTTTCTTTTATGTAACAACCTGATTTTTTCACATATCTGATAAGTCCTAGTCTATCATGAAGCATGTTTTGAACTGCATTAAAGTTCTTTTTTTCAAACCATTTCACCTCAAGTTTGTGCAAATTGTCTAACCATTGCAAGATTTATGTGTTTTCTTTGGGTTGTTTGGCGTGGTATTGTCTCCCTTTGATTTATTTGATTGGGCGTTTGCATCTGATTAACTTCTAAAACTCAATCTATTAGTGAATTGTTAGATTGAATTGGCCGAGTGTTGATCAAGTGGGACCTTTTCCGCCACCTATTTCATCTCTATTTAGGCCTCTTTTGCCCCTTTTAGATTGGTCTGATTGTGTGTTTTCGAGGGTTTTTGTGACCTTTTCCTTGGCAATTGTGTTTATTTCTGCTCTTGGTCGAAGCGAGATGGCTAAGTGTTCTTCGAAATCTCATTTTAGGCTTGGCCGCTTCCCAGGTAATGGATTGGTTTTAGCTTAAGGATGGGCGAAAGACTGTTTTGTTCGTAGGCTTATTCTTTGGGACTTAGCCATTGTGTTTCAAAATTCATATTTCAAAATTAAACAACTAAGTGTTTTCCCTGCAAGCTAATAGTCTTCTAAAATTTTCTCGTGAGTCCTCAGGTAAGCAGGATCGTGTCAAGCAACACGATCTTGTTTTACTGCTTCCCTGAGTCGCTTTTGCATTGGTATTTTGTTTGGGCCTTTCGGCTAAGTTGGATCGTGCCATGTGGCACGATCTCGTTTTATTGCTTCCCTTGGTCCCTTCGGTTTCTTCCCTTGACCTTAAGCCTCCCAAGCAACTGAGATCTTGACAAGTGTCACGATCCTGGTTACTCACCTCATAATGCTTTTTAGATCCGCGAGCCTGGCCCCTTGACGTTCTGAATAAGTAGGATCACGTCACTTGGCGTGATTCTGCTTCATCGTGACTTCTGGTCCCCTTGGTTTTCTCAAAAGACCATAGAAATCCCAGAGACACGAGATCACGCCACATGGTGTAATCTCTTTTCTTCGGGTCCCCAAGATAGTCTATAAACCTCCCATTGGTAGTCGAGCCCTCAGATGCACATGATTATGCCACATGGCATGATCCAATTTCTCCGAAGCCTCCTAGGGTGGTATGAGTGTTTACAAGCCTTCCAGGTGAACGAGATTTGGACAAGTGTTGGATCTTGTTTCACCGAGTGTGTAGGTCGTCGATTCAAGTAAGCGTCAACCTTAGACCTTGAGTAAGCTAACAGATGCCACATGGCATGTGCTGCAAATTGGATGACACGATGACACACATGTTGGCATTTCATGAGCTTAAATTTGACGGTCGTTTAGTCTATCAAAGTCGTCAGACCTGAGATTATACTCAAGACTTAGCAAATTATTGATTTATCTTAGGGTTTCGTTCTGATACTTCCTTTTTACAGTTTCGAATTCGTAGGCTTAGCCTATCTTTTGATCATAGTCGTGCTCATGAGCTAATCCTTTATGCAGTTTCCCTTTTCAAAATTTATCGTTATGCTTGTATCAATGGAAGGATTGAATTCTAAAAGGGTTTATTTGCTCACTGTTTGACCCATATTTTTCTATTTTGAATGTAAATGACTAATTGTCTGTTCTCTTCTATATTTGTCATGGCCAATTTTCTTTCAAGTGAACTGATTTGATTATATTTTGATCTTAAAGTTTGATCATTTCATCTGATTAAATAGATCAATTATCTCATGGGCAAAAGCCCCTTTTCAATTATTAATTTTAAAGGGCTTTTCTTTTTGTCTTTTCTTTCAGGTTTACCTTAGTCACTTTTGGGTAAAGTCGGAAGTCTGAACTCTAATGGCTAGTTTTTATTTTCAAAAGCTAATGGCTAATTTTTGTTTCCCTGCAAGTCCAAATCCGATCGGGAACTGCCACTTGTTGATATCTTGGAGCTTCGCTCCGCTAGAAAACATTGGGCAAAGAGCAAGGGCCTTCGACCCTTTGAGAGCTTGAGATCATGCCACGTGGTATGATCCTGCTTCTCCAGGCTCGCGGGATGATCGGAACGAACCAAGCAATCAAGGGGATCTCTTGAGTGAATGGGATGATGCCACATGGCATCATTTCGTTCTTCCATGCCTCAAGATCACATAACAGTAATAGACATAACATAGAACAGGCAAGCCCCTGGGATGATACCATGTAACATGATCTTTGGGTTCTGGGGCAGTCAGAGCATGGAGTAGTGAATGAGGATCTGCAGAGCTCTGAGTAAACGAGATCTTTCCACTTGTCAAGATCTCGTCGCATCTTGGCAGTGGAAAGTCAAGGAGGTCTGGACACTCAACACCTTGTGAGTTAACGAAAAATCAACACATGGCGGGACCTGGACACATAAGTGACATGCTAGTTCTTATTGAGCAGCGAGGATTGGACATGTGGAACGCCATTCCTGAGGATGATACATGGGCCCCCACGAATAGAATTCAGGGTTAAACTTGACATTTGTATTGCCCTTTTTGTCTGTTTAAGCCATCAAAACCCAAAAATGGAATTGTAAGCCCACTTGGATTGGTACAATCTTGAATCATTTTGTCTTCTAGCGGCTAAAGGGACCATGCGGCACATGTTCCTAGGCTGATCAAATAGTGGCATTAACCGAGAGATTTGGCATGGGCATTGGGATTGAGCGAGAGCATAAACGACAAGGGGTCGTCTTAATTGTGGATGGCCATCATTAAGCAAGGTGTGGCCCACTGGCTGGCTCGAAGGGACCTTCAATGACTCCAACCGTCCGAAATTAAATTGCAGTATCAGTTACTGGGGCCTTGATCCTGATTTCATTGGGATTGCACGTGGCCCAATTCAAGTTTGAGCAGAGGCAAGCATGTCTCACTAATGATTTCCAACCAATGGTCATGTGGTTGACTTTATGACCAAATGGACTAAGTGGCCTATATAAGACCAGTTCTTTGTTGAAATGAAGGCTGGTCCATTTAGAACTAAGAGCTAAAATAGAGGACTCGGCCGTTTTTCATTCTCTTGTAATTTATTTCTTTCTTAGTGTAGCTTTCCTTTTTTAAGCTTGCGTTGAGGCTGTTTGAAGGCTTTTTTGTAGTTCGTTTGAACATTGATGAATCTTAGTGTTGTGTTTCATCAATTATTTGTTATTTGGAAGCTCTGTGATTGATAATCATTGCCTGCGCATTTCTATGGTGGCTCTTTCCCTCTTTTATGTAGCTTTTTGGTCCTCAGACTATTGCACCTTCTTGCTTTCTAGTTGTGCTATGCTGGCCAAACAGAGATTGGTTTCCCAAGAGGTTTGTCTCAATAGAACCAAAACTGCCCTCACTAGAAAGCGAGTTCATCTTTCCTTTCTCTCTACCCTTTCTGTCTTTTGCTCTTTCTTATGTCAGGGTTATATTAGTTTTAGATTAGTCTATATTGCATTTGGTTGTTCAAGTTTTATCTGGACTGCATGTTCATCCTCTCACTTGTCTTTTATGCATTGTTAAAATCAGTACACTAGAGACATGTGCCAACCAACAATGAGTTCATTGGCAACTCTGAACTAGCTGGTTCTTCTAGACACAAGATAAACCAAAAGTTTCTTGCATAAGTCGTAGAGAATACTCCAAACAGGCCCCTTGTATGGAACAGATTGCATTAGTCAACTGAGGTATTTGGTACACCATGACTTGGTAAATAGAGACCTTGGGGAAGTTGCTGCCATAACTTGCTTCTTTTTAGGAGAGTTGTAAGGGAAGGAGAAGGGGGAATCCTCACCGGTCGAGCCTTTCCTCTCCCTCTCTTCCCCTTAGAGTTAGTGTGGTTGTGCCAACCGGACCACCAACAAGATTTGTATATTGTTCCTCATCTACTCTTTGGTCCATGAATTCATCCATGTTGGTAATAAATTGCAAGATTTGTTAATCATTGAATACGCGGAAGTTTGTTAGTGTTTTTGGGTACTGAGAGAACTATAACCATTTCAATTGAGAATTTTTAAATTTTGTTTTTTTTGCTAACAGTGATAAATTTACTACAGAAGTAGTTAGAGCATCAACTACTACATTGTTTTCTCTAGAAATGGCTAAGATGTTAAAAGCTATAAAATATCTGATGAGAACCTAGATTTGATACTTATAACAGTCGAGGAAAATGTAATTACGCTAAAAAATGCATTTCACCTTATTAACAATTAACTTGGAGTCACCATAGTCTTTTAACATCTTGATGCCTCAACTTATGGCAATCTTTAATCACAAATTCAGAGCCTCATATTCTGCATTGTTGTTAGTACATGGGAACTATAGTCTGTAAGCAACAAAATACTTTTTTCTTATAGGGTCAATTATTCCAGAACCTTGTTTTTATTTGGCTCCATCAACATGCGGGGTCCAAAATTCTTCCCCTAATTTAATGGTTTGGTTTCCATATATCATTTTCTTAGCATTAAAATAAAATACACCATCTATGGCCATTACTTCTACGAGTTCATTTTTCTGATAATACTCTATAATGGAGTATCTCATCTTGGGCTCCCTTTCAATTCAAATTTGAATAGCTACTCCCTTCCAAGGTAAACACGTGAGAAAAGTTAGTAGCTACATATCCATTTAAATCCTTAGACCAATCTCTACTAAAAAATAAACCAAAAGTTGTTGGAATGTCTACCACATGTATGTCAATGTATTGTAAAACCTTTAGACTAGATGATAATTGCATGTGAATGTTGGTTAATTTTCCCATTACACTAACATCGTATTTATCTAACTTTACTATTCTCTTTGTATATTTGGTAGGGCTTAGTCTCAACTTCTAAAAAAATTAACATGGCATACATTCATAGAAGCTCCTGAATCTACCAAAAATTTGTGCACATTCTTACCAAATACTTTGACAGTGAGTAGGAATGGAGGTGTCTTGATGTCCTTTGTAAGTGACCATATTAGCATTAGCTGCTTTGGATTTTCCTTTGTTTGACAAGGGCTTAATAAAAAAATATCTTTGTTTTGTTAGCTGAGCTAACTGATGCAAATAAATGTTGGCTTTTGTCTTCTTCATGTCTTCAACTATTATATATCCACCTAGAGACAATCTTGGCCCAGTGCTTTGATTTTGAGAAGTATATGTAGGATTTATTTGGGATATACATTGATGAGTTAGAGACTTTTCTTCACGAGCATATCCAGGATAGTGATGGGTGCCTTCTCCACCAAGCTCTGATATCTATCCTATTGTTTGCGGATGACGTGGTCCTCCTAGCCTCATCACTTGAGGTGTTGCATAGACAGTTGGATGCCTTAGCTCTATTCTGTGATCTTCGGCAGTTGACAGTCAACCTAGGTAAAACCAAGGTTATGGTCTTCAATGGGTTGAAGATGTCACACCTCCATTTATTCTTCACGGGGGAGGAGATTGAGATCACCAACACCTATATTTACTTGGGGGTGGAATTCTCTGGACCCCGCTTTAGTTTGAGACAGGCCCTTCAGCCTTGAGTCAGTAAGGGCTATGGATCTTTAGCCCTCCTCGAGAGATTGTTTTCGACACCACTTTCAGGATATTTCTTCCAAGATGTCCCTCATGGACACCCTTATCAGACCCACTGTTCTCTATGGCTCTGTGATTTGGGGGCCCCCTTTGCTTGAGTCGGATTGGGCTCCAACGGAGAGAGTCCAAAAGCTTCTTCTCCGTCACATTATCAGGGGCAAGCAGACTGTCCCCTAACAAATCATCCTTGCAAAGTTTGGGGCCCGACCCGTCAGGTTGGAGACTACGTTTGATCTTATCTCTTTCTTGTATTGCATTTGGAGCTTCGCCGACTCAGCGAAGGGGCAGGATAGGTACCTGTATTGGGCTTTTTGTTCCTTAGAGACTATTGCCCTTTCTAACTCTCTAGGCCGGGCTTGTTGTTGGTATGCAGGGGTCTTAGATCTCTTAGAGTCCATGGGTATTAGGATGGACTGTCTCCCTCCATTTAGGTACTCCTTGGACACACCGGGCCACCTTCTACCTTCCAGATAGGAGCTGAATAGGATCATTAGGGAGGATATTTACAGGCAGTTTATCCATACCACTTGGGTAAACCCTCATGGTGGGTTACGCCTAAAGATGGCCTTTTATGCAAAGCACTTCTTGGAATTGCGTTACGGGCTTATTGTCCATACTCAGTATACATTCTGCCATTGGATATATGCGCTTCACATTCCCCTAGGTCAGTTTTAAATGGGCTCTCATAGGCTTTGGATTGAGACAGACCACCAGATGGATCGATCAGACAGGATTTCCCAGTTATGCAGCCTTCAGGAGGTTGAGACAGAAGAACACTTCATCTTCCACTGCTCCATCTATTACGTGATCAGGGGGAGGTTCCACTGCCTTTTCAGGGGAACCCAGGGTCTCACTGACTTCTTCAGATATGACGACTAGAGATGCCTGGCTTTATACATGCAGGAGGCTCTTAGGCTTCGTGACCATATTATTCAGGTCCCCACTAGACCAGACCCTACCCAGCGGATCACTTCCTTTTTTATGGCGCAACCATCGGGGAGGGGCACTAAGCCCCAGGTCGATATCAACATGACTTCACACTCTAGATCAGTGCAGACCCGAGGGACCATTCACAGTTCCCCAAGATCTCATCGGCATAACCATTCTAGTTCTAGTACCAGGAGATTGACAAGATCAACTAGGGCTTTGCGACATGATACCTTCTCCAGACAACAACATAGTGGGCGGCCTAGGTATCTCACCTCCTCTTCTTCTGGTCATCCTTCTATTCTGAGTTTTTTTCAGCCGGCCTTGGATGTTAGGAGAGTTGGGTCTACTCCTTGATGGACCTTTCTCATTGCTTCTCCTGGATCTTTTTCCTGTCGGATCTTTCTTTTGTACATCTCCACCTCCCCATTGTGTTTGGGGTTGTGGGTTAGGTCTACTTTGTACTGCTTTTCTTCTCTTTATTTCTTCTTTGTGCTCTTTTTAGGAAACCTTTGGGTTTATTTGCTTTGTATTGGTACCTTTGTACTCTGCAGTGCCTTTGACCTACTTTGGTGGTCATTCGTCGGACAGTAATATATTTATCTTATCTATCTTATCTTCCTTTAGGAGGAGGAAGGTTATTGTTGGTATTTGGATATGGAGATGTGTGTTTGTTATTTAGAAGGGTAGATGTGGTATTTGGAAACTTATTCTTTCTTCTCAATTTGTACCTATTTCGTTTGGATTTTTGAAAAACATGAATCTCATCTACATTTTCGTTTGGTTCATTGTCATCCTTGAAAGGAAAGATGTAGGCTTCAACCATCAAAGCAGTGGAGGCGATCGACCTGAGGTTCCATTTGTTTATTGGAGCTATTTCATAGTTTTCCATTTCTTTCAATGAAACACCAAAAGCAAGGCAAAACTTGGGACAGTCATGTTCTCCATGGGTAGTATTATTATAGACTCCGTACCAATCATATAAGGTCACATCTATAAAATTCATAGAGAGAGAAGTATTGGGGAATTTATTTTGGTTTTGTTGTTGTTCCTCGATTGATTTTGATTATTGTTTTGTTTGTTGGTTTTCCAATTTCGGTTATTTTAATTTTAGAATGAGTAGTTCTTATTAGGTGAGTCCATTTGGTTGGTGTTCAATTTCCTTTGAAGTTATACAAATTTATTAGCCATTTTTTGCATCATTTTGGTGATGGTTTATAATTCATTTGAGCTGGCTCATGTTATTGTGGTATTTTGAATTGGTTGTGTCATGGTAACTAAATCAAGACTCCTTAGCGTTAGCAGATCTAGGAAAGATCTTGTGGATTTTGGTAACGTTGCATTTTCCACCATTGTTATTGGTCAACCAAGGGCTTGGCTCATTCCCTGAGGAAGCAACTACCTCTCTACCATTATAGCTTCATCGTTAGCTTCTACTAGAGTATTGGCTATTGATTTTCTCACAAAAATAGAAGTTACTAGGTTTAAGGCATCTAGATACATGTGATAGTCCATAGTGTCATGCCCAAAAACTGACACAACGGAAATACAAATAAAAATGTTATTTTTTTAAAAAAAATTTACGTAGTCCAAGCAAGAAAGAGGCAATGAGTAAGGGACTCACTGTTGCTACGTGCCCATGTAGGTCCCACTTGCTCTAATTGGCCTATAAGCTTTCACACAAGCCTACAACTCTCTAAGAAGTCCTAGTGGGACACACAACTAAAAAGTGGTGGGTTCGAACTACCACTTGCTCAAACGAGACATCCTCACTCACAATGGAGTTCAAGGAGGGTTCCGAACGATTATGGTCAATCACAGGGCTCGATTCGCACTTAAGTCACAAACAAAGTCTAATTTAGCGTTGAATTGGCTTAAAGAAAAGAGCTTAAACAAATATCTTTTAGTCCACATAAGACCTAAAAAGGTTCCTAAAATATCTCGTTTAATCCCTCTGAGATTGGAGCAACCAATCTCCACTATTGGATCAAACCGATCTTGACCGTCATATCTGGTCAAAGTAAAAGTTGACTTAAATAACCTTATGGAAGCCATAAGGTCTCCAAATCAGTTATTGAGTTGAAAAATGGTGTTGGAGGATGACTTTTCCCATAGTTATCCCTCCTCTCCTTCCTCAGCTTTGGACGATGGAGTCTCCAAGCTTTTGGTCAAAATTAATTATTTCACTTTCAATTTTATAACACGATGCAAAGATGCGTGAGATTGTTTTGTAGGTGCCCAGTTCGAAGAAAAGCTCATAGGTCTCAGTCTTCTATGGTTTCCAAACTAGTCTTAGGAGTTTCAAGCTCCACCACAACCATTAATCGCTGCCACTAGGTTCAAGGAGAAATTTTTGAAAAATTTCTCATAGTCATCCCTCCTCTCCTTCCTCAGCCTTAGATGATGGAGTTTCCGAGCTTTTGGTCAAAATTAATTATTTCACTTTCTATTTTGTAACACGATGCAAAGATGCATGAGATTGCTTAGTAGGTGCCCAGTTCGACGGGAAGCTCATAGGTCGTCTCAGTCTTACATGGTTTCTAAACAGGGCTCAGGAGCTTCAAGCTCCACCATAGCTATTAATGGCTGCCACTAGGTTTAAGGAGAAATTTATGAAAAGTTTTAGTTTCAAATTTCAAATTTTATCTGACTGAAGAGGACACAAAAATAACAGGGGCCCCCTTTTGAGTTAGTCCGTTTCGGGGCTTCAAGAGCTTGCAGTAGCCAACAAGGCTTAAAAAGGCCTCCTAAGGACAAAATAAGCACAAAGTGAAAACCATGAGGTTTTAGGTTCTGAAATCATTTCCATGTGGAAGGGGGCAAAAAATTGAGGGGGGTTCCTTTTGGGTTCCCTTGCCTCTGAGCCAACGGATATTCGCAATCGAAGGTACAAAAACATGTATGCTAGTTGTCAAAAGAGGTCTAAGGCATCTTTGAGGAGAAAGGAGTCATAACTGAGACATTAAGCTGTTCTAGGTCTTAAAAATCACTTTGTGCGGAAGAGAATGAAAAATGGAGGGGTCTCCTTTGGGGCTATCCCACTCCTCGATCTTCTTCTCGTCTGAATCGGCTGAGAAAACTCATGTCCAGGTTATATAAAACTTTCTGGGTTTCATTTTAGTTTTAGGTTTTAAATTTATAAGACTAAAGTTTAAGTTTAATTAATATTAAAAAATTGTTTTGTTTAAAAAATAATTGGTAGCATAGCGGTTAGTTATACTAACTGCCGCGGCTTAGATTGAAGGTTAGCGGCTAGGGTAGCCGCTTACAAAAGTCGAGTGGCTAAAACACAAACTGCCACCCTGTTCACAAGCAAACCGTGGAAACTACGGTTTTCTAATTGCTTGGCAATGCCGCCCAGTCCTAAACACTAGCCCTTTAGGGTCTCCACCAAACGTTGCGTTGTCATATGAGTGGTCGTCAACTTAACTAACACCTTGCCCTTTACCAAGTGGTATCTGCCCTTCTGGAGGGATTGTGTGAAACAAAGAATTACCCTACAGATTAGAAGTTTTCCAAAATTCATATCTAACAATACGCTAAACGAAAAACTACAAAAGGAAAGGCATTGGGCTCAAAAAATCTAGAATTTCATGCTAACATTATTTGGAGAGGTTTTATACCTCGATAAGTGTGCATAAAAATTAAGTGAAGGTCAGGGTATTTTACAAGGAACTGAACCATTTTTAGTGGTTGAAGCTTAAAAATTCATAACTTTGAAATGGTAAGACAAAAATATTCTGTAAATTGTTATGGAATCTTGAGAAAGTAGACTTTCTAATAAAATTAATTCAGAGAAAAAAATAGGTGAGCTTAGAATTGCATAAAATTTATACCAATGCATCTAGCCTTCATTGGCTTCACAGGTGTCAATGAATTTCACAATTTTAGGAAAGCGAACTTTTATTTACAGTCAACTGTAAAAATATAGAGATATATATGTCCAATTCAGAATATACAATTTGAATTTGAGCATAAAATGATCATTTCATTATTCTTACAATCTAATGCACTCACTAGAAAGGGTATGCAAGCGATAAGGGAACAACATGCTATTTCCAATGACTAATATAAATTTGTTTCCCATATATACATAATTTCAATTGAAATAATAACGATAGCATGGCTCTCAAATGGCCAATATAATTTCTTTACAAATCTATATAAAGAGTTGAACAAGTTAGTCTTCACATGGAATCCACACGGAATCGGAAGGCCAATCGAAGAAGGGCTCGTCTTTGTTTTTTTGTCGTCATCAGGTGGCGGCCCTAAGCACCCTCGAGTCTAAGACTCCCAGCTACGGGCATCATCACGTCATGGTTTAAGGTGGATAAGTTGATAAAAGGAGGTTTAGATGGTAACAAGACTAGACAAGAAATGCTCACTAGGAAATACGTCTAGGAGGCTATAAGTTCAACCACACAAAAGAGGCTTCCATCTCCAAAACCAACATACAAGGAAAACAAAACACGATATCAACACCAATGATAACAAGCAGCCATAATGCATTTCCAACACCAAAAATCCCTGTCGAAGGAGAAAAAGAATGTGGCAATAACTCACCCTTGTTCTACCGTCTCTTGGCCACGGGAGGGCACATGCACCTTCGACCACACCAAATAACATGTAGGAGGGCATTGGGAGGTCCATTTTCTGCTACCAATATAGAGAATCAAACTACGTAGGAGGGCATTGGGATTTTGATCCACTTGCCCCTACCAATACGTGAGAGTGCTCAACAAGCATGCAATTTCACATGAATTTTTGCAGCATAACTCTTGCCATTTTAAGACATAAAAATAGCTAATGGTTTAGGAGGGATATTACATTTCCAAACCCAAATGAGCATTAAAACCACATGGTGGCCATTGACACAACCATGGAATACAAGTAAAAAAAGAGGGTAAGCCAAATTGCCTTACATCTCTTTAAAAAATGCAATGAAAGTAAATGAGAAAAGATAATTTTAATATAAATAAGATTAAATCAAATGGGGGCATGGAAGCCTACCTTAGTTCCTTCTTGGATCCACTCAAGAACACCTCTTACAAGCTTTGGGCAATGGCTATCCTCCTCCAAGCTCTTCCTCCAAGCTTCTCCTCTTCTCCACTTCTGATTTTCCAAATTTTCAAATGAGCCAAAAGTCCTCCCAAGGAATGCTTTCCTTCCTCATATAGGCTCAACTCTCTTCTCTACAAGCCAATGGGAAGGCAACACGTGCCCCTTTCCATCCCTTGGCTCATGGTCAAAAAGTCTTTCCTCTTCATAACTCCACTTACAAGCCCATGTGGGCAAGC
Source organism: Torreya grandis (assembly GCA_037957365.1). Taxonomy (NCBI): domain Eukaryota; kingdom Viridiplantae; phylum Streptophyta; class Pinopsida; order Cupressales; family Taxaceae; genus Torreya; species Torreya grandis. The sequence continues at coordinate 4,439,169 of JARHVA010000711.1, forward strand.
AAGCAAGTCCATACCTCATAAATGAACTCACTATCCCATGTCATAAATGGCATATGGGCTGTCTCAAAAGTCCTCTTTGGCTCCTAGAAAGACTCTACCAATGATGTGCTCATGTCTGACATAGTTCTAGTTCCTTCATTGGTCTCCCTTGTCACTTGTACAACATTGCGCACATAAAATGCCCCACCCTAGATACCCGAAGTTGCAGAATATAAACAATACAAGTGATCTCAATTCACACAACATGTGCATGACATATCCAAGACATCACATATCAATGGTAATAAACTAATATCAATCAAACATATGTATAATTCAAATACATGCTTAAGAACAATAACTCTAGTGGTATAGAATCAATACTGCATCATAATGAACAACCAAATAGTGTAAGTAAACTTATATCATAATGCATAGAATAATCAACTAATCTAAATCATATATTGTTCTTTTGTAAGCAATCAATAATCATCACATAATATATCGAATCTTTGTTTCAGATATAAAGGACCAATAACATTTCGTGTCCCAACAACATATAAGGCACGTCTCAATAGGATGTGTGTACAACACAAAATGTCTAAAGTAAGCACTGTGGAAATAGGGGTCTCACACATAGGGGCAATAGGCCTACATTTTTCAAGGATCATATTATACATATGTTGGAATATCTGTTCGAAGTCCCTTGTGCTTTCTTATATTTCCTTCTTTATCATATAAAATTGTTTGAATCTAACACTTGGATTTATGGCCTCACTCAATTGAGCTATATAAGTATTTTCAAATTGTACTTAAGAAATAATTGTTCCTACCGTTAAGTTCAGAAACCAATTATAGGTAGTCCTTAAAATGTGAAATGGAAAAGTCTGAAGGCCACATATTCATATATTGCATTTAAGAGTCTCAAAGAAACTTTAAATGTGATAATGTGTTAGTTTACAATTCTAGCCCCATCATTTTTAAATTTATGTAGTTATTTCCACTGAGTTCTTAGCTAGGTGAAGGATGACCCCAAGGGTATTCAAAGTAGTGCTTGTCAGCCAAGCTGCCATCAATCATGTTAAGTATGCTTAACTTCTTGGAGATTTGATATTACTAAGATGGCATGAACTCCTTTGGCTCGTTTAGTTTTCTGTGTCTATCTAAAGGAGATTAAAGTGGTTAATTAATCAACCTTGATCTATTAGGAGGAGTATCCATTTCTCCTTGCTTCTAGCGCCAATTTACATGTTGTCTAGTGTTTTGACATGGACACAAGTTAAGGGGTTTGTTGGAGACCCTCCCGTTTTATGCCTTGGTAGAGAAAGGACTAGTGTACGAGTTAATTTAGCCTTACAAAGATGCATTTGTTAAATTACTAACTAGAACTAATTCTATTGTTAATCTTACTCTATCCTAATTTTTTACTTTATATGATGATAAAAAATAAGAAAATGACATTGTTTCTTACATCACTTGACTTAGGTCTTTTTAAATGCAACTAGTAGGTCCCTTCATCCAGATTTAATCTTTCAAAATAAGTATTTTCAATTTTTAGATGATACTTTTATTCCCATATTTACATGATTCTCATGAAAAATAAACCAACCCTTCATAGAAATAACATAGGCTCAAATCTATAAAAGGTTGTGTAAACTTTAATCATGAAATATTAACTAGTTAACTAGCATATGCTCAATTAACTTCTCAATTTTTCAAAAACCCAATAATTTTATCAGCTAACAATTCTATGGCATGAGTTCAAATGATCGTTGGTGAACAAAATTAGATTCACTAATATTCACCACTTACAAAGCACATTAAAAATAACGTAGTTCAAATATAACATGCATATACCGAGTTAATCAACCTCAAAAAACTTTAAATAGTAGAGGATAAAATCAATATTTAAAATAAAAATACTATTTGGAGTCTCGGTTCAAACTTCTTCCTTTAATTTCTTCTTTCATAAGAGTCTTGACATATGCACAAAATTAAATAGATCTCAACTAATATTTTTAAAAGTTTTACCAAAAATAATAATAACAGCAGATATTCTTTCAATAAGAAATGTCCGAGTTCTTAAATAAACATTCATAGGGTTTAGTCCTAAACCACTTCCATCTCTTAACCGCTAGCATAACAATACTGCCCACTAAATCCTTCAATCTAACAACCAACTCTTAGGATCGTCCAAGTATTAGTTTACTTTCCAACAATGCTCTGCAACTCCGATAACATTCCTCCACATAAGCAACATCAATAATCCACTTTTTATGAAGTCTTCTTTCGGTATTAAGGAGGTCCACTTTAATCTCTGATTTTACTTTCTATGCATCCTTAATAAGGATGCAAGTATGTTCCACCTTTTGTGCCAGATAGGTGACATAACCTTATTTGCCATTACCTTGAATGGTTTTCCAACAAGTAACGTCTTCTTTAAGGGTCTTGAAGATTGATTCAACCATGCCTTTGAATACATCTAATGAAAGCCCTTTTCCTTCTAGTTCTAAAAAGTAGATATTGTAGACACTAAAATCTGGTAATTGATAGTTGCCAATGCTTGTTTTGACCTACCTTCACTCAGCATAACTTGTGTATGCATACATGAATCTTATTCACCACTTTCTCACATCCACATGCCTTCTATGGATCTAACCTTCCCAAGTTTCTATCAGTTACGGACAAGAAATCCCACAATTTATGTTAAACCAATTATATGTTGTACTTAGATATCTCTAGATCATCAGATCAACATTCTTGTCCCCTGGACACTAACGTTAAATTCAAATCATACCGTCTAACAATAGCGTATGAGCCTAACCCTTCCATCTTGTACCAAGCAACAATCACATTTTAAATTCAAATCATTCCTATCAATTGGCCCATTCGTCTAGCATGTTGGCGCCATGATAAATTATCCAAAGAGTTTCATTTGAATATAAAATAAATGTAAGTTTATTATCCATCTAGCAAGCACTTATCGAACATATTAAAACACTTACACATTCAAAAGAACTGCCTTATTCTTCCCAATTTTATCAAGTTTGAAGCATTCAAGAGCTAAGCCAAAGTTTCCAATTGTCAAGTATCAAGAGCTAGATTATAGGCTGCATACATTGAATGACTACAATTGCACACATTCAACGGAGAGAAATACATGTTATTTGACTTCCCTCTTATGAGTATTGGATATGTAGACAATGCTCAACCATTTAATAGTATTTGGTTGGAGTCAACTCACCCCACCTTTCTTTCCCTTTTGTAGGACTAATTATATCATCACAAGTTGACCTAGGGTTTCAAGTGAAGGAGACAAATTTCTGTGAGTCACACATAATCAGATCTCGAGATCGCATACAGAGTCGAAAGACAAGCAGGTTCACCTACTTGTATCAAAACAGAGAGACAAAATCTACAAAGACAGAACCATCAAGTGTGGAACATAGCAGTTGACGGTACTAATCTGAGGCTGACAATACCATCTGAGCGCACACAGAGGCCTATATCCTAATCCAAATGGCCTGCAGTCTAGTTTTCCATCCTTGCCATTTGCGTACAGTGTCAGTTTTCCACAGAGCAGTTAATTGCCAAGTATATAATCCCTTTATTGTACTTCTCATATTTAGTAAACCATAGAGCTAAGTCAATTTTAAGCTTTTACATTTAGATTTGTAATTTATTGTATATATTTTAGTCTAAATTCATTTACAACAGTTCTATCTAATTATGGCTAATAAATAACATTAATCCCAATATAAATAAAACAAAAAGTAGACAAATAGAAAATAAATCTACTTGGTCTTATTAGTGAAGGTTCCTAATTTTCTTTCCATTTCCTTAATTTCTTCAAATCGTATCAAAGCTACCTAAGAGATTATTTAAAAAATCTTAAACCATGCAGGATTTGAATTTTGTAAAACTAATAGCATTGAAGGATTATGAGCTCGATTGTTTTCTAGAAACTTCTATGGACTTGACCATTGCCTTTACCTCAACGAATTTATTTCTCTTTTTCTCTGAACTCCCCTGAACTAATCTAACTTGTAACCATTGATCTTGTAAATTTAAGAAAACTGAAAAAAAAATTATTTAAATTCTTGTTCACCTCAGCAAATATTTTCCAAATAGCCCTCTTAAACATGACTAAATATTTTACATTATCTTTGGTTTTCTTCAATTCATTCTCCGGATCTGTAATTATTTTCTTATACCCTTTGTAATCATTGGACACCTGGTCATAAGCCATATCATGAAATTTATTATGCATGGAGAAAGTAGTAGGTTTCCTCATTTTGGCCAAATCTACCACTCTGTATTTTTGTGGAAACTATCTCTTCTCCTCCTCTCTTCTTCTTATATTTGATGACAATTTTATTTTCCTCACAGTGTAGGGTGATCTCTAATTCATTCAAATTTGAACTAGCTTCTCCAATCATAGAAATAACCCCTAGGAAGGCCTCTTGGGATACTAGGGGAAGCACTCCGATCAATTTGTATATTTTATTGAATCAAATTATTTTGAACCAATTTGGGGATATGTACTTCTTCACTCAACACCTTTCTAGGTGTTATCACGGGTAATTGATAAAAAACCAATCTATTTGGACCATCCACTAAAGCAACAAAGGTGAACTATCTATACAAGTAAAACTCAACTTTCATAAGGTGCTACTAAATTACTCTGCAATGCAACTGAACTTAGAGCCTTCACTTCAAATGTCTCGGTATTTATGAATGGTGTCGCCTCAATGCCCAGGAGAGTCGTAGAATTTGAGCTCCCTACTTCAGCGAATATAAACATAACCCATATATCTTGATTTCCTGTACTTTTAGCGCCTTCAAATTTCTTTCCTTAATTATTTTAAAATTATATCCCTTCTTGTCTCTACTAGATTGATAATTTCCTCTTGGTGATCTACAACATCCATGAAAATATTATGTTCTAGCTAGGGGCATCATATAGTGAAGGAGAAGAGGATGAACACAGGTCGATGGAACTAGACCCATTGGATCAAATAGTCATCAATGTAGAGATCCTAAGGGGGAAAATGTGGGGGAGGATTGTGGTGAAGAGGAAAAAGACATCACCATGCAGAATTTACAAAGGATGTTGGAATTGCACAATGCAAATCCATTGTTTCAAATGCTTATGAGAGGAATAACCGTTGAGGGAGAACCCAAGGATGATGTGGGAGATGTGGATTGCGATCCTTGCAAGATGAGTTCCAAGCATTCAGGTTTAGGTTTGGTTCCACTGGCAGCGGATATGATGCAACATAGCATTGGTTTGGAAGAAGAGATTGAAACGTCGGAGAGTAGTCTCAAGGGAGAGAAGAATAAATTAAGGAAAGAAAATGCGTAGACATAAAGGGCTATCAAGGAAATGTTTGAAATGATTGAGGAAAGACCACAACTTCAGGGGGAGTCAACGACATAAGGGTTAGAACTAGTGAACAAGCTCGACGCAACTATTCAAAGGTTGTTGCGGGAGACACCGGCACCCATTGTTCTGTGACCAATTTAGAGGATCTGCAAAAGAAGAAAATGGAAGAGGCCAAAAGCACATGGGAGAAGCAGGGTGAAGAATTGGTATAGAGGCTTAAAGAAGCATAATAGAAATTAGATGTAATACGGCATGTGTTTAGGGAATTGGAAAACAAGCAAGATTATGTGAATGCCCGGATGTGTTTAGGGAATTGGAAAACAAGCAAGATTATGTGAATCCCTGGATGAAGAATAATGAAGATAGAAGCAAAGAGTCGGGGGCCCTTACGACGAAAAAAAAGACATGGCTGAAAGGCAGAGGAAGACAATTGAATTGAATGTCTGGAAAGCGCAAGTGAAGAAGCACACAGAATTAGATGGGAAACTTGAAGGGTTGTATGATGAAATACTTGTTGAAGAGGTAAATATGCACAAAGCATACGAGGGGTTGAAGGAACAAGTGCAAACTTTTGGTAAATGCTGTGCAGGATATGAAGGGGTCTATCAATGAAGCCATGAATAAATGGAGTGAGTTTGAAAAGAAAGTTCAAGAAGTCATTCTCGAAGTTATGCAAGTGCAACATGAGAAGAGTCAATAAGTAGTTGTTTGAGGACAAACAACAAGGTAGTATGGGGGAATGTTGACCCCAAATTCTATGTATAAAGTTACTTGTTCTAGAAATGAGTAAGTATGATGATGTGCGGGTGAGATGGGCAAACTCATGCCTGGTATTATACAAGGGTGCATAATACATTGAAGGGTATGGTGGACGTGCATATGTGTTTTACCTTATTTTTGATTTATATGATCTCATAAGATAGGACTTTGAACTAATTCAGATTATATGAAATTTAACAATAAACACAAATCTGAATGTAAAAAGACAAAATCTGATTTTATTGTTTGCACTCGTTATAAATAGAAAAGACCTAAAGGGATAAGATACTTAGCATTTTTCTATAGTGTGTAGGTTTGAGATTGATTGTAGGTAGCGGAAATGGCTGGAAATTGGATCAAGAGTCACTTGGATAAGAAATTGTGTTTTCGGATGCCCCTCGACAGATTTGTTAGCTTCTGGACGGTATCGACTAACATTTATGTTTGAAATTTGACATATTCGTCTGAGTAGATTTTGCCTCTTCGTTTCCATATAGGGAATTGCGCTTGCTTGTGAACCATCTCTGTGTGCGATCCTGAGGGTTAGTTGTGTGCACAATTCTAGAAACCTGTCTCCTCTTTAAAACCCTATGTTCACTTTCAACACTAGGTTTAGGCTTGCAAAATAGGAAAAAGGGTGGGTTGTGCTAATCCCAACCACTCCACAATGAATGGTTGAGCACTGCTTACATATTCAATGCTCCAAAGAGGGAAGTCAAACCACACGTAGTTCTCCTTGTTAGGTGTATGTGTGCAATAGTGCTCCTTCAATAAATGCAACTTGTGATCTAGTTTTCGATACTTGTAAAATGACAACTTTGGCTTGGCTTTGAGGTGGTTCAGACTTGGCTAAGACCTGTTTCTTGTGACAGGTGGCCGAATTGGAAAGAATAGGGCGGTCTATTTGAATGTGCATATATGTATAGCAGGCTTGCTTGACAAATGTTAGATAATAATAGTTTTAGATCTATTGTGTATTTATATGGTATTCTTTGGGTACTTTATCAAGCTACCGACATGCAAAACATATGGGTTGGCCCATATGAAGAAATTTGAATTTGAAAAGTAACCGTTGCTTGTCGCGGGATGTGTCCATCAGGGTTGGACGAGTTTGGAATTTTGAGACAATTCGAGTCTGATGGATTTGTCTAGAAGGTAGGAATATTGATATGATGATCTGGAGATAGTCTGAATATGATTTTGAACATGTTAGACACATACTAGAAAATTCCTATAGGTGACTAATAGCAAATTAGGAGGTCGGACCCATGGAAAATACGTGGATCTGTGAGAAGGGCGAATAAGAGCCATATGTGTATGCACAAGTCATGTAAGGTGAAGGTAGGTCAAAACTGACAATGCCAAGTATCTACTTTCATATTTTAGTATCTACATACCCCCACTCCGCCCGCCTCCTCCTCCCTGCCCTTGACACCCATTTTTAGTATTGAAATGAAATACAATGGTAGAGTAAAAGGATAAAGAAACATACTTGAGTGTGTACAACACATTGTCTTTGGGAGGAGGCTCCGAATGGGCAGCTTGCTCCATGCAATAAATATGCAACAATCAATGTCCATGTATGAAATTTGAGATTTGAAATGAAATTGAACTTTTGAAACTTAAAGAACAAGGAAGAAATATACCTGTAAGTTGGGTGAACCATGTTGCCCTATGTCATGTCGTTGGAGATGATGCTTCCTTGTTGAAGCATTGGAGAATTGTGCTTCTTTGTTAAAGCGTGATTGCACTCTAAATTTATGTACTAAGGCAAGACCATAGGTGAAGAAGATAAATGCTCCAACCGTCTTAGAAGAGGGAGTAGTGCCTAGGCCATTGAGTGTCGCTAAACCTCAATTGCACATCTCATATAACTGATTTTGAACCCCAAGATGAAAGGTGGGAGCCACATATTAGGCTCGCGGAGTAATGCCTAGGCTGTTGGGAATCGTTGAACCTCAACCACATTACTCAGTTAAATCAATAGTTGCAAACAGACTTATAGATTCAAAGGTGCTCACTTCTAAGTACCATTGATGACAACATAGTGTGTATGTGTATGAACAATGTCCATGCCCCTAAAACTGATCTAATTGATGCCAACATGATATATAATGCCATGCATCTATATCTTGTTTGTCCCAATTTTGAAAAAAATTGAAAACTTGTAACTCATGTTCCTGTACAATGTGTGCATATGCCTCCAAAATCTATCTCAATTTGTAAATATTTGAAACCCTATAAATTCGTTCCTATACATTGTGTGCATATGCTCCCAAAATCTGTTTGAATTTGTAAATATTTGAAAACCCATAATTTCATTCTTGTAAAAATGTATGCATATGCTATAAAAAATTGTCTAAATATGTAAATATCTGAAAATTTGTAACTTCGTTCCTATAATAAAGTATCTGTCCCACATATGAACCAAATTGATAATCTGAATCACTCTGAAATCTTTGAATCCTTTAATTTGTGCCAAAATTTGAATCAAATTGATATTTTTAAATCCTGTAACCTATGCCACAAATATGAATTTTCTATTCATGGAGGCTTGAATCTTGATGACAAGCCCGGCCAACATGCCCCCCTTTTGAGATGAGGGATGTGGCCTACAAATTAATCATCTCAAAAGAACAAATTAACTGCATCATGTTATGTAAAAAGGTGTAACTAAGTAGAAGCATGTGCTAATATGTGGACAATGTCATCATAGTAATGAATAAATTGTTAAAGCATAGATGAGACATGTAGTGGAAGGCACACACGTGCCATGTTAAGATAGATATAGAAATTAGGCATGAAGTATTAACCATCACTGATATAATGTCTGAATAATAAACTACGCAAGGAGGTGCAGGATATGAATCACAACCTCGACACAAGTGGGGAGGTGCGTGATATGTATCATGGCACCACAAACTTGGCAATCTCATCAAATTCAATAGACAATCCTAGATATATCCACTCATAACCACACACTGTCATGGCTATGATGCAGACAATAGAGGCACATGCATTAACACTCAATGTCACACAAGGCCAAGGGCCATGCATGAAGGGAAGTCATAAAATGCAAATCTCAATGAATAATAATTGTAAAAGAAAGCAAAAGCCCAAGAAAAGTCACGTAATATAAACTCAATCAAACAACAATCATGGAAGAAGGCTCGGGGCCAAATAAATAGGCATACAATGATACACTCAATCACACAATGTCATGCACTAAGCAAGAAGTAAGCAAGCATAATCAATGATCAGCTATAAGAAATGAAACAACATCAATGAAGCATAGAACAAGTGAAACTTGTCTACATTATCAATTTATGTCAATGTCTTAGCATAGTCAAATAGCATACCCATCAAATATAGCACTGTAAAGAATTTGAGCAAGAGTAAGACATGTAAGCAATCGATATAACTTAGCATGATAAATGGAAAGGTCATAGAAAGATATAACCTATAACAGTATAATGTATGAAATGAGATGCCCCCAATGTTGGCATGATCCCTAGATATAGGAATGTCTTGCATTTGTGCATCCATGTATCTTGTGTAACTTGTATGTCCTGCAACTCACTCATATATACCGTAAAATGCATGTGTATGAAAAAGGGTATTTAATCTACCAAACATGTGATAAATAACATGAATAATGAAAACTAGCAAACATGTCATGCTTAGGTCCTGACTTTTGATTTTTTGGAATATTTTATTTTTTGTATTTCTAAAATCTTGCACAAATGTAAAAATGCTAACCAATGACACCCCCAAGGGGATGATCATGTGTAGGTCTTGTATCTATAACATAGGAATAGTCACCTTTCGTGAGCAAGTAGTATCATATGCAATTGTATCTGAATCTAAATCATGATTTATAGGACCCTGCGTATGATGAGTGACTCTAGGTAGCATGATATCCTGTGAAGGTTGTTGCATAGTAGTAGAAACATGTGATGGTGTTCACTGTGGAACATGATGAGCTTTCTGTAGCACTAACTTATGATGTGATACTGTAGATAATGGCCATTGTGAATCCTAAATAGCTCTTGGATGTAATGGGCGTTAAGCATTGGTTATCTAAGAAAGTCAACTATTATCCTCATAATTGTTTGTGTAGAATGAACCTAAGTCGGTTGTATAAATGATTGCATAAAATGAACTTGAATAGGTGGAATAATTCCCTGTGTAGAATGATCTTGAATAGGTGGAATATCCAATTGCAGTGGTGGTGGGGGTTGAGGAAATGCCTCTAGCTGAATAGGATATTCATATGGAAAATATGAAATCGTGACCACCCAATTGACATGTATATATTTGACACATCTTGTTAAGCACACAACACATTGAGGGGGGGGGGGGGAGGCGAATCAGCGTGAAATAAAACTTTTACTTTTAGAAATTAACGTTCACAATGAAAACATTCACACAAGATCTAATAATTAACCAACACAAGATTTACGTGAAAAACCCTCTCTTGAGAAAAACCACAATGAAGAGCTGCTTGGATCTACCATCCAAATCCAATCGTAAAATAATAATTCTTTTACAAAAATTTAGTAGACAACCAACCTACTTGGAGACACCAATCCCCATTGCTAAGCACCAACTTAGCTAGGGACACCAATCTCTTTGATCTGAGGCACCGACCTCCACTGAAACAAGCATCCACCTTTTATTGTTGTTTCATCAACGAATGATGACAAAATTCAATTTTCTCTCTTCTCCCTCTTCTCCACTAAAATCTGCTTATGTTTTTCATGATGGAAATAATTATTTCTCATTTTCTTTTCCAATCATCTATCTGTCTTATATAGCCTCCAAAGGTTCTTCACAATGGAGGCGTCCCATCCAAGAGGCACCCTTTCATCAAAAAATGTGCATTTAATTTAATTTTAATTAAATCACCAAGTGGGGCGATTTCCAAGGCAGCCATATATTAAGTGGGTCGGCCCAACAATGATAGGCATTAATACATATCTTAAGAGGAGCAATTTAAGCCTTAAACAACCTTCGTTGAGTGCTCATTCAAAACTTCTCTAATGTTGGTCCTTTCATCATGAATCGCTGCTGCAAATTAAATATATTTTATTGCTGGTCGGCCTTGTTAATTATTGCTGATTGCCTTTCACCTTGAATTTGAAAAATCATTTACGTCTATTCTTTGGGCCCTTTGAATTGCAATCCTTAATTGCAATCTTGTGACATTAATAATAATTCCGTTGCATTAACGATACTTCTGTTGGCAATTCCGTTGACTTCCGTTACATTAATTATAATGCCTTTGACATCAATGACAGTATTCCAACAATTTCCCCTGTTATTGATGGCAATCTTGTAGAAAAATAGTATATGAACTCACCCTTGCTGTAGTTATCCTTTGCTCTCCCTTTCTTTAATTCTACCCCTTTGACATCAATGGCAAAGAGACATACAACACAATCGCAATGTATACCACCAAAATATCCATGGAGCTGAATTAGCTCCCTCTTAATCCATGCTTGTCATGATGGATTCAATGACTAGATGAAGAATGGATCAATCCAAATTTCTGCCTTAGAATCTCAAAAGTTTCTTTTGGGAGGGGCTTCGTGAATATATCTGCTATCTGTTTCTTTGTGGCAACGTACTCCATCTTTACTTGTTGATCTGCAACCTGTTCTCTTAAGAAGTGATACTTGATTGGAATGTGTTTTGTTCTAGAGTGCATAACCGGATGTTCTAGATTGCATAACCGGATTCTTTGAAATGTTTATTGCATTAGTGTTATCATAGAGTATTGAAATTGGATGTTCATATTCTATTTTAAATTCTTTCAACGTCTGTTTCATCCAAAGGACTTGTGTATAACAAGACATTGCCGTTATATATTCTGCTTCAGCTGTAGATAAAGAAACAGAAGGCTGATTTTTTGCTTATCCATGACATTAGATTTTTGTCAAGAAAGAATGCTCCTCCACTTGTACTCTTTTTGTCATCAACACTTTCTGTCCAATCTGCATTTGTGTATGCTGTTAGTGTGAAATCTAAACCTCTTGGATACCACAAACCATAATCGAAAGTGCTTTTTAGATATTTGAATATCCTTTTGACCGCTTGCACGTGTTTCTTTTGGGCCTGCTTGAAATCGTGCTACCAAGCCTACAACTTGCATGATGTCTGGCCTTGATGTCGTGGTGTATAACAAGCTGTCAATCATGGATTTATAAAGCGTCTGGTTCACTTCAAGAGATTCATTATCTTTACTTAACTTGCATCTTGTAACCATGGGTGTGCTAACAAGTGTGTAATCTTCCATTCTGAACTTCTTCAACATCTCCTTTATATACTTGGTTTGGGAGATAAATATTCTTTTGCTAGATGAGAAATTTGCAAACCAATAAAAAATGACAACTCACTCAACATGGGCATTTCAAATTCCTTTTGCATATCTTTTGCAAATTGTTGGGACATTCATTCATTATCTCCTCCAAAAATGATATCATCCACATATACCACAACAATCTAGTGATTCTCACCTTCAGTCTTGATATAGAGATTACTATTAGCAACTCCCCTTTTTAAAACCTTGTTCTTGTAGATATTTATCAAGCCTGGAATACCAGGGTCTGGGGCTTGTTTTAGCCCATATAGTGCCTTCTTCAATTTGCACACATAGTCTTTGTTTTCTGATAGAAGGAAAACTTCTAGTTGTTCAATATATACTTCTTCCTCTAACTTACCATTTAGAAAAGCAGATTTCACATCCATTTGATAAATTTTGAAGTTATTAAAACCAATATATGCCAAAAACATTCTAATGGCTTCTAATCTTGCAACAGGGGCAAAGGTTTCTTCAAAATCAATACCTTCCACTTGAGCATACCCCATGCAAAACAACCTTCCTTTATTTCTTGTTACTTGGCCATCTTCATTCAACTTATTCTTGAACACCCACTTGGTACCAATTACATTCTTGTCTTTTGGTCTAAGAATGAGTTCCCATGTCTCATTCTTTTCAATTTAATTCATTTCTTCTTCGATATCATCGATCCAATGCTTGTCATTGCTAGCTTCTGCAAGATTTTTGGGCTCTATTTTGGATAACAAGGAGAAGTTTACTTGCTCAGGTGTACTCACAAATCTTTTTCTAGTTTGTACCCCAACATCAATATCACCAATAATTTGACTTTCAGAATGATACTTTTGAACAAATCGAGATGGTGCCTTTGTATCTTCTCGCTCCATTTCTTGTTTTTCTACTACTTTGAAGTCTAGTTCTTCTGAATGATCATTTGTTTGTGCACTTACTTTTTGAGGCCTTGTTTCATCCATCTTTACAGTGGCACTTTCTACGATTGTTTGCAGCGTTTTATTATAACATCTATAAGCTTTACTTTTTGAGGAATATCCAAGAAAAATACCTTCATTAGCTTTTGAGTCGAACTTTTCCAAGTCTTCATCTCTCTTAATGAAGCATTTGCTCCCGAACACTTTAAAATATTTGACTGATGTTGGTCTACCCTTCTATAACTCATAAGGGGTTTTGCTATTGTTTACTTTGATTTGTCTTCTATTCAAAATGTAGACTGCGGTGTTAACCACTTCTCTCCAAAACTTGTTTGATAACTTAGATTCAGTTAACATTGTTCTAGCCATTTTGTGAATAGTTCGATTCTTTCTTTTTACAACTCCATTTTGTTGTGGAGTCCTTGCAGTTGAGAAATGCCTTTTTATTCCATGCTGCTCACAAAAGTCATTGAATTCATTTGAGAAAAACTCATCTACTCGATCTGATCTCAAGCACTTGATCTTTAAATTCGTTTCATTTTCAACCAAAGGTTTAAAAGCTTTAAACTTCTTGAATGCCTAAGATTTTTCTTTTAGAAAGGCAACCCATGTCATTCTGCAATAATCATCAATGAGCAACATAAAGTAGCTCTTACCTTGTATGTTTTGCATTCTTGTAGGCCTGCAGAGGTCTATATGAATCAGTTCCAATGGCTTGGTGGTTTAGTGTTCCTTTGCCCTGAAACTCGCTCTTGTTTGTTTTCCACGCTGACACTGCTTGCAAAGAATGTTTGACAGTTTTGTAATTTTCAGCGTATCTCTTACAACTTGCCTAGTGCTGATTTTCACTAGATTATCGAAGTTCAGATGGCCCATTCTTCTATGCCATAGCCAACTTTCATCAATTTGACTCATGTAGCATTTCTCTCCCGTAATTTCACTATGTATAGGTTGTTTTTTGTTCTGTTTGCATCTGCAACTAATTTTTCTGTGTATGTTTTCTTGATCTCACAATCTTGAGCATAAAACGTGTGTCCTTGATCACACATTTGACTGACACTTAGAAGGTTATGCTTCAAGTCTTCAACAGACAATACATTTCTTGTTTTTGTTTTTCCATTATCAAGGCTAAGGGTACCTTTTCCAACTATTCTCATCGCGGCATTATCTCCAACTTTTACCATGCCTTCAATCATTTCCTTCAAGGAGAGAAATTTGCTCTTGTCCCCGGTCATGTGACTTGAGCATCCACTGTCAATATACCATTGCTGCCCTTCATCTTGTGCATGAAATGTTGTTTGTACAGGCATGGAGTTCTCCTTGCCCTGATTAATTTTCTCTTGCTTCTATTTCCAAATTTTTTTGGGTTCTCTTTTCTTTACAACAGGGGCATTCATTTTCTTCTTCTATCTAGGGGGTTCTACAACAACACTTCTACAAAACCATGTTATATGTCCATAGTTATTACAATTATAACATACAATGTTATTCTCTTTGTAATTCGATAACGGGGCAAATGAGTTATAGTTTCTACTTGAAACTCCTTAAGTACTTTTGCCATTGTCTCATGCATACCTATTTCTTGCATTTGTCCTACTCTCCATTGCTCTATGCCCAAAATGATTGCATAAATAAAAATAACCATAGAAGGAACTTGTGTACTTGATCACATTATATTGTCTTGGAGTGAATATTCTTCTGAAATTTTCTATGGGTATGTTCTTACCTTTGTTGTCTTTCGGAGGAGTAACATGCTTTTTCTTAACATGCTCTCTCTTCTTGTTACTTCCACCATTTACGGACCCCTTTAGTGCATCCGCATAGCTTTTGGGCTTCTTTGCATATACTTTCTTTGATGGTTCTATAATTTTTGAACTTTGCGCTTCTTTAGTGCCCTTCTAGTTCTCTTCATAACCAAGACCAATTTTAATGAATGGTGACCTTTGACAATTTAAGATGTCACCCAATTTTTCGGCACTTTTTCCAAACTTTAAGTTGTTTTTCAGTTGGGTAGTGGTCTTCTCCAATTCTATTCTTAACACAACCATTTCAGATTCTAACTTTCTGCATTTGTCTTCCTTTGTCTTTAGTTGGGCTCTCATCCCTCCTCTATCCTTTTTACTTCTTTCAATTGAGTCTTTAGGCCGATGATTACCTTTTATGTTGCCTCAACATGTTGTGACATCCTTGTTTTCAAAGCACAATCTTCTTCTTCATGCTTATGAATTTGTAATCTTTGTTTCAGATTCTTTTTCTTAAGCACTTTTATCTCACCTAGAGCACATATGAGTTTTTCAAGATCTACCTCTCTTTCATCTTCGACATCTTCTTCCTCTTCCAAGGCGTCTTCACTTGTAGAGGCATCATTTTTTATTTCTATAGCCATGAACAAAGTTTCTTCTTTGTCACTATCTGATATGCTCTCATAGCTCTCCTCAGTTGAGCTGCGATCCTTTTTGGAACAAAGGCTTTTCTTGTGCTTACCAAATTTTTTCTTATATTTATTTTGTTTGAAGCTTTTCTTGTATTGAGGTTTGCTTTCCTTATTCCTTTCCTCATTATGATTTTCCTCATCATCGCTATCATCCTTATGTGGACATTTAGCAACAAAATGTCATATTTTATCACAATTTGAACACTTGAAAGATAGCGTACCTTTGTATTTGTTAGATCCCCTTTTAAGCTTTCTGACAAACAGGGCCTCCTCATCTTGTTCATCGCTTGATTCAGGCTCTTTATTTTTCCCTTTCTTTGAAGTTTTGAAGGCTACTTCTCTTATTGATGGCTTTTCTTTTTCGGTTCTCATTTCATAAGCCGTGATTATCCCATGCAGATCATCCATTGTTAATGAATCTAGATTCTTTATCTCTTTAATAGCATAAACTTTTGCATCAAATCTTAAGGGTAGAGACCTTAGTACCTTTTGAACTATTACAGATTCTTTAACCTTTTCACCAAGCTCTCCGATGGTATTAACAATTTCATCCACACGAAAAAGATATGCCGCAACATTTTCTTCATCTTTCATTTTCAAGCTCTCGAATTGTCCCCTATGAGTTTGGAGTTTTGCCTTCTTCACTTTGTTGTCACCCTTATATATGGTCTGAAGTTTATCCTAGATGTCTTTTGCCGCATTGCAATGCATTACTTTGACAAATTTTGATACTGATAAGCCACACAAAATTGCGTTCATGGCTTTTGCGTTATTTTCACTAGCCTTCTTTTTAACTGCATCCGTTGGTGGAGTTTGTGGCGTTATTTATCCAATTACTATTGCTTGCTAGATATCAAAGCCAAGGGCCATTAGATATGTTCGCATCCTTATGTTCCAGAATGCATAGTTTGTTCCGTTGAACAATGGAACCTTTTTTTTTTAAGAAACCTTCTTGAACATGATGATTAGCCATATGTGCTTCCAGGGTCTACCTTCTAATAGTTAGACTGATTCTGAAGGAACCGGCTTTGATACCAATTGTTAAGCACACAACACACTGAGGGGGGGTGAATCAGTGTGAAATAAAACTTTTACTTTCATAAATTAATGTTCGCAATGAAAACATTCACACAAGATCTAATAATTAACCAATACAGGATTTACGTGGAAAACCCTCTCTTGGGAAAAACCACATTGAAGAGCTTCTTGGATCTACCGTCTAAATCCAGGTGTAAAATAATAATTCTTTTATAAAAATTTAGTAGGCACCAACGTACTTGGAAACACCAATTGCCATTGCTAAGCACCAACTTAGCTAGAGACGCCAATATCTTTGATTTGAGGCACTGACCTCCACCAAAACAATCTTCCACCCTTTATTGTTGCTTCATCAATGAATGATGGCAAAATTCAATCTTCTCTCTTCTCCCTCTTCTCCATTAAAATCTGCTTATGTTTTCATGATGGAAAGAATTATTTCTCATTTTCTTTTCCAATCTACTATCTGCCTTATATAGCCTCCAAAGGCTCTTCACAAAGGAGACGTCTCATCCAAGAGACACCCTTTCATCAAAAGGTGTACATTTAATTTAATTTTAATTAAATCACCAAGTGGGGCGATTTCCCAAGGCAGCCATATATCAATTGGGTCGGTCGAACAATGATAGGCATTAATACATATCTTAAGAGGGGCGATTTAAGCCTTAAACAACCTTCCTTGAGTGCTCATTCAAAACTTATTCAATGCTGGTCCCTTCATCATGAATCACTGCTGCAAATTAAATATATTTTATTGCTGATCGGCCTTGTTAATTATTGTTGATTGCTCTTCACCTTGAATTTGAAAAACCACTTACATCTATTCTTGGGCCCTTTGAATTGCAATTCTTAATCACAATCTTGTGACATTAATAATAGTTACGTTGCTTTAATGACACTTTTGTTGGCAATTCTGTTGACTTCCGTTACATTAATTATAATGCCTTTTATATCAATGACAATATTCCAACACATCTATGTATCGAAGATGGTACTACATGAAGCTTATGTATTCAAGGGTGTCCTAACATGTCAAATAATTCTGTGTTCGATAAAACTAGGAATAATGTAGCAATTACTACGGGGCCTACATTAAGAGGTAGCACAATGCCTCTTAACGAGTGTTATTCCCTACCATCAAATCCTTTGACTATCCTTGTATCCTTTAAATCCTCGTGTGTATCTAAGAGAATGAAGAAGTGTCATTGTACAAATGTTTTTGCTTGAACCATTGTCTACCATGACATCGTGTATAGGTTGTGAGTCAATGCTTAATGATGTATAAGTAGGATCGTCATCCACAATCTTGTTGTCATCAAATGTTATTGTAGATTGTTGTACAAATGTGCTTGTAAGTGTAACAATAATACTGTCCAATAGGTGATCATATGTCGGAGGAGGATGATATGCATTGTATGTCATATGCACCTAAGTGGTATCCTTAGTTTTTGTCACTGCATGGTTTGGAAAGGGATCGAAAAAGATTTTCAACTTTCCATGCCCATTTGGTTGTAGACTTGACTCATTCGGACATGTGTTAAGCTCAATAATGTGGTCATTGATGAGATCCTTTATCTTATGCCTTAGCTTGAAGCACCTATAGGTAGAATGCCTAGTACATCGATGATAGTCACAATATGCATTACTGTCAAATCCTTTAGGTGTAGGTCTACTCATATCAACCTGTTGTGGGGGAGGAGAGATATATGGTTACACTAAAGTCACTTCAGTAGTAGGATATGAGGAGGTTGAGGTAATCATGAAAACTGCGTCTTTCGTGGAGTGGATAGGACAAGCCGATTAGTAGGTTGTGATACTGCATTAATTTTTGCTTTGCTTCATTCGTAGTATCATTTGATTTAACCTTGTAACTTTGTTTGCTTTGAAACTTTGTAGTTGATGTAGTTGTAGTATTAGGCACATACTTGAGCTTATTTAAAGCTACAAGCTTAACTCTGTGATCTCGAACTATATGGCATAACTCATCAAATGATTTGAATTTCTAGAACACAATAAATTCGTGGAGAGGAGCAAGTAAAATTTGTTTGAAGATATTGTTAGAATAATTAATTCATAGTCTAAGTTTAAATAAAACTATTGTAAGTGAGGTTGTTAATTTAATAACATATAAAAGTTTTATTGAAGCCAACAAGCCATGAATACATTATTAATAGCCTAAATAGCTCATACAACTCTTATAATCTAGAAAACTAACATAGCAGATTAACAATCAGAATAACCATAAGTTTAATAAAGCTTAGTGGTAAACCTACGACTAACAAATAATAGCTAAACAAACTATAAGCCAAATACAACACTACGTGTTATATGCTTTACAATAACAATTTATTCTAATACCCTCCCTTAATGACTAAATGACATGTTTTAGTCATTATTAAAATAAAAGGATTAAGGCCGTACATGAATTTAACCAAAGTGTAGTTCTGCTAACACTGCAACAATGTATCCAAATGTCCCTATTGTTGCCAATCCATCTTATCGAAGTACATGGATAATGAGCCGC
Source organism: Torreya grandis (assembly GCA_037957365.1). Lineage (NCBI taxonomy): Eukaryota > Viridiplantae > Streptophyta > Pinopsida > Cupressales > Taxaceae > Torreya > Torreya grandis. The sequence goes on from JARHVA010000711.1 coordinate 4,458,558, forward strand.
TGCAATTGCCAAGTAGAGTAGGAAATGGTGCTGAATATTGGGTTCATTGGATTTTGCTGTTCTTTGAATTGTTGTCGTCTTGAATATGTCATGCTTTACCTGTTTGTTAGAGTGATTAGTTCCGACAGAAAGTTTAGATTATACATCAAGACTAAACAACATAGCATATCCCCTAAGGGATATTTTTGTGTCAAGTAGAGTAGGAAATGGTGCTGAATATTGGGTTCATTGGATTTTGCTGTTTTTTGAATTGTTGTCGTCTTGAATATGTCATGCTTTACCTGTTTGTTAGAGTGATCAGTTCCGACATAAAGTTTAGATTATACATCAAGACTAAACAACATAGCATATCCCCTAAGGGATATTTCTATGTCAAGCTATTGAAAACCCAATGCCTACTACTTTTCATTGTTGAATAAATTTTGGACATTTATTGTTCACAATACTCTTGTGCTTTTTCTGTATGCCCCTTCCTTTTTCACCAATCTTCATGGAAAACTTTCATTTTGGTTTGACATTTGTCATTTAACATGTGCATGGTTTCAATACCTACAAAACAATAGTAAGAGCAAATTTATTTGCTCTTCACCTTGCACTTTTTGTTTCCCTGACCTTGTAGATTGCCCTTCCAATAAATAAGGCAACTCATCTTTTCGTACATATTTCATCTTGCTATGGTACCACTTAGGGCTTTTGTGTTGGTTTTTTTGATTTAATTGTGAAGTGTGAGAAATGCTCTCTTCACTAGTAGAACTTGAATTTTCTGATTTTTTCATGTTTGAACCCCGTTCAATTTTAGTACCAAAACTTGTTCCAGAAATATCATCAACAGGTAGCAATACATTACTATTAGTAGATTGGCCATTATTAGAAAATAATGACACTTTCTCATCTATATCATCTTTACTAACCACAATTATGTATGTAGAGACATCTAACAATCTATATGCATCTCTTTGCTCACAATAACAAACAAACAAGTATACTTTGGAATGAAACTTCTGGTATCATCATGTAGTTTACATAATGAATTCACTTTCTATAGAAACCGATGTTAAAGTAACTGATTGTACTTGTGTTCTTTCTACATGAAAAGTGTTGACAACTTTTCAAAATCCAGTGTCCATGTCTCTGCGATCATATTCAATGACTCCACAAAGGAATCATATGACGGTGGTAAATTTTGCATGAGAAGAGCAATCAAGCCTTGCTCATCCATATAGTTATTCACTACTTATAACTAGTCACAAATGTCTTTCAACTGCAATAAGAACTCATAAAAGGATTCACCTTGCATTTTAGTTGAAAACAACAAATTATTTAAATATAACATTGTTCCGGTTTCAGAACCCTAGTATTTTGTTGTAATATGTTTCCATAATTCTGATGCAATGAACACATTTCTAACTTTTGGTATCAAGCTATCAGTGACAGAAAGTTTCAACATCATTAACACTTCTCGATGATGTTTATCATAGTTATTAGGTTCATTATCTGATCTATTTTCTTTAACACGTACAGTTTGATCAAGATTTCGATATTCACATATTGTAAGTTATCTTATGATTCCATAAACTAATTTTTTCCCTGTTAACTTCTGGGAATCTAGCAACAACAGGGGTTGTAAACTAGTCATTCTGATCTAGTTTTTTACTAAAACAATTAAATAGGAAAAACTATAAAGGCTTTTATAATTTTTTTTTTTGTACATGGATTCTACCCTAAAACTGAACAATGCTGCTAGTTTTCAGCAAAAAATTTCTTACAGTATATGAGAAATTTAATTAACTAATGTCTGTAAAATTGTCTAACAAAATAGAAACAATTAAATCTCAAATTTTACATCCTTTTAGAAAAATTTCTTTTGCATGTGGTTTATAACTTCAAAACAGACAATGTGGCAAATTTTCAGTGGTTTTTTCCTTATGGTTTTTTGGCTACAAAATTAATTGTGGGTTTTCACGCAAATTCTTAGGGTAACCAATTGATATTAGTAAAATTCAAAAGTTTACAAACTTTTAAATTCTTAATTTTGCCCTAAATAATTATAAAACTTCAAACTTAGTGTAAAATGAATTAGTCTTTTAACAACCAATCACCAAACCCTTGTGTATGGGGTCTTTTTCCTCCAACTAGGTGCTTCAATCAACATGTAGATTAGATTTTTGCATGAAGATTAGTATGTAGAAATGCAATACACACAACATAACTCACTAGAACGCTTCAGAAAGTCATCATAATTGCACCAGAACTCATCATAATTGCACCAGAACTCATCATGCACATTAGAATGCTTCACTTGATAGCATTGCCTTGCAATATTGCACCTTAGAGTGGCGTCTTAGCAAATACACGCCTTAGCAGGTAAACTCTGCATCTTGGCAGAAATCTCCATGTTCACGCTTTGATATTGGCAGATAAACTCTCCATGTCATGCTTTGATTTTTTGGTAGAATGGCACTTTACCTGCACGTCTTTTCTCCTTTTACAACAAAGGGCGCCTTTCTCTTACAGAGCCTCACTAAAGGACAAATTATTAGTCTTTTAATTCAAACTTGAGTACTTCTTATGATGTCCTCATCACTTGATTCCTGGTCAAATACTGCCACTTTCACACCTCACTTTCACAGTCTTGTCTCTAAGGGTCCGAGAGATTGTTTACACGTGCATTAGTTTTCCATGCCTCCTCCCCGATCAACTCTTCTCCTTCACATAGATTTCCTCCAGGGTTCATAGACCATGGGCTTTGATTACCATAAAAGTATTTTTGAAGCCAACAAGTCGTAAATACATTATCAAAAGTAGCCATATAAATAGCTAATAGAACTATAATCTAGGAAACTAACATAGCCGACTAACAATAAGAATAACCGTAAACTTAATAAAGCTTAGTGGTAAAACTACGGCTGACAAATAACAAGTAACAAACTATAAGCCAAATAACTACATGTTATATGCTTTACAATAGCAATTTATTCTACATACACATAGATTAGGTAGGATTCTAAATTAATTAAAGAACTTAGCGTCCATAGAGTAGAAGTTGTTAGTATTAATTTAGAGTTTGAAAGATTAGTATTCCTAAATAATAGGAGCCATAGTTAGTCAACTCTAATGTATAAACAAGACTATTGTATGAATGAATTTGATGCACGTAAACTCTTATTTGTGCTAAAATCTGGTATCAGAGCAGGAGCAAGTTCAGGTAAGGGAGTGAAAGAGGAGGAATAGAGAGGAGCCCTAGGCACTCCATAGTTTCCTTGTGCAAGCTCCACAGCGGCACATTTCCTCTTGTTATCTTCCCCTGTGAAGTTCAGAGCATAAAATAAGCCAATCAAAATTCCCTGCATTTTAGATTCCTTCCAGCAGTCAACAGTATTCTTTGTCAAAGGAGAAAAGCGTGTGTTTGCAAAATACATTTTCAGCCTTTGTCATGGTGGTGCCCCAATCAAAGAAGTTGGAGAAGTGTGTGTGAAGGAAAGAGGAGGTTGATAATATTTTTTGTTTTTTCCTGCACACTCAAGAAGCATGGAAGGAGGGGTGTGCTGAATCAAAGAGCAGCCAAGAAAAGAAGAGCGCATCTTATACAAGAAGAAAGGCCTTCATGGGAAAGCACGAGTGTTTCAAACCAATTAAACTCAAATCACAAAGAGGAGGGGCAGCCTAGAAAATGAAGGTCAAATCAGAAATAAGCATCTCAAGAGAAAGGAAGCACCAAAATAAAGGGACTGCGACCATTTTGACATGCCAAACAACCAACAGAAGCGTGATAAAACTCAGCTTCTTGGAGACGTGCTGTGGCTGCTGAGAGAGTCCTATTTCCCTGTACAGAACAACATGAAGCCTGTGGAATCTAAGAGAGCATTAAATCTTTCATTTGCTGCATGAAGGAGCGCCATACAGCGCCATTTCTTGCTTGGAGGAGCACCCAGCCAGAGAAAAGAGTGTCTGGCAAAACTTCTAAAAAGGTTTTTTGAGATTGGCTTGCAAAACTTTTATTTTCTTAAAGCCCAAGTTTTTTTATTCTTATAAAAATTTAGGGCAACTATTTTTTAAAACTTTATAATTAAATTGTAATATGTTGCCTTCAAACAAGCCTGGAAATTATTAATATTGTATCTTGCAAACCGTCAATACCCAGAAGCCAATTTTTTTTCCCTGGTTGTCTCTAACAGCAGTGTAAACCAGCCCTCAAAAGTAATTTTGTATAGCTCTTAGAGTTTCACAAATTTATTTGTTTTTCCTAACATGTGCCTAGAATCTAAAAAATGTGATATCTAGAGCTCCGGGAGGAATTGTTTGTCGAAATTTAGCGAGCACATCTAAAATTTGTCTTAAAAAACCCATTAAAAGAATTTTGGACACCTCCTATGGTACTCAATTTGAAAAAAAGTCGAAACAAGGCATTTTAAGTCTATGTAAAGCCCTGAAAACTAAAATAGTGTAGTATTTCAAAAACAATGCATAACTGAAAGCCAATATTTTTTCCGGAAGTCCAAAACAGAGTTCTAAACATCCTTGCAAAGCTGGTTTGTTCAAAAAGTGATATTTTAATGGATTGAATCGTTTTTTAATTTTTTTCACTAGACATATAATGGCCAACAATGGCACCAAGTTCTTTTTCCCCGACTCTCAGCTACTCCTCGGTGATAATTGTGCTGCATGGAAGACCAAGGTGAAAACTCATCTGGAATTTGAAGAAATATGGCCAGTTGTTGATGGTACATGCACCCGACACGCCTTAAACGCTGACCATCAATGAAAGTTTGATAGAGTGAACCAAAATGCGAAGTTGATCATTATGTTCAGGGTATCATATGAGGGCCAACCTCAAATTCCGAGATGCTACTTCAGCCAAAGATACCTGGGACAAACTCTAGCATCTACAAAGTCAGCTTCATTGTCTCAAGTTGAAGATAGGAGAAAAAGTTGAAAGTTTTCTTCGTTGTTTTGTAGTACTACGAGCCTTGCTCCTACCATTGGGTGAGAAAGTGTTAGATGACTCCCTTATGCCAATAGTCCTGAGAGTGTTGCCTCCCATCAACAAGATTTTTGTGACTTCTCTATATATCTTAGAGAAGAAAAAATGCTGGTTAATATGTTGCAGCAAGAAGAATCCATGCATGCAGAAGAGGAAGATGACGAAGAGCATGCACTTGCATCACAATAAAAGGGGAAGAGGTCCACAAAGCCTTCAAAACAATCTCCCAAGCAAACTAGTCAGGCAAACTAGCAAGGGAACAAACCTTGTTCCTAGAAGATTTGTCTAATCTGTGGAAAACATGCCATGAATTGAAGGATTGTTGGTACAATGCATTTACACAAGGCTCATCCAACAACAAGAAGGCCACCCCCCAACAGTCTCCACAAGGACAAAAGAAGAACCCACAGTTCACATGTAGTTGGAAGAAAAAGCCTTCCCCATAGGAGCATGGAAACACTGTTGAAGACAGTGATCATTTAGATGAGGATTATGTTTTTGCTACTCAGAGGAATGAGTTTACTCTTCCAAATGCAGTCTGGTACTTGGATTCTGATTCCACAAGGCACATGACTAGACAAAAGGACTGGTTCACCGCCTTGAACCTTTCGGATTATCATGGTAATGTATTTCTCGATGACGATTCATCGTATAATGTCCAAGGCTGTGGTGATATTTCTTTATCTCTTGGAAATCATGCTTGTAAAATCATAGATGTCTTATATGGTCCAAGACTAACTAAAAAATTGTTGTTTGTAAGTCAATTGTTCGATCACAACCTACAGGTTGAATTTGATCGACAAGATGGCAAAAAGTTTGTCTCCTTAGAAACAAGTCTAGATGCTCAAAAATTGTTGCGAGAGCTTTTGGTGTAGGCAAAATATTTCAGCTTGATGTTGTCCACAAAGACAATCAAGCTCTTGTTGTAAAAGATACAGACTGAGCTAATCTATGGTACATGAGATATGGACACTTAAGTTTTCGGTACCTGATTGCATTAAGCAGACACAACACAGTGAGAGGCCTTTCCTCACTAAAGAAGACAACTTATTTGTGCTCTAGTTGTTTAGTTGGAAAACAACATAGGGCTCCATTTGGTAGAAGTACATATTGGGCTCTTGGTCCATTGGATTTGGAGCACACTGATCTGTGTGGGCACATGCGATCTAGTATTAGTGGATTATATTATTTTCAACTCTTTGTTGACAACTACTCACAAAAGATGTGGGTATAAGGCTTGAATACTAAGGATCAAGCCTTTCAAGTCTTCAATTAATTCAAAGCCAACATGGTACGACAAATTGGTCATCGAATTCATATTTTATTGAGGGGGGAATACAATAGTAAAGAGTTCTCCGTATTTCTAAAGGCATATGGCATTCGCCGGCAACTGACTGCACCTTATACTCCACAACAAAATGGTGTTGTAGAGCAGTGTAATTGCACTATTATGGAGATGGTGTGCAACATGATTGAGGACTCACTCTTGCCTTGTACATACTTGTAGTTTGCATAGCTGTCTACTTGCTGAATCAAGTACCCACCGAAGCACTCACTTGCATCACACCACAAGAAACATGGATTGGGTATAAGCCTTCTATTTGTCATATCCGTGTTTTGGCTGTAAAACACATATGTGTGCTCCGAAAAAGAAAAGAAAAAAACTAGATAAGAAATCCTTGGCATGCATTTTTCTTGGCTATAGTGAAGAGTCGAAGGCCTACCGACTCATGGATCCAAAAACTAAGAAGATATACATTAGCAAAGATGTATTTGATGATAAGGGTGAGTTTAATCCACCCTCCACACAGTCACCTGATACAAGCATTAGACCTGTAAACATTTCTAATATTGATATTGGTATTGATGACGAGGATACTAATGATAGTTAGCCAGGGCCCCAGCTCCACCACCCACTAATGATGTTCAACGTATGCCCAATTGGTATACCAATACTATTCGAGGTGCAAAATTGAATGGAGTCCCAAACACTTCCACTATAGGAGTGAGGACTCGTAGCATGGCTCGTGAAGAGGTGAATTTGCCCCTTATGAGCACAATTACAAAATATTTTGAACCCTCAATGGTTCGTGAAGCCTAAGACTCAAAGCCTTGGAAAGAGGCCATCAATGTTGAATATCAATTTTTGATGATGAACAATACATGGCAGCTTGCTGATCTTCTAGCAGGGAAGAAGCCTGTCGGTTGCAAGCGGGTCTTTAAAACCAAGTACAAAGCCGATGGTAGAATTGACAACTACAAGGCAAGACTTCTAGCAAAGGGCTATTAACAAGAAGACATTTCATAATTCTCTCTCTTGTACGTTCAAAACTATGATGAATTAAGGGGGGGAACGTTAGAATAATTAATTCATAGTTTAAGTTTAAATAAAACTATTGCAAGTGATGTTAATTTAATAGACAACATGCACATAGATTAGTTAGGATGCTAAACTAATTAAAGAACTTAGCATTTGTAGAATAGAAGATGTAGTATAAAGTTAGAGTTCGAGAGATTAGTATTCCTAAATAATAAAAGCTATATTTAGTCAACTCTAATGGATAACTAAGAATATTGTATGAATGAATTTGATGCACGTAAACTCTTGATTTTGCTAAAAGATATCTTATAACTCATTATCAGTCATAGGGTTTGCCATTTTAGAAAGCAATGTCTTATAACTAAGCACATAGTCACTGATTGGTTCATTGGATTCTTGTTTAAGTTTTGCAATTTGAGTATAGGATAATTTCTCATTGATATTGATTGAAAAATGTGTTAGATATTGATCGGCCAAAGGATTGAATGCCTTAACTGATTGGAATGGAAGATCATAGAACCATTGCAAAGCATAGTCCTTAAGACTGCGTGGAAATAACTTGGCCATAATCTGTCATTGGGGGCATAGTTTAAACATGTTGCATGAAAGGATCTTAGGTGTTGCTCTAGATCACCTTTACCATCATAAAATGGAAGTTTAGGAGCTACAAAAGCTATAGGTAAGGGATAGGGTGAAATCTTAGGGGATAATAGATTATGAAGCAATTCATGAGAATTCGTTCAATGACTTTATTTAGAAGCATCTTGCTCTAACTACAACACCTTAGCTTGTAGAGTTGTAATAGTCTATTCGAGAGATTGTGTAGTAGGAAAGGATGATGATGTAACATGCATAGTCATCGTAAGATTGATAGCACTCCAATTACTTTCAACCAACAAAATCACTTGGTAAATCTTGTGCCCATTGAGGTGGGTCCACAAGCATTTTATTAATTATTAAAAAACAAGTACATAGAAGGGTGCTAATATGTCGTTAACTTTTTTACTCATACAAACATGAATATATAGTTTTCACCTATGATTGATAAAAACGAAGTAACCAAATAACCAACTCCCATTGGAATTCAACACATAAGTTAGTTTTATTATTAACTCAAACTATATAAAACCAAACCAAGTAAATGATTATGATTTATTAAAGGGGGTGTCTTTATAAATAAAGATGCATGCCCCTTTACATTTTATTATCACCTAATACCCTAAACTAAGGTTAATACTTTGGAACAAGTCCTAACAAATCCCCCATGATCTAAAGTCAGTTCTTTGGACACATGCCAAGCATCTTTCTGAATTTCTCAAATTTTATTCTGTCAAGGGGTTTTGTGAAGATATCAGTTATCTGATCAACAGTTGGGCAATATATTGGGTCAAGTGCTTTCTTCGACACTAACATTCGCAAATAATGATATTCGACATCCATATGTTTTGTTTTGGCATGAAATACTGGATTTTTAGACATCTTAATTGCACTTGGATTATCAATGTATAGCTGTGTAAGAGCAATCTGAGAAATCTGAAGATCTTCAAGAATGCGCCATAAATAAACAATTTCTTGGGAAGCATCTCATGCTGTGATGTATTTTGATTTTGCTGATGAATTTGCCACTGTATCCTACTTCTTACAACACTACGCAATGGCAACGAAACCCATATGCATAGTGTACCCTGTTGTGGACACTATCATCCACACCATCCACCAAAATCTACATCACAATACCCAACAAGTTTGAAGATCTTGTTGTGGTGGTACTCAAGGCCATATGTTTTTGTTTCTTGAAGGTAATGAAGTAGTCTTTTTGCTGAATGCCATGAATTTCTCTAGGCTCATGCATAAACCTAGACAAAATTCCAATTGCAAATGATATATCGGGCCTAGTAGTCATCAAGTATATCAAACCTCCCATTAACTGTCGGTATTTGGTGCTATCAAAAAGGGAATTACCATCATCCTTAGATAATTTCAAGTTACTTTCCATGGGAGTTAGGGCAGGTTTGCAATCATTCATACCAAACCTATTTAATAACTCAGAAATATACTTAGTTTGTGAAATGAAAATACTTTGATCTTTTTGAGTAGCTTCTATGCCAAGGTAATAATGAAGAAGTCCAAGATCTGTCATCTCAAATCCGTCTTTTAGTTCCTTCACAAACTTGTTATGGTTTTCATCATTTCTTGTGATAAACAAGTCATCGACATAGAGAACAAGAATCATCGTTTCTTTCCCTGCACTTGAATATAGAGAGTATCATCTGATTCACTACGTGTAAAACCAATTTTCTGCAAGTAGGAATCCATTTTTTTATACCAAGCCTTGGGTACTTGTTTGAGTCCATAGAGAGCTTTGATTAATATACACACTTTGTGTTCTGCACCCACTTTCTCAAAACCTTGGGGTTGTTTCATATACACTTCTTCCTATAAATCACCATTCAAAAAAAGACTTTTGACATTCATCTGATGTACTTTCCAACTATTTTGTGCTGTTAAGGCAAGAACCATACAAATAGTGTGCCATTTGGCAGTTGGTGCAAAGTTTTCTCATAATCAATACCTTCTTGTTGCGCTTAACCTTTTGCAACAAGTCTTGCCATATGTTTATCAATGGAGCCATTCGATTTATACTTGACCCTATAAACCCATTTGCATCCGATGGGTTGAACATGTGGAGGAGGATCAACCAAAACCCAAGTATTATTGTTAAGAATGGCATCATATTCACTTTTCATTGCAGTTTGCCAAACCTGTTCAGTAGAAGCAGTGGAAGTAGTAACAACCATTGCATAATTCCCTTGTTTACGAGAACTCTTGGGATCTATTAGACCAACTTCATCTACTTTCAAGTCAGAAAAAGTACTTTGAGCCCATTTTGGATACTTGTCTAAATTGTTAAGATCAGGTACACCTAAATTCTCTTCATGTGCACTATTCTAAAGAAGACTTAGAGAATTTTCAACATTTTCTAAGTCATTATCCTATGAAATATTTGAGGAAGTAGAATAAGTGGAAGGGATACTAGTCTCATACCACAACCTATGAGAGTTAGTCTCTCTGTTCAATCCCTTAACACGTTTTTGAATCTTCCTCTCTAACCTGTTAATTTGTGAATGAATTTTTGCAGTGTTCATAGTACTAAATTCATCAAATATCACATCCTTACTATGAATTTCTTTGTATCCTGTGCAAGCAAACGATACCCCTTTTTGTTTTCTGAATACCCAAGAAAGATGCATTTTCTACTCCGTGGTTCCAATTTAGTTCTGTGTTCAATAAGAACTAAAGCAAAACAAAAACATTCAAATTTTTTTAAGTGTTTAACTTTTGGTTTAAACTCATTCCAAGCCTCATATGGAGTTTTACCCAAAAGTGCAGCGATAAGGGACCTGTTTCTCAAATACACTGCAATACTAATGGCTTCGGCCCAAAACTTATCATTGGGTTTTTTATAGTGCAACATAGTTCGAGCTGTGCCCTCTAAAGTCCTGTTCATTCTTTTAGAGACTCCATTTTGTTGTGGAGTATAAACATTACTGTATTGTCGATGAATCCTATGTTTTCGACAATAATTTGAAAATTCATTTGAAGTATACTTACCACCATTATCTGAACGAAGAGTGGCTAAGTGTGAAGTTTTTTTTTTCAACCAAGTGTAACCAATCAACAAACTTAGTGAAAACCTCTTATTTGTTTTTCATAAAAAACACCCAAGTCGTCCTAGAAAAAACATCAATAAACAATGCAAAATATCTACACCCTCCAATGTATGATTTCTTCATGTCACAAACATCACTATGAACTAATTGCAAACATCTATTAGCTCGCCATTAAGAACTCTTGGGAAAACTTTTCTTGCTCTGTTCGCCCTAAACACATGATTCACAAAGAATACAATCTTTGCTAAAACTGGGCATACCACTCACCATACCATATCTTTGTAAGTCCACTAAAGAGTGAACATTCAAATGTCCATAGCAGAGATACTATAACCCCTGTGTAGACATAGTTCCTATTCCTGTATCAACAACTGTCGCAAGTTCCATTGTGGGACGAAGCACTTTACAATGCAAACAAACCAAATTTCCATCCTCATAACTTATATACATGGTTTTGTATCCATCTTTTACTGAGTTAATATACATGAGCCCATTTTCAAGACAATTTGATAACCCTTCTTATGAATAGTTACCAAGGTAAGAAGACGTTTTTGTAATGTGGGAACATAGCAAATATTCTCCAAGTATTTGATGGAACCATTAGGAAACATAATTCTAATAGACCCAAGTCACTGTGGAGTATGCAGACTTATCTGCCAAGGATACCGGAGTGAGAGATGCTTCTTTGAAAGTCCAAAAGAAGTCTTGCTTGAATGCCATGTGTTTGGTTGCTCTTGTATCTAAAATCCACACATCTGTGAACTCATCTCTAGCTTCATATTCTATATAAGCAGTGTTCCCTAAAATAGTGAATGCAGATTCATGAACAACATTCCCTGACTCTCATAATCATGGTCAACATATTGAACAGTGTTAGACTTAATCAATTTTTGTGGCCTCTGAATTTTGTCAAAAGGAATCTTATACTGAGAAGCAATGTGACCAAATTTTTCACATCTATGACATTGAATGTCTGATCTACCTCGACCTCTGCGTCTATAAGAGTTGTGACCACATCCTCTTATCACTCATCTCATTTGAATGAGAATGGCTAGACCGCTGATTTGAATAGTTGTTCTGATTATATCCTCTACCTCTGTTTTGAAATCTGCCTCCTTTATAACCTCTAACCCCTCTATAACTTTGCCCTCTATAGTTTTGTTGACCAGAAGAAGACCCAGGGTCGGATTCTGTAACATGGGCTTTCTCGGTTTTCTTGGATTTCTTGGGGAGAGAGGTCATGCTGAATAAGCAACTCAGCCAATTTATCAAAAGTTATGCATGTGATCTTGTCAGAGACGTAATATTTTCACAAAGTTTCTACAGGACACAAACGATCATTTCAGTGCAACAGTAACAGTGAGGTCATCATCTAGTTTACCAAACCCAACCTTAGTATACTCAATAGCAATATTATTCAACTTAGACATGTACTCTCATATATCCCCATCTTCCTCTAATGACAAAGTACACTGCACGTGTATATCTATCTTCTTATGCTTGGGTTTTTTATCATACAAGGCAGATAAAGTCTTTCATGTAGTGTAACTATGAGGTGAGTTTTCAATATGAATATAAGTATCTTTAGTGCAACAATATTTGATTAAAGCTAGAGAGAATCGCGTATATTGAAAATGTCAAGTTTAGACTGTTCTGAAGGCAATACAAGATTTTCACTCTTCACAACATCCCATAACTAATTGAAAATTAATGAAGCTTCCATCAAATTTTTTCAATCAGTGTTATTGGAAATCGTTAAACGATCACTATCTGAAAGCAAATTTTGAATTTTCGGCATCTTGAAATGAAAGTAAGTGTGAAAAATGAAAGAACAACACACTCACAATAACACTTCGCTAAAAAAATGCCTCTACGGGGTTTTTCACTTAACCTTTATGTGGAGCAAAAAAGAGATTTTTGATAGGTTTTGCACTTAACCTCACCAAAACACAAAAGATTTACAACTTTATTTCACCAATTACACCCTTATTTTATCAATTACACCCTTATTTCACCAAAGAAACACAACTATTGATTTTCTTCCACTGAATTTCACTCTTTTACACAATTTATGTCCTTTACAATGTTCAAAACATGCAAAAGATTCCAAAAAAATAGAATATTTCTCCAAAAAGCAAATCACCAAAAAGAAAATTTTACCCAAAGAGTGATTTGAAACCTGGACCTCCAACTTCCAAGGATGTTAGAAAATTATTCTTTTCAATTACTTTATGAGGCTTTAGAAGACATATAAGGAGAAATATATATTTAAACCTTAATTTTGTCTGTATGAATATAAAAAAAATTACTTTCTCCAGTAAAAATTAATCATCCGTGGTTTTTTTTTGAAAAAGGTAAAAATCTTGGATATTTGTGGGGACCTCAAATCCTAAAATTTGTGATCAAAGTTTATCAAACTTTGGCAAATAATTTTTTATTTATTTTTCCAACGTCCCTCCAATGCCATGCTTCAACCAAGGATGCCATGGTTGCAAAAATAAATCCCCGAAACTCTTTTTCAGTTGAACCAGTCCGTACAAATCTGTACAGGGCCATACAAATGAGGTTTTGAGCAGTTTCAAGATGCCTATTGAGGATTTTCAGCAAACAAATGATGGCTGGAGTATTTTGGATGCCATAAGAGCTGTACGAGTGCTCATGGAGGTAGTACAAGCTCAAAAAATGACTTTAGATACTTTTAGGATATTTTAAATCAGGGTTTTGATAGACAAAAGTTCTAAAACAGACATAAACTCATCTAGATTCATTTAAGATTTTTTCTACAAATTTATGTAGGCCATACCATATGTTTATAGGGGTTTTTCAAGGTTAAAAAGCTATACAAGTGGTTGGATTTCCCTGTTTGGGCAGAAATTCAAGAATTGATTTGAACAGGCAAATTCTACAGGATCAACAGGGAGGATTAAGCTTAAAAAATGGAGGATGAAAATTTAATTTTGTTGCTTCTCAGACCAGCGATACAAAATCAATTTCCTCAATGTATGTAATTTCTCAATGTGTAAATTCCTCTAATCACAAGTTTGAAAAAAAAATTATTTGAAAAATTTGATATTTGAAAGTATTTTCCAATGTTAATTCCAAAGTATTTAATTAAGGGCATACCTTATATTTGCCAAATTGTCTTCACGTGAATCTTTCTTGTCCAAGCGCATGAATAAAAATCACTTCTTCTTTTACTCGAGATCATCACGCTTCCTTTTACCATATGCTCTGATACCACTAATAAAACTCCAATTACTTTCAACCAACAAAATCACTTAGGGTAACTCTTGTGCTCACTAAGGCAGGTCCACAAGCATTTTATTAATTTTAAAAACACAAGTACATAGAAGGGTACCAATATGCCATTAACCCTTTTACTCACATAAACATAAATATATAGTTTTCGCCTATGATTGGTAAAAACCAACTAACCAAATAACCAACTCTCATGGGAGTTTAACCCATAAGTTAGTTTTATTATTAACTCAAGATATATAAAATCAAACTAAGTAAATGACTATGATTTATTAAAGGGGGTTTCTTTATAAATAAAGATGCATGCCTTTTTACATTTTATTATCACCTAACAACCTAAACTTAGGTTAAGACTTTGGAACAAGTCCTAACAAAGATGTACATAGGTTGACTATGTAGGCATAGGCATAGTAATAAGAGATAAGCCTTGTGTTTCCGTCACACCTTGGATAGACGTCACGTTTATCCAAAAGTGTAGATGTAGGAATAGCAATAGTAGTTTAAATACCTATGGTGGAATTAGTTATTTTGAAAGACTGATATGAATCATTAAAGGGATCATATTGTTCCTTAGATGTGACAACCTTAGCTAACTTTTTCTTGTTCATTTCCTATTACACATGGTAGTGCATCATGCAATTGTGGGTTAATGTCAAGATATTGTGTTAATTTTCTTTCATCCATGTCATCAAGTCTATCAAGTCCACATATTCATTTCTTTTATTAACATACTTGTTTATTGTTTATGAGCATTTTCATATTCAATATTCATAATAAGTCGATCAAGAGGGTGTACTCCATCTTTACTAGTAGTGACAACATGCCCCATAGAACTCAGCATGAGCCTTGGTCGAATAATGAGAGTGGGAGGAACAAAAGGAGTCATGCATGCCCTTTGGTTGTATGTGCACTTTGAGTGCCTGATTTTCCAACCTCATCAGGGTTGACATCTTTCAATGTCTGTTCGACTCATTTTGGTATCTTTTTTTGAGTAGCTTGCGGAATCACCGGTGCCTCATTTTCTTGATTTGAAGCTCTTTTATTTTCTAACATCGGACCACCTTCTGATGAAGTTTTACTTTCTTCCACAGGGGAAGTGTCGTTTTCATTTACAAATTCAACTGGTTTCCAATTAAAGGTTCCCCCTTTATTGTTTGGAACCTACATATCAATCTCCTTGAAAATATCAAATCTAACATATTTCTCAAGTTAATTCAATTGTTGATTGATACTTTTTGTATCCTTTGTAGTTTAACAAAAGACATCTCTTGCAATGAGAATTTTTTGTTCTTATCATATAGTTTGTATGCCTTTGAGGATTTTGAGTATCTTAAAAGAATGTATTTTTGACTCCTGTGGTCTAGTTTATTCCTTTTCTCCTTGGGAATCAATGCTTCACAAGTAGATCCTAAATTTTGAATATGTCACACTGATAGGAGATGACCACACTAGAGTTAATATGGAGTTTTCATTTGGAGGGCCGCTGATGGTGACCTTTTCTCCTTGGGTATCAATGCGTAGCAAGTGGATCCTAAAACTAGAAGATGTCCCAATGATGGAAGATGACCACACCAAACTTCATATGCAGTCTTCATTTGGAGGGTTGCTGATGGCGATCTGTTGCGGAGATACACTATTGTATGAACTCCTGCCCAAAAATGCAGATTCACCCCTTGGAAATACAACATTGCTTGAACCATGTTCATCACAGATTTGTTTATTCGTTCCACCACTCCATTTTGTTGAAGAGTGTAAGGGCCCGCAAGATGATGCTTGATCCCATTTTGCTTGAGATAGGTTTCAAACACCTTTGATGTGAATTCATGACCATTGTCAATCCCGAGTGTCACAATGCGGTATTGAGCTCATTTTCAACCATTATTCGAAACTTTACAAAAGTTTTCAAGTTTTCTGTTTTTTTCTTCAGAAAGTATATCCTATCCAAGTCATTTTGCTATAGTGATCAATGAACAACATGAAATACTTGTGGCCACCAGTAGAAAGAGTTGACAGAAAACACAAACCAAAGTGAACCAACTACCAACCATTGAAATGGTTTTCTTTTGTGTTTAGCCAATATGCAAGCATCACACTTAATATTTTTGTATACTGTTGGCAAGCTTAAAACACCATTCTTTTGCATTGTGCAAATGTTGTCATAGTGAGTATGCCCAAATTTGGCATGCCAGAGAAGACTTGCTAGCATAACTTCTCTAGCGAGGTGAGTAAAATTTCTTGAAACTGAGTGCTCATCCTTGAGTTTTTGCAATTTGCCTCTCATATCTAGTTAGAACAAATCTATTATCACGTTTTCTTTTCTCATATCTAGTTAGAACAAATGTATTATCATGTTTTCTTGTGACTTTCACCTCTCCCTCATCTAGCAGAATGGAGTGGCTTTGTTGTCAAATGAGTGCCAGAGACAATAAATTTCTTTTTTAATTGAAGGACGTATATGACATTGTGGAGAATGAACTCTGGAAGCCCTGGTGACTTGAGTCGAATTGAACCTTTGCCTTGAGGTTGCAAATTTTTTTATTTGCCAAATATACTGGACCACAACTTTCTTCATGAGACTCCTCAAATAAGTCTCTTTAAAAAGTCATATGTTGTGTGGCACTAGTGTTTAGGACCCGATCATTATCTCAAGTTGAACTCATTGAGGCATTATTTGGTTTGACTGAGATGGAAAACACACATTCACTTGAAAATTGAGCCAAGTTTGATTCTGAGCTTTTCTTCTTTTTTGTTTCCTATAGGCTTCAATCTTGTCCCTTGATGTTTTGCATTTATGAGTCTCATGAGACCCTTTTCTTTCACAACGTTTGCAAAACAAATATTGTCTGTCAGTTTGCTTTTCCTGATATTGACTATTGTTTTTGTCAGATTTGCTACCTCATCCTTTACTTTGCCCTTGCCTTTATCATTTCCACTATTCTTGGAAGAATTGCCCTTTTGATTAAGATAACAAATGCTTTCTTCTGTGGACTTAGTCTTTCTTCCAAAGGCTTTTTCTCTTTCAACCATCTTCTCAATCAGTTTATCAAAAGTGAGAGTTCTCAACAAATTGTTTGTTTGAAAAGACCCCAAGTAGGCTGAGTATGTAGGGAGAAGAGCTTTTATGAAAATGGTCATGTATATATCAATCTTTACACCGGTTGAATTAACATGAAAAGAGTTTTTACGGAGGCGGTCATGTATACATCAATCTTTACACCAGTTGAATTAACATCATGTTTGATAGCTCGAATTTCTGAAGCCAAACTTATGGCATCATCATTTTTTAACTCAAGATTGAACAATTTCAACTACAATTGTATGAACTCCAATTTTGAGCGAGAAGCATACAAGTCCTTCAATTTGTGTAGTGCTTCCCAGAGAGTGTTGCACCCCTATATGTAATGAAAAGGCTCGTCATCAATTGAGGCTCGCATTAAGGCGAATGCTTTTTAATTCTTGTGCTTCCATGTTTGTATTTCCTTTGCTTCATTTGGTTCAACAAGTTGTGTATCCCTGTGATAGATATCAAATCACAAGTCATTAAAGATGAGTGGTCTCTATTCATGTTGACCATTATAACCAGGTGTCCTCGGATAGTGTTGTGCCAACAATAGTTTTGATTGAATGCATTTTTATTGTTTAGGGAGATGGAATGGTTCCTTATCGTTCCAAAAGGTTCTCTTTTCTATATACCACCTGAATGATATACCAAACCTCTTTATATCTTACCTTTTCTATATTCCTAGCAGTATGTGGAAGAAATTCGTCTTTTCTACATATCTGGCGGTACATAAAAGAGATGTTAAAACATGTGAGAGCAGAATGGTATGTGGTACCTAGGTACTACAGGAAAATAATTTGCTCTGTTTATGACATCAGTTTAGCAAGAAGTCCTTGTATGTGGACATAATAACCTTATATATTAATAGTATTTTTGCTTTCGGGATTTAAGTCTAATGATAGGTGCGAATGGGTAAAAAGGGATTGGGAAAATGAGATTTTTCCTTATTTCTCTCCGACAATTTAAAGAGTTGATCCCACAAACGTTATTGTTGCAACTATTTTAGGCTATAGATGTAGTAGTTCGAGTGCGATGACTTTATTCGTAAACGCGGATTAGAGGCACCATTGATACCCAACATTGCGTTTTATTTGAGTTTGTACAATTTGTTTTGTTCAAAATCAAATTGTTTTCCTTGATTTTAAACAAAAATATGCTCTGAATTTAAATGGTTTGCAAAATTCGATTTATTTTATTATGCTTAAATAAGTCAAGATATATATTATTCCCTTACAGGAATATCCTACATTAATAAATACTTATATTTTGAAACAAAAGGCATAAAAGTTTTAAAAATTAAACTTATCTTTGAACGGCCTGAATTTTTCTTTTGAGAAGGGGTAGGTACGTCATATTATTTGGTTGAGCTTCCCAAATGAAACACTTCCAGTGAAATTTGAACACCAATATGAAATGCCAGGGAAACAAACTCTTAGATGGCAAAATGCCAATGTTTCACTGGCAAAGTAAATGTCTACGTGCAGCAGATTGCCCAAATAAAATGCAGGTCTGACAAAATCAGTTGAAAAGTATGCAGGTCTGATATTTAAGACGTTCCAAAATGCAATTGAGACGAAATTAGCAGTTGTTTTGGACAGATTGGGATGCAGCCTTGTATGGTAGTCTTTTGAGCCAGATAAACACCATGCAGGTATGTGTCAGAGCATTCTTTTGAGTCAAAGTGCCAAGTTGATAATCAATTGAAACGCCCTTTGAACATTTGTTGCGCTTCCTCAATGTTAGGTGCAATGATCATTAAAAAAAAGACCAATCAATAGTACATAATTAAGTTGAAGCATAGCCGTAAGGTCTATATAAAAAAAAATTTGCATATAAATTTAAATGGCTGGATTTTTTTTTGCAGCGGAAGAATAATGGAGGATGGAAAATAATTGAAAAACCGTCAAGCTAGGAATAATGGAATGACAAAATCAAGAATTTGGTGCAAACCAAAATTGTATTCACTTTAAATTAAATTAAGAAGACTACAAATATTTATAGTCACAAATGTGATTGTTCACTTCATCTCCTCTGAGACTATTAAACTTCCGTAAGCAGACTATTATCTGCCATTACGAGACAAAATCTCTTTACAAATTACACCTAGGATTATATATTATTATATACAATAATCTTACATTCATGGGTCTCATGACTCCCTTTTCTTTCACAATGTTTGCAAAACAAATGTGTCATTTTTCTTTTCCTAATGTTGTCTATTGTTCTTGTCATTCCATTATTATGTTTAAGACAATATATGGGTTCACCAATATGTTTTATCTTATTTTTGATTTGTACGATCTTATAAAATAGAACATTGAACTAATTCCAATTATATGAAATATGACAATAGACACAAACTTTAATGTAAAAGGCATAAATGAGAGATTGTCCCATTTAAATAGGAGCGCCACACTTAAGGAGCATACACAACATTAGTTAATTAATTAATAAACAACATTAATTAATAGACACCTAAAGGGATAAGATACTTAGCATTTTTCTGTACTGTACAAGTCTGAGACTGTAGCATCCTCAAACACAACTCAACGCTTGAATTAAAAACTAGCAATAAGGAAATTGCCACACTTAAGGGAATTAAAAAAGGAGAGATTGTCCCATTTAAATAGGAGCGCCACACTTAAGGAGCATACACAACATTAGTTAATTAATTAATAAACAACATTAATTAGAAGGAAGGTCGCCACCCTTGGAGGAGACATATCTTTTGATGGAAGGCTATGAGAGTATTAATAATCAACAATTGGTAGGAAGGGAATCATCACTCATTCATTCAAATTTATAACCATGTACAAGCATCAGTTTTTACATTGCTTTTAAGTATGAAACCCCTTAACTATATAACCAGATTTCAAGGACGGAAACCCTTGTCATCTCACTAACTCAAGGACGAAACCCCTTGAAGATTTACTTTCTATTATTTCAAATCTGAAACTTTGAATTAAACAATTAATACAATTTCATTTTACTATTTAAATTATTATTTCATTAGCAAAGTCTATATTTATGAAATATTATCATTAAAGAAAATTCTAGGGAATCTAAATTATCGTATAATATTCCAATTAAGAATATTACACTGGTATCAAAGCTTTCCATCTTGCCAGCCTATGGAACAAAAATCATATGCAAGATAACAATAAGAATATTCTGTATTATGAAAGGAGAATAAAACTAAGGAGGCAAGCCAGCGAAAAGGAGAAATGGTAAACGATAGAGTTATTGAGAGGGTAGATAAACTTATCCAAGGCCAAGAACAATTGGCAAATACAATGGCACAAATGGCCTTTACCATGAAAATGATGATGGGTTCCAATACACAAAAGGTGGAAACTAGTTCGTCCTTCTCTGAGCTCAAATTTAAAACAAACACCGCATCATCATATCGGCATTGCCAACCAACATTCATTCCAAGAGAAGAACCAGATGAAGAAATTCCAAAATCATTTGATGATTAGCTTGTAACTTGCTTCAAAGCATATCAATCACTTCCAGAGGGAATCCAAAAGGGAATTACCCTATAAACTTATATGGCAATGAGAAAAAATGGAGGTGTATCTCGGCCATAATATAAACCCCAAAATAGACAAAGGGATATGCAACATGCATTAGGCAAAATGTCACTATCACCTTTTGATGGAACAAACAAATCTACGACTAGGGAAAAGATATGAAAGTTGGACACGCATCTTTCGTTATGTCCAATGATGGAAGAGGAAGTCATAAAATATGTGACTCTCCATCTGGAAGATAGCTCATGACTGGTGGTTCCATGGATGGGTCACCCAAGGACATAGCCATATCAATTCATATGACGGATTTGCCAAACGATTGATCAAAAGGTTTGTTAGGGCAGAACCCAAGGTCCATTTTAGGGAATTAGCACTATTAAAACAAAACAATAGTGTGGATGAACACATGATATAATTTCAAAGACTAGCGGTAATGGTTTTCGACATGTCTGAAAAGAGGCTTGTAGTATTATTCACGGAAGGATTAATGGAACCTCTGAGATGCTTGCTCAAAGCTTTTACTCCATCAACACTTCAAGAAGCAATTAAGTTAGATTTGGAAGCTTCAATTTTAAAGGGCAAAAATATGCCACTTGTCCAACCTAGGGCAATTGGAAGTGGTCCACCAAAAAATCAATCCTATGAGCAAAGGAGACCCATACAAACAAGCGGATCTCAGCGTTGTGAGACACCAAAGTCAAATAAGGAATTGGAAACAAGGAACGAATTAAGGAGGAAAATATTATGTTTCACTTATAAAGACCCATGGACTCCAGGCCACTGTTGCCGAGACAAAGAACAAGTTCACTACATCGAGGTTGGCCCGAAAAGTGATACATAAGAAGAAATAAAATTAAACAATGGAAACCAATCACAAATACTGGCGGAGAACACAGAAGGAACATTTGCCACTCTCTCAAGAGCACCTTGATATCATCCATTTCGAGTAAGAGGAACATTGCGAAGGCAAAGAATTACAGTCTTAGTCGATAGTGGGGCTACCCATAATTTTATTGATGAAAAATTGGCTAAGAAAATTGGTCTGAAAACGAAAGAATTCATGGGATTTCCAGTAATGGTTGCTAATGGATTACTTTAACATGTACAAAGAGAATTCCACAATTAAATTTGACTTTGGGAGGACATGAAATAAATGATGACTTCTATGTCATTAATATTGGCGAAACATATTTGGTCTTAGGAGTTCAATGGTTGCATTTGTTAGGTGAGTTTACCCAAAACTATCATACAATGGAAATTAAGTTCAAATCAGATGGAAAGGAAATAGTTTTGAAAGGCATGACCAATGGTAGCCCTCAGATAGTATTGACAAAAACAACTGAAAGAACATTTAATAAGGGGCATGTAGGATGGGCGGTACAATGTTTGATCAACTCCGTACAAGAAGAACACGAAACACATCATAATGATATTCAAACTATCATTGAGAGGCATGCCAAGGTATTTGAGAACCTACCACCTGGACTACCCCCCACAAGAGGCTTCCAACATATCATTGAGTTGGAACCTGGAACGAAATCAATAATATGTAATCCTTACCGACATCCAAAGATTTATAAGGATGAGATTGAAAAAGCCATTAGAAAACTCTTAGAGATGGGGCATATTAGGCCAAGTGCTAGTCCATTTGCTTCTTTAGTTCTGCTGGTCAAAAAGAAGGATGGGACATTAAGAATGTGTATTGATTATTGGAAGTTAAATAAAAAGACCATCAAGAATAAATTTCCGATACCCAGGATCGATGAACTTCATGGAGCCACTTTTTTATCAAAAATTGATTTGAGATCAGGGTACCATCAAATACGAATGAGGGAGAAAGATGTTCAGAAAACAACATTCCAATGCCACTATGGGCATTTTGAATTCTAGCGATACCATTTGGATGCTCCAACCACTTTTCAATCTTGCATGAACCACCTATTTAGTAAGCATCTAAGGAAATTTATCTTGGTTTTTATTGATGATATTCTAATATATAGCAAGAATTGGGAAGAACATCTGCAACATTTAGACATGGTACTTGCCATATGAGAACAATAGTACCTCGTTTCCAAGATGTCAAAATGTGAATTTGGTATGATAGAAATCCTATATTTAGGGCATATAATTAATAAGGATGGAGTCAATGTTGATTAAGAGAAGATCCAAGCCATTATAAGTTGGCCTCCTTCAACCAACATGACACAATTGAGAGGGTTCATAGTTTTTTGCACCTATTATAGGAGATATGTTGAAGGATTTTTGCAACTTTAACCAATTTAACAAAGAAGGGATCTTTTAGTTGGATGGAGCTTGCTCAATCAACATTTGAACGCCTTAAACAAGTGATGAGTTCATCCCCGATTTTGACAATGCCGGACTTCTCATTACCCTTCGTGTTGGAATGTGATGCGTCAGGAGGTGTTGGTGCGGTTTTAATGCAGAATAAACATCCCATTACTTTTGAAAGTCGGAAACTCAAAGAGCATGAGTGGAGATAATATATGATAAAGAAATGTTGGCCATCATGCATGCCCTTGCTAAATTCCGGCAATATTTGGTATAATGAAGATTTGTGGTCAAAATTGATCACAATAGCTTGAAATATTTCCTAGCGCAAATGGACTTAAATGAAAGGCAACAAAAATGGGTTAGTAAAATCCAAGCCTTTAATTTTGACATTGAGTATGTTAAGGGACAAAACAATGTAGTGGCTGATGCTTTATCAAAAAGACCACATTTATACTACATGGTAGAAATCACGGCCGATTGGAAGACATTCATAATGGCATAATACATTAAGGATGAGTGGGCCAATGCAATCTTAGAAGGACAAAATGAAGATGAATGTTATAAAGTAGTAAACGACCTCATTCTCTACAAAGATAGAATCTTCTTAGTGTCGAGTTTCAAAATTAAGCATAAAATCCTAAAGGCCATAAATAATGATCCATTAGCAGGTCATTCTAGTTTTGTAAAGACATACAAACAATTAATGGATCGATTTTTTTGGAAAGGACTTAAAAACGCAGTCCTTAAATACATTTGGGAATGTCCCACTTGCCAACAAAATAAAATAGAACATAACTTTTCCGTTGGGTTGTTGCAACCTTTGCCCATTCCTACTCAAACATGGGAGAGCATCTATATGGATTTCATTTCGGGACTACCCACGGTCTAAGGACAAAGCAACCTTTTTGTAGTCGTTGACCAATTAACAAAATACACTCATTTTTTTCCACTCCCTAAGAAGTATGATGGTCCTATGATAGCTAGAATATTTTTTAAAGAGATTTTTAGGTTTCATGGACCACCAAAGAATATAGTTAGTGATAGGGACATTAGGTTCATGAATGCTTTTTGGCAAGAACTTTTGCAATTGGCAAGTATTGAGTTAAACCCCAAGTACGAGTTATCATCGTCAAACGGATGGTCAGATGGAAGTCGTAAATAAATGGATTGAGGGGTACTTAAGGAATTATGTAATTGGGCAACAAATTGCTTGGGTCAAATGGTTATACTTGGGAGAATTCTACTACAATACTTCATCACATGTCTATTGGAATGTTACCTTTCAAGGCATTGTATGGGTATGATGCTAAAGCCTTGGTAGACTTGGTCATTCCGAATAGTAGGGTTCCCAGAGCCAAGGATCTAATACATCAACATTAAGACATCCTAATAACTCTTAAGGATAATTTTCAACACGCCCAAAATCAACAAAAGTTGTATGCGGATCAACATAGAATAGAAAAAACTTCTTATGTTGGAAATATGGTGTATTTAAAGTTACAACCTTATAGACAATCTTCCCTTAAACAAAGTGGTGCTGAAAAACTCAAGCCTTGATTTTATGGGCCATACCAGATTATAAGAAGAGTGGGAGAGGTAGCATATGAATTGGATTTACCAAGGCATAGCCGCATACATAATGTCTTCCATGTGTTTTGCCTGAAACGAGCACTTGGACAACATATTATTCCTTGCATGGAATTACCCACAATTGATGAGGAAGGTGAATTGAATCTAGTACCATATACTATTCTTAATACTCGTGAAAAGAAGTAAAGAAATAGAACTATCAAAGAATATTTAGTTCGTTGGAAAAATTTGCCAATAGAAGATGCCATGTGGGAAGGAGCAGTAATTCTTGAACATCCCAATTTACAATTGCTTGAGGACAAGCAATTTGAGGAAATGAGGTTTATAATATTCTCAAACACAATTCAACCCTTGAATAAAAAACCAACAATAAGGAAATCGCCACATTCAAGAAGAATTAAAAAATGAGAGATCGTCCCATTTAAAGAGGAGCACCACACTTAAGAAACATACACAACATTAGTTAATTAATTATTAAACAATATTAACTAGAAGGAAGGTCACCATCCTTGGAGGAAACATATCATTTGATGGAAGGCTATGAAGGTATTGATAATCAACAATTGGTAGGAAGGGAATCATCACTCATTCATTCAACTTTATAACCATGTACAAGCATCACCTTTTACATTGCTTTTAAGGACAAAACTCTTTAATTGTATAACCAGATTTTAAAGACGGAACTCTTGTCATCTCACTAACTCAAAGACGAAACCCCTTGAAGATTTACATTCTATTAGTTGAAATTTGAAACTCTAAATTAAACAATTAATAAAATTTCATTTTATTATTTAAAATATTATTTCAATTTCAAAGTCTATATTTATGAAATATTATCTTAAAGGGAATTCCAGGAATCTAAATTATCATATAATATTTCGATTAGGAATATCACAGAGATTGATTGCAGGTAGCATAAATGGCAGGAAATTAGATCATGCGTCGCATGGATCAAGAACTATGTTTTTTGGATGTGCCTGGATAGATTCGTTTGCTTTTGGATAGTACCGACCGACGTTAGTGTTTGAACCCTGATGGATTTGTCTGAGTGGATTGTCTCTTTGTTTTTGTACAGGGTGTTGTGTTTGCTTGTAAACCGTCTCTGTATGCAATCCCGAGGGTTAGTTGTGTGTTTAACTCCAAAAACCTGTCTCCTCTTCTTTGAAACCCTAGGTCCACTTTTGACATTAGGTTTAAGCTTGCAAAATGGGAAAAGTGAGTTTCGTTGACCCCAACCACTTCGCAATGAATAACTAAGCGCTGCCTACATATCCAATATTTCGAAGAAGGAAGTTCAACCGTATGTAGTTCTCTGTTAGGTGTATGTGTGCAATAGTGCTTCTTTTATGTAGTGTCCACTTTTTGTGCCAAAAGACCAAATAAGGGTTTTCCCTAAAATCCACAATGTTTGCAAATAATTACTGAATTCTGATTTAAAAAAAACCCAACAAACCCTAGTTGAAATCAGTGCTCCAAACACATACCAAACACTACCAAACCTTTGGCGCCAAAGTGCAAGAAATATGTAGGCAATTTCTAGCAACCACTTCAACCAATAATCACCACAATGTGGGCAAATATGAGCAACAAACTAAAAATAGGAAAAATGTACCTTTTTACCACGGTAGGAGGATTAAATTCTGATTTAGACTTGCTGAAAATATCTGATTTTTATCTTAGAAAACAACTTTTCCTTCAAATACTTTTTCAAACCTTAGCAAACATCATAGGAAATATGCCAAAAATATATGAATAATTCCAACAACCATTTAGGGCATCCAAGGTGATTAAAATGCTTTCTAAGAGAGTGTCACCCAAGTCAAACAAGGTTGCAATAAATTCAAGAAAAATAATATTCTGGAACTAGGGCCTAGGGCACTCTCAATGACCTCCAAAGCTCGCATACACGAGTCGCCAATGTTAGAAAAAATTATAGAATATTTATTTGACATAAATCAACATTTCAAGAGTCAAATTTGACCATAAACCCTGTCAAATAATTAAATAATAATTCAGAAAATTATTATTTATTTTTCCAGCAAATTAGGGCCTATAAACCCTCACCAAACCTTCACAAATCCTAATGCCACAAGCTAGAAAATTAGCAATAAATTCCAGAATATTGATTTGATCAATTGGACCTCCAATTGACCTCAAAACACTCTCCAAAGACTCCCAAAGCAAATCACCCCACTTCAAGGGCAAGACAAAATATTTCTTTGTGCAAAGGTGGTGTTCCAAAACACATTTTTGAAGATAATTCAGCTCAAACTGCAGTAGCAATTATTGGGCATATATCCCAATCATTCTTCAAGCATGAAGATTCAATATATAAATTCAACATGTTTAAAATGGAAGCCCCCATGTCCATATATAGTCTTCAAAGTCGGGCGACTCACTCATGGAGGCAAAATACTTTTTTAAAATCACTTAACCACTTTTGAAAATATATATATTTTTTCCCCTCCTAGACGACATTTACTCTTTTTCCCACTTATAATATTAAATTAATTGCCAAAATAGATTTAGTAATTAAAATTATTTTAAGGCAATAATTTAATAAATATTTAATTAATTTACCCAATTTACAAGAGTGCTTAAATCACTTTTGGGAAAACAATTAATTAAAATACCTTCTCTCAATATTATTCGAACTCTTAAGTGCAATAGTGGTTAAAACCATTTTTATAAAATGCTTTAGTTGTAAAAATCACTATTTAATAATATTCTCTTAATTAACTAAAATTGCCTTATATGGTCAAATGATTAAAATCACTATTGGGGCAATCTTAATCAATTAATAAAATAAAATCTCCAAAAGTTATCCCTTAGTCTATGGGGAAAAGTAGACTAAAGGTCTTCAATACCTGTTTACTTGTGAACCGGAAATGGGGACATTACATTCTATGAATCCACCTTGTGATCTAGCTTTTGATATTTGGCTTAGGGTTTGAAGAATAATTTGAGCCTTGAAAGACAATTGTATAAGTTGTATTATGTTTTGTAGCATGAATGCTTAGTTTTGTACATCAATGGAGTATTGTACATGAATATGTAAATTGTATGATGATAATGATATTCAATCTATGTGTTGTAAGTGTTGATGCATGTTTCAGTTGTTGGAGATGTCTTAGTTTGGTTAGTATATCATAGTTGATTTCATATAAATGTCTCATTAGTCATGTTACGTGCGTGTACGTGAGTTGTAGTAACAACTCACTTATAGAATAGAAATTATGATAGAATGAGTGTTAATAGGGGTTGTTAAGATTTAGGTAGGATCATATCCTAAAGTGTAGGATATGCAAAGTTGTATATATTTGTTTGATGTCTAATACAAAATGTCTTGGTACAAGCAAATTTTGCCCATCATTGGTATCAGATCACGTACAATAACCCGTGAAAGCCATATGAAATTTTATTGAAACTTCATCTAGCTTGAGTTTTATCGTAAAGAATATTCAAGGGAATTGTTGAAGTTTGTTATTCATGTATATGGTATTATTGTATTAGTCTATGTGATTTGTTGTTTAGTGTATGAAGAAGTGTGATCTAGCTTGGAACTGTGGGTGTTTGAAGAATTATTATCAGAACTTTCTACTTTTATGTGAGAGGCAGATCAACATTACCTATTGTGTTTGAAAGAAGATTGTTGGATTGAGGAAAAGTTATGAATAAATGAGGTCAAATATTTTTGTATTTAAGCTAATCTAAACAGCTTGTACAAGTTTGAAGCGATGGAAAGAGAGCAAAGCAAAGAATGTCTTTTGCTGCATTAACTTATTTGTGCTAGCCTTGGTGACAACATTTTGGCAATTGAATCTTTGGTTTGTTAGAAGCTTTTCTGGGACAAAAGTTACAAGGCCCAAGCCACCGCCTAATTTGCATGGAAAATATAAAAGGCGTTCTTGAGAGGATAAGTGTGAGGTGTTTGAGATTGAGTGAGTGGCATTTTGTTTGTTTGCTGTAAGTGCAAGGAGAATGTGAGGGTGCATAATGAGATGATAGCTGCCTAAAAATAGAAGCATCTAGGAAGATGCACGTCTTCAACAAAATTTATATGTCACATTATTTTGTTTATAGCATGGAGAGTGCTGTCAAAGTGATGCATAAAGGGAAAGGAAGTATGAGTTAAAAATTTTCAACTTCGTGTCACAAATAGAGAGCCACTATCGTGTCATTTTAAAGTGAACTCCAACCATAAAATAAATTGAGGTGATTATTTAATCTTAGGATTAAAGAGGAGCCTTAATTCAAGGTATGCATTTTTAATAATCAATAAATAAAATTATATAATGTGCAAGCATGGTTTATTAGTTTGGGAATGTCCTTCATAAGTCTTAAGGCTTAAGACTTGTTTAGACAGTCAATATATATGTGTTAAGTTACTAGTCATTAGGTTATATAGTTTATTCAATAGTTGATAGGTGTATAATATGTTTAGGTTCTAATAGGATCTTAGCTAATTAGTTTGGCCATCGTATCATTTTATAGTCTTTATAACAATTTGTGTTATTTGTTTAGTGGTATGGTCTATAGTGAGATAGTTTATTATTGTTTCTAGTGTGTCAAAATATTGTGAATTCTATGTCTAGTTTGTTGTGTCATTAGTCATCTTAGTGGGATTAAAAGCATATGTGTCATCTAATGTCAAAGTCAAATATGTCTCTCTTGTAAGGACACATTTTCGGGAGGACCTAACCTAGTCAATTATGACAATCTATTCACATCTGTTTGTAAGGTCACATTTTTGGGAGAATTTGCTCATCAAATGCGACATGCAATTTGACTGACCCTATTGAGCTAAGTTAAACAGGGGGTTGGAGGCCAATCATGATCTCAAGTTTGCCACTAAGTTGGAGATTGACAATTTGCTATTATAGTGTTAAAACGAAGTGCCCAAAACACAACACAATTGAAGAGTTGTTAGTCATTAGCGATAGTGATGTCGTATTGTAATAATATTTTTTGGATAAGACTGTGACAGTGATGATATACTATGGCAACAGATGTTTCAGAAAGATAAAAAAAACTAAAGCGAAGAATGGTGTCTAGTGGCAGTGATGATTATTTTCTTGTTCGTGATCAAGTCGCAATATTCAAGTACAATGGTTGCAAACACGTTTAGGGAGGTGACCAATACCCACTAAAGCTGTAGTGAGAACATAGCCCCGCTAATTGATTTGTACGTGCTTAGTGAGGCCTAGCCAACGAGAGGAGCAGATTTGAAAAGAGAAGTGGAGGCCCATGCAACACTTGTAGTGAGTAGTGTGTATATCCCTACTCACTTTTTGTATAGGTCAGTATGGCTTAGTTTGGTTGATCTCGTTGTGAACCATGTTTGTCCATTCACAATTCCACAGATTGGATTGCGTGTTTGTCCCTATCCACATCTGTTAGTATGAGTTTGGACTAGCGTGTGTCCCTATCCTTGATCAAAATTTTAGTAAGGCCATTCTCACTACCCTTGTTGGATTAGCAATATGTTCCCATCCTTAGATGTTCATTTAGAATTGGTGTGTAACTTAGTTCTCTTGTAGTATTGTTCCTTTCCTTTGAACTATGTATGTACTAAGTGCAGGAGGGAAGGGGCGGGCGTAATATTGGAGATATCTTATTTTGGTTAGTACATCATAGTTGATGTATTAATTATATAATTGTCTTATTAGTAATGTTAGGTGTGTGTACGTGAGTTGTTCCTATGAGTGTTAATAGGGGTTGTTAAGATTTAGGTAAGATCATATTTCTAAATGTAGGATATGCAACCTTGTATATATTTGTTTGATGTTTAATACAAAGTATCTTGGTATAAGCAAAATTTTCCCATCATTAGTCTCTATATCTTCTTATATCAATGGGGTTCTTGGTGTTCTCTTGTTGTGCCTCGGGCGGGCACCTAAGTCTTTTGGCTTAGGTGATACGTTGACGATGTGAGTGTTCATATCTATTGCGCATAATCTGTTTTGCTCAAGATTGTGGAAAGGAAGATCAAAATAGCACAACAAAGTCCTCCAAAAGTGACCAACAAACTTGGTCTCTATCTGACACTATGCTTTTAGGCAACCCATATACTCTTGACTCTTACTAACTCTCTGAAAAACAAGTTAACAATATTTATGGTATCATTGGTTTTGTTATATGCAATGAAATGTGCCATCTTTGAAAACATGACCATAACTACAACAACTAAATTATTACCCTTTTGATTGAGGCGTAATCTCAATAGAAAATCCATACTTATGTCCTCCCAAGGTCTTTCGGGTATATGCAATGGCTTGTACAATCCGGCATTCTTCCTTGTACCCTTGACATACTGACATATGCTGCAATTTTGTACAAACTTATATGTGTATCAACTTTGGCCAATAGTGGCCCTTATTCAGCTGTGCCAATATCTTATCCAGGCAGAATAACCAGCCAATTCCCCAACATGCTTCTCTTTTATAGAGTTCTCTCTCATTGATCCTTAGGTTATACTCAACTGCCATCCTTTGAGCAATAAACCATCCTGTAAAAAGAAATTCAGCCACGGAGTTATGTCCATGCTGGTTGGGCTCTTACATGCTGTTAGTGCATCTCTGAAAACAACATCTTCCTTGTATAATTCCTTCATGGAATCAAATACCTATATGCATTTCAGTAAATAGAAGACGACTTCTACTCAATTCATTTGCAACTTTTTTAGATTTTCCACTTATATGTTTTAAAACAAATGAGTAACTTTGAAGGATTTCTATGCATTTTATATGCTTTTGATTAATTCTACCTCGAGTGTTGATAAACTGCAATGGTTGATAATTTGTGTACAAGACAGACTCCTTGGGTAGCAAGTAGTGTCTCCATTTTTTTAAGAGTTGCACAATTACATTTAACTTTTGATCGCACACATAACATTTCCTCTTTGTATCATTCAGCGTGTCACTGAAATAAGATACAAGTCTGCCCTCTTAGCTCCAAAGGGCACCTATCGTTGTCCTACTAGCATCACAATCAACTTGGAACACCTTGTTAAATTATGGTAATGCCAAGATTGACTGTTCGGTGACCTTTTTCTTTTAAATTGCAAAACTCTTCTCAACTTCAGCTATCCATTTGAACTCCTTTCTGTCACCTCTCATTGATTTGAGTTTTTGATGCATGAATTCTACTGAAATTTCTAATGAATTTCCAGTAGGAACTAGCTAACCCATGAAAACATCTAGCTTCAAACATGCTCTTTGGTGTTGGTCACTCCAAGATAGCCTTCACCTTTTTTGGATCCATTTGTCTTTGGATACCACAAAACACAAGTAAACCAACTCCGTTTACATGAAGCTGCACTTTTTCAGGTTCACAATTAGCTTTTCCTCTCTTAATCTTTGCAACACTTGTTTCAAATGCATTATATGTTCTTTTGTCCTACTGAATATAAAAATATCATCCAAATACATGATTACGAATTTACCCAAATGTGGTTTCAGCACTTCGTTCATGAGTCTCATGAAAGTTCTTTGTGCATTTGTCAATCCAAATGGCATGACCATCCATTTGTACATACATTCTTTTGTTTTGAACAGGGTTTTCCACTCATCATTTTCATGGATTCAATTTGATGATACCCACTGTTTAAATCAATCTTGGTGAAGTATTTTGCTCCACTAAAATAGTCCATACAATCATCCATTTGAGGTAATGGAAACCTTTACTTGATTCAGATTGTTATTTTGTTGTTTGCTTGTGTCAATTGGCTAAAGGCCAAAATATTCTTCCGGCCTTGTGGTTTGGCGTCTCCCTTTTGCTATGGAATATTTGGAAAGAACACAATCACAGGATCTTCCGATAGAAAAGTAGAGATATCAATTTGGTTTTGGGAAATGGTCAAAATCAATATTGTTGAATCTATAAAACGTAAGATTAGTTTGCCACAACCCCTAACACCGGAATGGGAACACTTATGTAGCCAACTCCCAATGCAACCTTCTATCTCTTCAAGGAATGCTTTTAATTAGAAAAAGAAAGCTCAATAGGAAAGTCATTGGACAACACCCCCTTATGGGTATGGGAAGCTAAACACGGATGGTGCTTCATGAGGAAATTCGGGACAGGTTGGTGTTGTAGGTATTGGTAGAATATCAGATGCATCTGTTGCCTTTATTTTTGCAAAAAAGCTAGAATATACTACCAATAATATGGCGGAGATCAAAGCTATTTATAGAGGGATGCCAGAAGCTTGAAAAATTGGTGGGCAAAAATTGCAAATTGAATCAGACTCTAAGGTGATTGTGGGGTTGTTATCAGAGCTTGAGGGAGATCCTAGTAAAAATTGGCAAATAGCTAGAGAAATGGGGAAAATTCGTACTTTGCAAAATAAGTTTCAAGAGACTTATTTTTGTCATGTTCCTAGAGCAAGTAATAAAGTGGTTGACAGTTTGGCTAATTGGGCGCTGGATAATCACAATATTCTTTGCTATGGTGTGCCTCCAATCTGGTGGTCAAGCAAGTTGCAAGATTTGAGAAAGATTCTGGATTTGGATATGCATCAATGAGTGATTATTGGATATCCTTTATGTTCAATGCCCAAGCTTGGGCTATTAGTTTTCAAGCTTGGCATATTCGCATGTGTACTCTTTGAATTGGTTTTAATATAATTTTTGTTTTTTTATATAAAAAAAAAAAATTGTTTGTTTGCTTGAGAATTAGTGCACATTCTCTTTTCTCCACCTTTTTTTTTTGGCACTTATAATGTTGGAACTGCACATGAGCTCAAGCTTTCTCTTATCAACTCCTCCAAAAACTTTTGAACTTGATTATTTACCTCTTCATTTTCTGTGGTGTCCATCTATATATTGCTTTGTTTGGGAGACTAGCTCTTGGGATCAAATCATGTGATGACTAATACGTCTCATTAGTGGTAGTCCTTCTGGTTGATCATTGGAGATGATTTGAACATATTCCTTCAACAAGCTTGTCACTTAAGTTGGCATTTCGCTTGTTTTATCTACTGTCCCATCTTGAATTTGTTTGGGAATGAAAGCAAAACATTCTACATCTTGCTTTACTATATTTAAAAACTGTTTTTTGGAAATTAACAAGAATTTTGTTGCTACTGTTCCCGCCGTCATTTTCTTTCAATAGGCTTAAATTAAACTTTTGCCATTTTTTTCAAGTGTATGCATTTGCTCTTATAGCTTTCTAGCTGTGTTGCAGGGGTACGCCCCCCAGGGCGACGCCTCCTGTTCGGAGGCGCCTCCGGCACGGGGACGTCCCGGGGACGCCCGGAGTTTTCTTAGAGGCGCCCGTCGGCGTGCCGAAAACGTCCGGCAAGCCGGCAGGCGCCTCCTGGACGACTCCGGGCGTACCCGGGGCGCCTCCGGGGCGTCCCCGACATTTCCCGGCGACTGCCGCGGAAAAAAATAAAAAAAAAAGAGGAAAACGCGCCAAAAAAAACCCTAAACGCGTAAAAAATCCTAAATGCGAAAATCGAAAACATGGAGAACCTTATAAAAAACATGCGTCCTTTCTGCAAAACACACCAAAAAAAAAATCGCGATCATTTGTGCCGCGGAAGACAGCGTCGTGAAGAGAAGACTGTCTGCCAGTGCCGCGGAAAACAACGTCGTGAATAGAAGACTGTGCCGCGAAGAAGATAAGCTCTGAAGGTAGTTTGCGGCCTGCAGGTGAAGACAGCGTGGAGTGTTAGTTTGCGGCTTGCAGGGGAAGACAGGGTGGAGTGAAGCCGCGCTCCAAGACCAGACCAGGTATGTTAATTTTTTTTTTCATTTATTATTTACTATTTAGTATTTAGTTTTAAAACTATATATTTTTTTAAATTTGTATTTAATATTTAATAAATTAATTTTAAAATTTACAAATTGTTTAAATTTGTATATAATATTTAATAAATTAATTTTAAAATTTTCAGTTTAACTATAGAATATTCAATATAAACTAGAAATTTATTTAAAT
This sequence comes from Torreya grandis, assembly GCA_037957365.1. Lineage (NCBI taxonomy): Eukaryota > Viridiplantae > Streptophyta > Pinopsida > Cupressales > Taxaceae > Torreya > Torreya grandis. The sequence continues at coordinate 4,493,209 of JARHVA010000711.1, forward strand.
TTGTATTTAATATTTAATAAATTAATTTAAAAATTTTCAGTTTAACTATAGAATAATAAATATTCAATATAACTATTAAAAATAAAACAAAATATAATATTAAAAATTTAAATAATATTAAAAATTTAAATTAAATACTATTTAGTTTTTAGTTTTTACATTTTTAAATTTTTAATATTCTAATTTATAATTTATTTTAAATTTACAGTTTACAACTTTATTTAAGTAGTATTTAAATTTTATTTTTAATATTTTTTAATTTTAATTTTTTTTTAAAATTAAAATTTATTTATTTAATTTAAATTTTTAATTTAAATTTTCTACAATGTTAAAATTTGTAATCGTATTAATTTGTAATCGTATTAAAATTTAATTTAATTTATTTTTATTGTTCTTGTTTCACTTTTCATAAATATTTAATAAATTATGATTTAAAAAAATCATTATCAAATGTATATTTTTGAAAAATATAAGTTTCTAAGTTCTAAGCCTAATTTCTGCGTATGCTCTTCTCTCGCGCGTAATTGCGATCTTGAGAATCAGAAACAGAGTTAGTTGCATTGCATTTATTTTTTATTTTTTTAAGTTTAAATATTTAAAAAATCAAATGTATATTTTTTTATGTTTCTAAGTTCTAACCCTAACTTTTGCGTATGCTCTTCTTTCGCTTGTAATTGCGATCGTGAGAATCAGAAACAAAGTTAGTTGTTATTCATTTTAATTTTGTATATTTTTGCTTGGTTCTAGAATCTAATTTGATAATTCATAATTAGGATATCTATGGCATCCAATTCAATGTCAGGAAGAGAGCATGATGAAGCAAACCAAGCTGAAACTTCACTTCAAGTGAAATATGACCCTGCCTCCCCTCTGTAGAAACATGTGACGATACTTGAGATCATTGCTGGAGGTGGGACTCGTGTGTGGATATGTAATGATTGTCATTCCACATTCAAATCCTCGTATACTCGAGTCAAAACTCATTTGACTGGGGTTGGGCCATCAGGGATCAGAATGTGTGATAAAATTTCCAAGCCAAAAATAGTTGAGTTCTTGAAAGAGCAAGAAGAAGCTGATGCAACAGTTGCTTCAAAAAACCGTTCTAAAACAATACCTCTTCAAAGAGGTAGATCAGGGAGACCACCCATAACACCTGCAGCGGCGAGTCATCCTTTCATTGAAAGTCAAACTCGAGCTCATTCAGTTGCAATACCAGAAGCTGATGATGATGCAGATTCCACTCCATGAAAAAAATCAAAAGGACTATTGGAAAAAGCTTTCAATGTCGCACAGAGGGACATTGCTGATGAGTTGATTTCTAGATGCATTTATGCATGTGGACTGCCCTTCAATGTTTTGAGATCGCCTTATTGGCAACAAATGTTGAAAGCGGTCAATGAAGCTCTACAAGGTTACAAAGGCCCTAACTATGAGAAAGTTCGCACCACACTCTTGGCCAAAGAAGTAGAACATATTCACACTTCTTTGCAACCAATTAGAGATTCGTGGAAGGATTTAGGGGTGTCCATTATCTCAGATGGATGGAAAGATGCTCGAAACAGGCCTTTGATCAATGTTATTGCAGTATGCCCTAAAGGGGCAATGTTCCTGAAGGCAGTGGATTGTGAGGGCGAAGTGAAAGATGCTCAATTCATTGCAAACATTTTGATAGAAGTTATTGAGTCTGTGGGCCCCCAACATGTTGTCCAAGTCATCACAGACAACGCAAAGAATTGCAGAGCAGCTGGATTGATTATAGAGGGCAGATATGAGCACATATTTTGGACACCTTGTGTTGTCCACTCCCTCAACTTGGTGCTGCAAAAGATTGGTAAAATTCAATGGATAGAGCAACTTTATGCAGAGGCCAGTGACATTCAAACATTTGTCACAAATCATCACATGTCTCAGGCCATCTTCAGGAAATTCTCAAAGTTGGAGTTGTTGAAGGTAAGAAATTCCGATTCGAAAACAAATTCTTAGTCTTACTTTTGAAGTTCTTAATTTTGAAGTTATAACTTTTTATTTTTTAATTCTAGTTGTTTATCAACGTTTATAGTTTGGACAATTAAACTTGGCCTTATTTTTTTTTGTAGATTGTTGAAACTAGATTTGCCTCTCACACGCTCGTCTTGAGATGACTTGTGAAGGTGAAAGAGGCACTAAGCAGTATGGTGATAAGCAATGTTTGGGGTGTGTGGAGGCAAGCAAGCACCACTGGTATTGAAAAAGCCAATAAGATCAAAGCATTGATCCTTGATGATAACTGGTGGACCAAGATTGAATATGTGCTCAGTTTTACAGAGCCTATTCTATCTATGATCCGATTTACGGATACAGATGCAGTGTGCATGGGAGAGGTTTATGATGGGATTGATTCCATGCTTGAAAGTATGAGAGACATCATACAAAATAAAGAGCAAGACCCAGAAGAAATGTTTTATAATGAAATCAAGACGTTGGTCATGAAGAGGTGGAATAAAATGACCACCCCATTACATCTCCTTGCTTATGCTCTCAATCCGAAGTATTATAGCAATGAAATACTTCGGCTACCCAATAGGCAACGACCATATGATGATGTAGAGGTTGCAAATGGAACTAGGCAAGCATTCAGAAGGCTTTTTCCTGATCCATCTATAGCTAGTGCGGTCCGCAACGAAATGGCCATGTTTGTAGCTTCAGAGGGCAGCATGGGAGAAATTGAGGCTCTTTTTGACAAATCTAGTTTGTCTCAAATCAAGTGGTGGTATGTACATGGCCATGATGCCAAGTATCTGCGACCTATTGCAATCAAGATTCTGTCACAGGTATTCAATTTGAATTAAATTAAAAAAATCATTAAGTTATTGACATTTTTTTTTACATTGTTACAAATTTTAAATTCAAAAATTCTAACAATTAACAACTTTTTTTTGTGATAGGTGGCTAGTAATTCTTCAGCAGAGCGGAATTGGAGTACATATGGATTTATCCATTCTGCTAAAAGAAACAAGTTGGCATCCAAGAAAGCTGAGGATTTGGTATTTGTACATTCCAATTTGCGCCTCCTTTCACACAAGTCTGAGGACTATATGCGAGGGCCTAACAAACTTTGGGATATCCTTCCAGAGAATATAGACTTGGATGCCACCACATCTACATTTGCCCAAGTTTCATTACTTGGTGTGGATGATGTTGATGACAATGAAGAGAATTCAACACTAGGGGTGGAGAGTGGAGCTAGTGGGAGTTGTCCAAGTGGAGCTAGTGGGAGTAACATTCATAATTATTAATTATGAATATGAGGATTATCTAGATGAATTATGAATCTATGATTTAATCTACATTTGCATTTTGAAAAGCCCGAATGTCTTTGCAATGTATACTTTGAACATTTTGAAATTTGAAACAATGAATGAACAAACACTATGTATTTACTATTTTCAAGTGTTTTACAAAAAAATTGAGTAATATGCATATATATATATATATATTTAAAAAAAAAAATAAAAAAAAAATATATATATATATATAGAGACGTACCCACGACGTATCCAAATCAAGGTTTTTGAAAAATGACGTAACCGCGTACTCGAATCGTACCCGTACCCGTACTCGTATCTAAACAACGTAGCTTTCTAGTCAAATTGCTATGGTCTACCCAACAAAAAATGACACATCCATGGGCATAACATCACACGAAAACTCATCTTTGTATGACCCAATCTGAAAATGGACTACACATTTTTCATTTACCAACACTTGACGATTGAAGCCATGGCACTTTATACGGATTTGGGTGTATTGCTTTTTTTTAACCAAGTTTATCTACCATGTCATTTGACCCTAGATTATCTGTGCTACCACTATCAACAATAACTTTGCAGCACTTACCTCCTGATTTACAACTAGTTAAGAAGAGACTCTTCCTTTGCATTGGCTCATTGTCCTTTGCTGGTTTTAATAGCACAATCTTCATTGTGAGAGCTTGTCCATGTTCCGGTTCTTTTGTATGTTCAGGTGATGCAAATGATTCTTCATATGCTTGGACATGAGTGCTGGCCTCATTTCTCCTATGACCATCATTATGTGCTGGTGGGCATTCATAAGCCCTATGAACAACTTGTTTGCATCTGAAACATGTACTAGTGAAACCTCTTCCTATACCATGCCCTCCTCTTCCTCTTGAGGGTATAATCTGCCTCTTTGTGCATGGCTGTGATTATGAGGAGTTCTAACTTCTACTTCATGGTAATGCTGTTCTCTTCCAACTTTTGGCTGATTTCTTCCTTTGGAAAACCTTCCTCTACCCCTTGCTGTACTTTGTTGTCTTCGACACAACTTCTCCTCAACTGTCAATGCAAACTAATAAGCTTCTTCCACGGTATTGAACCGTACCCTACTCAACTCATCTTGAATGTTTAGTCTCCCCTCAGTGTGACCAGACCGAATGGTAATCTTGTACAACTCCTTGATATAATCCTTAAAACTGAGCTCCCTATCTCAAGTTATGTAATTTCTTCAGCAAGTCTAATTGGTAATCAACATGATTTTTTTCCCTATGAATTTAGCAACCATTTTATCTTATTGGGTGATTTTGTATTTGCCTCTTCTATTCCTCTCAATTTGTACTTCTTTCCTTCATAGGGCTCCATGATCTTTCAACTTTATTTGAGCCACCACCTTCACTCTTCTTGGATCATTGACACGATCAACCTCAAAGTATTCTTCTATCTCTATGAGCCAATCTATCAATTTCACAGTGTTGAAAGTTCTGTAGACACCTAAATTTGGTATTAGACACTTTGGCAACATCAACATTGGCACACTTTGACAACTTGGACATTGCGTACACATGTGACCCTTGGGCACAATTTCTCTTATCCATCTATTCATTTGTTGTCTTGCCCAACCTTATCTGCTAGATATACTTATTTAGGATTAGTCCAGTCTCTGCAAGAACATTCCAGAATCCTAACTAGACGTTCACCATATTCCAGCTCATTGATTTTCACTCTCAAGATGGTATCGGCAATAGTCGGACTGTTACAGTTATCGTAGGTGTCTTATCTTTTGCCGATAGCGTCCAAGAACACTTAACGACTATTTTGCAAATTGGGAAGTTTCCATTAGGTCGGTCTAGACATATTTCATTGGTCAGTCATAGCAGAAAATATCATAGTTCCACGGAGTTTCCTGATGGGGGGATGCGGGGATGGGGACGGGGAGCCCAAGTTTGGGGATGGCGGTGGGGGAGTGGTGCTGAAATACATATAGTACTTGAAAAATAAGTTATAAAAAGATGTATAAGGAATAAGTATATTGCATTGAACATCAACAATTTAACATTGTGATTTAATCATTTAAGTTTCAAGTTTGATCCATTGAACCAATGAACATTGAACATTAAACAATAAACAATAAACAATAAACATTAAACATTGAATTTTCAAAATTACGTAGTTCTTCCCTAGGTGTTGGCATGTGTGTGCACAAGGGTGCAATATACAATATGCAAAGGCATACAATGATCTAATTTGTAACTTAACAAATACTACTCATAGGTTGTTCGTTGAGTGTTTCAGACTTGTAATATGACTGCTCCTATGACTGATATGAAAATATGAAAGATTAGGGCAATAGAACTCAGTTGTGCAATCAATTGAGTGAACTTGAATAGGTGCTTGCTTGGTATTTGCTAGATGAATAATGAGTAGGCTTAGATATTTATACCACAATTTTGAAAATATCTCACGATAGAGTTCAATAAGACAAATAGACCGATCCATAGGATTTGAAAGATTTACAAATTAAATGACTTTTGAGGATTGAACACTTGATAAGAATTTGGACACTTGTGTCGACACAAGTGTTCCTATGTGGGACGCAAGTGTCTAGCAGGTTAGGAAGCTTTTGAGGATTTGAAACTAACATTGAAGGATATATATCAGGTTTTAGGCTTTCTGTACAGTGCAGGAGATCTGGGTCATCAAAAATGATAGGGTCGGACCATAAGATAAATAGTTAGGCATAGTGAGATGGCGAACACAAGCCTTTCAGTAGCAGGAAGATCTAGAATTGAAGGGTAGACCTTTGATAGGTATTTGTCAAGTATACAAGATTGAGATGCTATATAAATCATATATCAGTATCTACACCCACAACCCCCAAAAACACCCAAAAGTCCCCAAAATGGCATGCTAAAAACAAGTTTTACATGGTTCTCTTTGACGGGACTGGGTTTGTCCAGTTTTGGCACAATGCATGCATCCAAAGCATCATAAATGATGCCTCCTATCCTTATGAAACCTCCGTTCAGCTCCCATCTTGCACATAGTTAAAATACAAAGTTTTTGATCATCACCGCTCTAAACCAGTTGGGCTTGAAATGAATTCAAGTTTTGTTTTATTGACACATGTCCATCAACAACCCTCGTGTAATACGCTTTGAGATAAGTTTGAAACGGTCCATGCCTTTCCAAACTTGACTTGGCCATGCAAAGTGTTTGACGACATGCCAATTCAGAATTTTTGAATTTTTTGGATCAATGATCATGCTCAAAATTAGATTCTGCTGTGATTGATGACAAGATGAGGTTGTGAAGATACATTGAATTATTGGAGACCCTCTTCTACCTTGCAACAAAATGAAAACATAACATGCTTAGTTCAAAATGACATGTTAAAGCTTGTAATTTGATGTGAAACTTGAATTCCAAAACACACATCTAATGGCGTATTAACACTACATATTTTTGGTTGATGCAAGATTGCAGATCACACCTGGATGTCCCTGCATCACAAACTGTCTTAAGTGTTCACATGATTTCAATATTGATTCAACTAGATGCGAGTATGCTTGGAATCCTCTTTTTGACAGCTTGTATATTACAGAGATCAAGGGTGATATGACAAATGTAGCTAGAATATCTTGCCTATTTTCAATACTAATCTCAGAAAACCTGCTTATTGGATAATGTAACTCTTAATGCCACACCAGCAGGATGTAAATTCTGTATACCATAGCTGACCACCTGCGCTTTCGAAATATTGTCTAACACAACAATTGCAATGCATGATTGATATGCACAGGCAATGATTGCTTAAATTTTTCTTGAAGTTCAGCTTCAGCTACACAACGTTGTCCAGATAACCATAGCGATTAATTTCTTCCAGTACTTTTAGTAGAGGAAATAGGATTTGTAACTAGCTGCAGAAGAAAAATAATTCTGAATTTGAGTAATATGTTCATTTTCCCAGTAAGAATGTGAAATAGAATGAGCTGTAATATCTGGTGCTCTTTTTTCAGGCACTAACAAATGGTAGGCCTACGATGGTGGAGTTCTATGCAGATTGGTGTGAAGTTTGTCGTGAACTGGCTCCTGATGTGTACAAGGTGGAGCAGGAGTTTAAGTAAGTTACAAATTTATCTTTACCTGCAGATATCAAGTCTGTATTTTTTAAGGTGCAGCCATATCAAATTTATTTTTGATAGAGCATTAGTGCAGTTAACAACCTCAAAAAGAGGACCATCGCATGTCCTCTGGCCATAGAACTTACCTTGGATGTATGTCCATTCACTGCAGTCAAAAAACATTTAGGCTGTCTGTGGCATCTACTAGCTAGTATCAACAGTATAATCTCCACTCAGCGAGAACCTTAATACCTACCTTTATATAATTGGAATTAGACATGTTAAGAAGATTAGCCACTAAATTGGATTCTGGTTCACTGCAAATTTCCCTCGCCCTGTAATGTTCTTGCCATCTAAGTATCTTTTAAGTGGATCCTTAGGGGAAGTATGTCTCGTAAGAAGTGCCTTCAATGAGCAATTGTTGTTGTTTGACCAAGGACGTAGGTACAGCGCCATCAAAGTTGCATTTGCTGTACCCAAAGGATGTCTTCTAGACCATTATTGCCTTTTCTTTTTTATTTACTAGTGGTAGATCTGATAGTGTTTTGGTATGTATCGAGTCATTCCAATTGCTTTTCCTAAGACATGATACACGAAAATCATTACAAGCTGTACTTGAGTATAGCACATACATCACACATGTTATGTGGGCCAATAGTTTGCAATTTGATACACTACCAATATCTCGAGGAATGTATTCTCCTTTTCCTTGTTCTGAAGTAAGATTGTAAGGTTGTGGTTTTGAACAACATGAAAAGGGTTTGATTGGCAAAAGGAGCAATTCAAGACAACATTTTTGGCCACATCTAACCATAATATTTTTTTAAGAACTGCTGACTATCTACTCACCAAAACCTAAGATAAGTATGCATTGAACTTGAACATGACCTAACATTGCGCATGTAGAATTGACTAGTGCATTATAACTCCTTAGATGATGCCATTCTTCTGGAGTGTTATTTTTCAGCATTATGGTACCTCCAGGTGCCAATAGACTGGAAAGTAGATGTTTTTTCTTTACACTTTTTTTTTCTTTTGAAATGAGAATTTTTTTTTGCATAAAACTCTTTTTTAAATTGTGGCCACAAGCACTTAGAGATATTGCATATAATGTTTATAAAAGGACATCTATGTGAAACATGACTATAATAGCTCATGTGTTTTGTATTGGGCCTAGAAACATGTCTCTGCATATACAAGCCTCTATGTAGGTAAAAGGTAGAAGGCTGTTCTAGATCCAACATGTAAACATGACGTTCGGCAACACAGCCTATAGGCTGTAGACAAGAAGCTGCTATTGTGTAACACAATAAGTAATCTAAATTGCAACTAAGATTTGTGATGGGTCTGGTAATATGTTCCTACACATGCAACTTTTAGTTAGAGAGAAGGGTAGAATACCTTACTAGCATTGGCATTAACTAGGTAGTAAGCAAGAGCTGTGGTGATAAAGGCAAAGGCCATACTAAAGTCAAGATAAAATTAAAGTATATGGTAGCAAGCATGTGCTATAACATAAATAAGATGGAACTGTTGACAATTTTGCCCCCACAGGTCAAATTGTCACCCCTACTATTCGGAACTTTGCTATGGTGCCAAGTTTGTCTTGTGAATCAGTTTTGGGGTTCTTAAATGTGCATTTGCAGCCACCCAAGTGACAATCTACAACAGTTTGAAAGGGTTTTCCTCCTCTTCTAAGCATCACGTACAGCCAAAAGCCAAGACATACAAGCTGTAAGTTTATTTATTTTGTCTTCCCAAGGATTTATTCGGGCTATCAGAGGTGGACTATTTCTTCGGACATTTTGTCTGAGAGAAAGAGCTCTCAAAGGACTATGTAAAAGTCCGAAAAATGACTAAGTGGCAGTCGTTCAAAGTTTATTTTCTTCGGACTTTTTGTCCGAAGGAAAAAGGAAAAGCACAGTTGAAAAGACCCAAAGGGCACTTGCCCTTTGGGAAGGTCCAATTCAAAAGTCCCGAAGGGTATGTACCCTTTGGGTTGGTTCACTTTATGGTTTTCAAGTCAAGACAATTCATCCGGAGGACAATTTCAAAAAGCCCGAAGGGCAACTGTCCTTGTGGAAGGCACTAAAGTGGCGAGAGGACCTTTCATTTTCAGAAACCCTGAAAGGTATGTGCCCTTGCGGGGGACACTTCAAGCACGAAGAAGACCTTGGCAAAAGTTTCGAAGGATAAAATCAAATTTTTCGAAGGACACCTGCCCTTGCGAAGGGCACTTGGTCGGTGGCAGGACCCCTTCAAAAGTTTCGAAAGGCACTTTTGAGGATGAATAGCCCTTGCGGAGGGCACTTTGCAGCGAAGTGGACCTTTTCCATTCTTTCGAAGGGCACTTCTGGAAGAACCTTACCCTTGCAGAAGGCATCAGGGGACTAAAAGGACCAAATCAAGAAGCCCGAAGGGCATTTTTGGGAAGCAGGTGCCCTTGCGGAGGGCACCTTCATAAAGCGAAGGACAAAAACAAAGTTACATGCCCTTTGGGGAAAGATAGCCAAAGGAGACGAATTCTTTCGGACAAAAAGTCTGAAGGAATTCATTTCCTTGTGCCTTTGCTTTATTTCTATCGGGCTTTTCCTCAGGTATATCCTCCGTCGGATCTTTTTTTTGAATTCCTTCGAACTTTTTGTCCGAAAGAATTCCTTCGGACAAAAAGTCCGAAGGAATTCGGGAGGGACAAAAAACCTGATAGAAAAGACAAGGGCACAAGCAAAGAACCAAAAGCCCAAAAGCTAAAGCATAAGCAAAGGCCAAAAAAAGAGAAAAGTAAATAGAAGCACAAGAAAATATAAACACAGAGGCCCGACCAAAATAAAGCTCAAATCCCAAATTAAAACAGAACACGGGAAAAGTCAAAGAACACACGAAGTGAACTGAGCATGATCAATAGCATGAACAGAGATGTAAGCACAAACAGGACTGAACCAGAACTGAACAAGAAGCAAGACAAAGGCAGGATGAACAAAGATCATGCACAGATTAATGTGAGTGACTCCAACGAAGTGAACACGTTTAAGAAAACAAGCATGCTTCAGTTCTGAAAATAGAGTTGTCTTGCATGATGAACGGGCAAAGTGTTGAACGTTTCAAACAGCCAGAAGTTTGATGCACATGAAGGAGCTTCCAAAAGAGGACATGGTCCATTTCCAGCGCTTCACATGCAAAGAAAATCCATTATTGACTTGCTACAACTGCAGTTATTTTCAGTTTTAGTTCTCTTCTATTTTCTACTCTTTTCTTGTAAATTATGCTATTTAAACAGGGTTTTTAGCCTATCCTTATCATCCATCCCTCTCTTGGTAAGACCAGACTCTGCCATTGGTGAGTTGTGTAGCCTCTTTAATCAATAGGATTGTACTTTCAGATTTCGAGTGTTGGCATAGTGTACATTCATTCAGCAATTTGCATACGTGGTAGATTTCTCTCCCTTCCCAAATTCTGATTTGTACCTAGTTGCTAGCTTATCATGTTATGTAGATCATGTTCAGTGTTTTATGTCTTTTGCTGAAGCTGTAAGTGGATGTTAGGTGGCTGCAAAGTGTCTTGTATTAGACCTCTCTCCATAGTTTTCCCTCACATTTTTGTCATTGCATCGAACCTTCTCATGAAATACTTATGCATAGTGATCAATTGAAATCAAAGGTCTTCCTTTTCCCTTGTTCGTTCAGTGTTCAAGGTTCCAAGTAGGGTGGATCAACATTCTGGTGTATCATCATCATTAGGCAGGATTTCCCCTTCAAGTTTCTTTCTCCCTTTTCCATGGTAGTCCGCAACGCAGAGTAGAGATCCTCATTGATATATCTTACATGAACCAACTTTCTCAGGAGGTTCTTCTCACCATTGAAGCACCCACCATTGTGAGAAGATCCCCTTGTTTCAACTGGAGAGAGGATTAGCCATTTCAGCACGTCTTCGATTCAGGGTGCAACTCCAGGTTGACAACATGAACATACAACATACATAATAAAATTGTAATAAAAATAAATGGGGTAGGGCAAACAAATACTTTCCTTGAGTCGATTTTTTGGTGTATTAATCTCGTCCTTGGCTTTGAGCACTTTGTGAGAGATGGTTGTCGGTGGAGCCAAGTAAGATAGAGGAAACGCTAAGTAAACCACAATTGGGGACTCCAAAGGCTTGGTGTACTTGGTCAACATAACTCCTATTTTTGAATTTCCAAAGCTTTTATTACAACTTGTCTTCCTTTGGTGAAATCCTTTACCACATTCCTCTTTATCTTCCTTGAGGGGATTTGCATGTGTAGGCAAAACAAAAGTAGCTGCAACTCTTAAAGAAATGACCAAGTTTATCCTATAAATGTGGGTACGGATACCTAGATCATGTTCCGATGATATTGAACAAAATAGGGGATAAACAATATGTCATTGATTGGGTCGATGAGGTAGGCCAAAGCAAGGTAAAAATAATATGTTGTTGGCCATAAGAAAGCAAATTAATAGGGGGTTAGAGGAAGGATAAGGCATATGGTATGAAGGTGGTGGATAGGTACCCATGACACATCTCATAGGTTGGTGCAAAATCGGTCCACACCAATCCCGAAGATGGGAGATGAATGCAGCAACAAGTCCTGGACAAAAGAAATTTTAGTAAAGAGAATTTAAGGTCTATATGCGTTTCACTCACTTTTTTTTATAAGGGGCTATTTCTATTAATGAATGATATTATCAACTAGCAAGCTAAACCTCATAGTTTTGCATGTGCTTTACATTTGGTTTTGTAGGTGCCTCCAAACCCTTTTATTCACATATGTTGTAGATCCATGTTATCTACCGTTATCTCCATTATTTTCTTGTATTTCTTGTATCATCCTCTTAGTATTAGTGTAGTGGTGTCATTTTGGTATTTTGAAATGGTTTGGTGCAATTTCCTTGCATTCAGTTTGGTTTTTTTTTCCTCCCTTTTCCCCTTGTCTTCATCCGTTTGTATTCAAATTAAAGAGAAGTAAAACCTTCATTTTGTCATTCCTCTTTCTATTTTGTTCTCTTGCATCAAAAAAAAGAGGAAAACTTTCTTGTCTTGTTTCTCCTTTTTTTGGGTACACAAATGTGGTTGATGGGTCCTCCGCCCTTCATTGAAATAGAAGAAAAATCAGTACGAAAGACCAAACAACCAACATAAAATATTAGGAAAGAGCTGCCAAGGGCCAATCTACCTAATAGGATACCATATATATGAAGAGACCATCTCATATCAGATGAAGCCACTTACCAACCACCACCAGCTGCATTAAAAGACAGTCTATATATGATACCAGTCTACTTAATAGGATACTATATATATGAAGAGATACCAATTTACTTAATAGGATACCATATATATGAAAAGACTGTCTCATATCAGATGTAACGACTTACCAACTACCACTAGATACTTTAAAGTCACAGACCAAGAGATGCAAAATGAAAGTGTAGAAGCAAAGAGAGAAGAAAAACCAGGATGAAAGACCAAACAATCAACAGACAATACTAGTAATGAGCTGCCAAGGGCCAATATCCTTTATAGGAGACTGTATAGGAGACTATATATGAAGATACTGTGTCATATCAGACAAAGCCACTTACCAACCACCACTAGCTACATTAAAATCACAGACCAAGAGATTCAAAATGAAAGTGCAGAAGAAAAGAGAGACAATATACCAAAAAACACCCAAAAAATGACTCTACAACATCCTAGATGGCTCATGCGAGGTGGGGAGCAGCCTCACTAGTGTTCACAATTTCCTCTCCAGAGGAGGGGGGAGCCTCTGCATCATTGCTTCGAGGAGAAGATTCTCCTTTGTTTAGGTGCCACACGGGAGGGACAGCTGTTCTTCTGCTTTTGGAGCACCACTGCAGGTTGAAGTCCACCACTCCACTGAAATAGGGGCACATTAGGATCTGAAATCTAAGGCACGTTAATGTTGGGTGAGGCAAGTGCATGTGCTCTTTGTAGAACCCCCATGGTGCCATTGACTAAAAACACCCTTTATTCAAACTAGGTAAAATGGGAACTAAAATTTTCCTTTAAAGTATTACATATGACACCACATTTGCACATAAGAAGAGTTCAATAAGTGTATATATGTGAATACATGTGTCGATACTCTCACAAATCTCACCATCGCTGAGAAATGCCTTGTTTGCAAACTTTTTTTGGTGCACCCAGAGCTTCCATAAACTTCACCAATCAATCCAGATTACTCAAAAAGCTATAAAACAACTATTGGTTTGCTCAAAATGTCCATTGGATGGGAAAGTTACAAAAAGTCTCATTAATTAAGTTATTAGCTTAATCTTCCTGTTGGAGTCTATGTCTGGGCCTTTTTCCCCTAATTTTAAATCTTAAATAAACCTTTATTCTAATCAAATTCATTTAATGATTAAATTCTCATTTTAAGTCTAGCTTGCTCAATAAATCAAGCTTAGTTAATATTTTAAGGTTCTAATTTTAATCCCACTTCATGCGATTCTTATGGCCCATGCTAGTGTCAAGCTTAAATTATTTTCACAATAAATAGGCTTATTGCCTATCAAATAAAACCTTTTTGAATTTTTAAAGCCATTGACTTGCGTAAGTGCAAAGGGGATCACACAAATGCTTCCCAGCCATTGATCTCCCCAGAGATCTATTGGCCTATCGAAGTTGCACTCACGAATGGAACCCAAGTGGTGTCCTTTCCTCTTAAATTCCGAAACACTTTTTTAACTATTGATCTAATCGACATCCAATGGCCAAAGGCTTTTGCACCTAAGAAATGTCACATGATTAATAGCTTGCTCAAGCGGTTGTGCAAGGCTGTTGATTGAGCTTCACATCGAACAATCTACAAGCTTTTTGATACCATGAAGTCATTAAAGTCTGTTGACTTTCATACCCTTTAAATGCTTTCTCCATATTCAATCAAGATTTCATTGGATGGGTCAAAGCTCTTGTGCCCTGAAGGCAGTCACGTGCACATCACCTACTCAAAGTGCTCCAAATGGTCTTTACTGCCGTTGATCAAGCTTATGATCTAATGACTTTAAAATTGTGTCGTACACATGCTGAATGGGCATACAAGGGCTCTTCCACACGTGTGAAGGGTTCCTCCTATTTGTGATCTAGATTTAGAACCAAAGATTCAAAGGCCCTTTCACTCCCACTAGCCACAGGTACAACAACTTACCCCCCAATGCCTCTAAAGGGTATCTTTGCAGTCAATCACTCTTTGATCCAACTGGTTGCAATCTTTTGTGGCCTTGTGAGGGCCTTAAGGATTTTCAACACTCCTCAAAACCCATAAGGCTTGGTGAGACATTGATCCAGCTTTGATCGAATGACTCAGATTCCTTTTCGTTCCCTGCGTTAATCCAAAGCTTAACATCCTCCTGGATGCTCAAAAAGCTTTATACATGCATGTTTATTTGAAAGGCCTTTGTAGGGCTAAGGATTTCCTTGCAATGGTGAGTTAAAAGGATAAGTCCACAAGCAGTTTAAAAGCATTAATGTAAATATAGAAAACATAATGAGAACAGTTTAACAAGCTTTCCCACAGATGGATTTTCCTTTCCACACAAGGCCTCTTATCATTTATTGTATAGAAAAACAGAGGAGGTAATCTCCTTTAAATAACTATAACTTGCAACTTCTTCATGTCCATAAACAAAAGGTTGTGAACTTATGTAGAATGAGAGTCAAATACATAGGAATCCTTTTATATAATCACATTTTTATACAGAGCTATAACTCATTTACACAGCTAGAAAATGATGCAGTTAATTTTCATACTAGGACTAATTCATGAAAGAGGTTACTGCTCATATGGCTGTCCCAAATGATAATTTTCACAATGAAAACATGAAAACCTAGGAGCCCCAATCTGCTATAAATATCCAGCCTTTCTAGGGAACCTTAAGCAGTGCATTAATCACTTGCAATGGACTACTCCAACATACCTCAAGGTCCAAAAGCGCATAAGTAACCAAGTCAGATGATATAACATTTTCTTCATTACACAATGCCTCAATAAGAATATGTGATCATCAAATAATTACTTCCATTTCAGTAAAGGTAGAGACAAGGGATAAAGGATAAGAACTAGTGCACCAATAACTTGTGGTTGGAGCTGCGGATTTCATCATCCATATCAAAATTGAAGAGGTTGTATTGTTATCCCTGCAACATGACTTTAGGGTTGAAAAAGAATTCTTTCATTGCTCAACTATGACGTGCATACCAAAAATATCATACCCAACTGGTTTGTACTGCAAATCTGATCCAACATGCATCGAAAACTCACTCCCCTTTTCTCTGTTAAGGCTCAAGGGTAAAAGGCGTGGAACAAGGTAGGAAAAGATTTGACACATTAACAAGGTCAAGAACAATAAGAAATATGCCAAAAACAGATTTCAACAAAAAGAGAGGATGTTAACTAAAATAATTAAATAAGAATAACCCCCTATTACATCTGCTTGACGAAGATCTCTCACATAGTTGTATCTATAGAAATGTTGGGTAAGTCCAAGAATGATGAACGCTCATTCATATATTCAAAATATGGCTGGAAACATTGAAATGTTTGTTACCTCAATACTCATAGATACGATAGTTATAATTTCATAACTTTATAACAATCTTTCTTGGTGCAACAAGATGACAGAAGAGCGGTTACATACAAAGTAACGAAGACTAGTTCATGGCTGCGGCTATGGGTCAAGCTCCAAATTATGGAACATAAAGGGGTAGCACCAGGCACCCAAAATAATTTCACAACTTCTCATAAATGGAATCAGGGATGATAGGACTAGCTATCTTATCCAAATAATCACATAAATTTTTTATCAATAAAACATGACATAATATTTACTTCAACAGAAAAAAGAGACAATGACCCAAGGTTGACCAAAAACTAGGCTTCAACAGTCTCTATGAGATACCATTAAATTCTAAAAGAATATCATCACATGAATACTTCCATTCTCCAAAATGGAAGATGCGAATAATAACTGAATGTATCAAAGCTTGTTGATACTCCAAAATAATAAATATGCATATTTGCAATGAGTATGGTAAGAATAAACATGTTCATATGGTAGAATATATGGGCTGCATAGAAATCCTTATCTTTCCCTCAAAAGGACTGGTGACTTTCCATTCCAACAATTATAATATGTAAATATGTATTAGTATGTGTATATGTAACTTGTAGTCCCAACTCTTACCCCTACCTTTTATCCATCCCATACAAGAAAATGGGAAAATAAAACAATAATATCAAAGGAGTAAGATTTTTAAATAAAATTCTCAGAAATCCGAACTTCACATAAAAATAAACCAAATGTTTGCAGCACAAGATTTGTGAAAATGTAAACAACATTCACTAACTAAAAAAGAGAGGGCATAAATCGGGTTGTAGAAAAAGGATAATGGTAGAATCATCACCAGACTTCTCCCGATCTATTAGAATAGTTGAAGCCTCTGATTTTGCACCTAAACATAATGAAAATCCTCTGGTTTTCACCCCCCAAATTCCAAGCAAACAAAAGCGTTTTCCCTTTATTCCACTCTAAATTTCTGCTCTCCCCATAATGAATGGATGAATGCAAATTCCTCCCCTATGTGTACGTTTTCATTTCTTTTTCATTCCTTTCCCAATCTCCAAGGAAGTGTACTAAATTCTATCATGTATTCACGAGAGTGTGTTGCCATGTGATAGCCAAGCATGTACATGTCTTCTCCCTTCTCTATTTTTTTTAATAATGGTTGAAGTGTTGAATAATCTTTTAGGTTTATCATTAATCCGTCTTAGCAACTTTCTTATACTTATATTCAAAAGTTTGAGTTTTTTCCAGAAAGCCATACCTTCATTTATAAACTTTCACAATTTGCACATTCATGACCTTCCTCCAAATTTTTCATTCTTTGATAAGGCCTACTCTTCCCCTTTTGCTGTTTGACCAACTTTTTATATATTAAGGCATATTCTCCTTTAATTCTCCATGTCTTTATAGTGGTGGCTCACTCACGATGCCAAGTTGCTTATGGTGCCATGTCACTATGCCTATTCAACCCTGTCAACCTAGTTTGTCCAGATTCCAATGTCTCTAAAATATTTTATATGCTCAGTCCTTGAAAAAACATTTTCCATGAGGATTCCAATTGTGACGTTCTCTCTGACCCAAAATACCTCTGGTCACTGTTGGGTTGACTCATCCACATCCCATGGAAATGTACACCCCCTTCAACTAGTCATGGTATGGATCTTGGAATCTGCCCATAAACCAGATGGGATCAAAGTACCTCAGATATGACAATATAAAATAAAAACATAATAATCCAAATGCTCTTTTAACATTTCTGAAGAAATTCAATTCTATTTCATGATAACAAATTCATATTTCTATACTTTCAGTATATCACACATGTTCGTGAAATAGTGTAATCTTCATCAAGCATAAATCCATCTTTGTCAAAATGTGAGTTCTAATCAGTAAATCAGGACACAACCAAGTAAATAAGATTCATAGATCACTAATAAGGTGCATTAAGAAGGGTAGGAAAGATGGGGTCCTACGTATTGCCCCTTTCAGGAAACTTGTCTTGAAGTTTAATCAAATTACAAGTTCTTTCATTCACATGCCATGCAATCATTGCATTCAAATACACAAGGAAGCATGATTAAAAATACAGAGACATTTCAAGGCATCCCCAAAGGTTTCCAATTGTAGATGCTCATTTATACTACCAATTTGGAGATCCCTTATTTACACATTGACATATACATATAAATTTAGAAAGTTTATCCATGAGGTTACCAAAGTATTGAACCTATGCTTTGATACCAATGTATAACACCCCCATGGTGCCACTGACTAAAAATACTTTTCATTTAAACTAATTAAAATGTGAACTAAATATATCCTTTACAGCAATTCATAAAACACCACATTTGAACTTACGATGAGTTCAGTAAGTATACATATGCGAGTACATGTGTTAATATATCAAAGCTTTCACTCTCTCTGAGAGATGCCCTTTGCAAACTTTCATTTGGTGCACCCAAAACTTCTACAAACTTATTAATTCAATCCAGACGACCCAAAAACCTATAAAATGATTATTGGTTTGTTCAAAATGGATACTGGATGCAAAAGTTACATAAGTTTCATTAAGTAAGTCATCAACTTAATTTTTTAAGTGGAAGGTCTTGGTATTTTTACCCTAATTTTAAATCATAAATAAAGCTTTTTTCTAATCAAGCTTGTTTAATGATTAAAGCCCATATTTTAAATCCAGCTTGTTTAACAAATCAAGACTATTCAACATTTTAAGTCTTTTTTTTTAATTCCACTTCCTGCATGTCCTAAGACTCACGCTAGTGTTAAGCTTAAGAAGACTTTTGCAATAATTAGGCTTACGACCTATTGAATAAAATCTTTTCAGCTTTTTAAATCCGTTGACTTGTGTCAGCATACAATTGGTCAAGCAAATGCATCCAAGCAGTTGATTGCCTCCAAGATTGTTGGCCTACAAAACTTGCACTCACAAACAGAACTCAAGCAGTGTCTTTTCCTCTTAAATTACGGAATGCCTTTTTAATCATTAATTGGATTGACATCTGACAGCTAAAGGCTTCTTCACCCAAGAAATGTTACATGATTAAAGGCTTAGTCAAGCGGTTGTAGAAGGTTGTCAAATCAAGATTCGCATCCAATGGTTTGCAGTCCTTTTGACACCATTAAAGTTTTTGTTGAATTTCATACCCTTGAAATGCTTTCTTCACTCCTGATCAAGATTTCATTGGACGGTTCTAAGCTCTTGGTCCCAAGGTAGTTATGTGCGCAACACCCACTCAAAGAGCTATGAAAGGTATATATTGTTGTTAATCAAGCTTATGAGCTAATGGCTCTAACGTTTTGTTGCACACATGGTAATGCACATACAAGGGCTCTTACATGTGTGTGAAGGGTTCCTCATGCTGTTCATCTAGATTTACATCCAACAATTTAAAGGCCCTTTCACTCCTGCAACCCGTGAGTACAACAACTTACTCTATTAGTGTATTCCTTGGAAATTTGTCCAAGGGCGGGCAAACAGTGTAGTCTAGAGCCAAAAGCTAGCTTTAAATAGCAAAATGAGCTCAACGTAGTGAGAAACACTTCTAGTTCATATGTACACAAAGATGGAAATTATAAAGACATGCATTTAACTGCAAATACGATAAGCTTCACACATCCATAATCATATAGACATTAATCCAAGGAAATCTTTGTTGTATTCATGGTAGTGATGTTTATTGTGGGCAGAGAGAGCTTACAATTCACACTGAATCACTTTATAAAGAGAGTGGATTTTCATATTTCTACTAACTATTCACATTCTTAGCTGGCTATTCCTATTCTATTACATCTAACATACATTCACAACCATTATGCATCAACATCTCGTCATCTTCATAGTCTACTTACATATTTATTAAAGGGCAACTCATGTATCCGACTTTCGTCTTTTTACATCTTTACATTTGACTCAATTATTTACTAGAAATACATTTACTATGACTGTACATAATATACTTTCTACTATCTACCTAATAATCTCCCGAACTGAACATTTTGTCTTGTCCTGAGACAAAGCATTGGAGAACATTGGTTTGACTGGAGGCTGAATTCCTTTGCAGTCACAAAGTGTACATCTTTCTATTGTCTTGAAAAAATCTGGCTATTGACTCCTTTGCATTTCCTAGAGCTCTGGTGCCAATTTTGTGAGTGATTTTTTTTAATGATTTTCACCCCTCATGCACTACTTATCCGTCCTTGTGGGTTTTAAACTAAGTAGCAGACCAACCTATTGCCCTTTACATGTTTTCAATAGCATATCAATACAAAGCTTATCTTGAAGAATTTCATTCCTCTCATCTACTTTTGGATGTGCAGTTGCTATCCAAATGTTAGGGTGTGGAGATGCTACAAAACTTTGTTATTTGTTAAATTTATGTTATTTTTGCAATGCTTTGTGTATTTGTGCCCATGTGTGCAGGTACTTACAGGGAATCCACGGCTGTGAAACTCATGTTATCATTTTGCCATTTGTTGCACAATTTATTTTCATTGGTGTTACCTCTTTGTGGTTTCACCGATTTTTATGATTTCTGTATATGGCCATTATGATTTTGATAATATGAGGCTGTAATCCAGTTCACCATTATTATGATCGATGTTGATCTGTTCAAGCAAAGGCAATTCAGTCCTAGATCTACTTCCAATGTTTATATTGAATTTTGGGTCATTGTCCTCTGTCAGGCTGCATTCCTTACACAGATGCATTGACTCATTGTGTTTGAGAGTATTGGTTGTGGTTGGCTGTTGCCCACTGCTAGTAGCTTTACTTGTTCAATTCGTTGGATTGCTTCAGCTAGAAGCACACATCTCATGAATTATTCCATAAGTTCATAAAATACCTTCTTAATCCTGTCATATATTCTTCAGTTTCTGTTATTGCATGGTTTTTGTTGCACAAAAAAATATTTACTTGCTGGAGATGTTGGCAGTTCGTGTTTTCTTTCGTTTGTTTACTTGATGTTATAGCTTCTCGGGGTTGTGCATATCCTATCCATTTTCAACGAATTACTGAAAGTGTGTTGTCTATTCAGCTATTATTTTCTTCTGTATTCAGGTTGGTTGGTTTCTGGATTGCTCCTATTTTACTATGCAAAACATCCTTTTAATCTTTGGGACTGCAGAGATTCATCTCCAGTTCTCCTGGGATAGGGTTGACTCCCTCTCTCTCTCATATCCAATCCTTGTTTCTTTCTTAAAATATTTTGTTTTGATCTTCAGAATCTTCATCTGTTTGATGGTTCAAATTTAATTATAAGGCAGATGCTGTTGATAGTCATTTGTACCATTTCAACCCAGTGCATTGCCTCTAGCATGCATTCAGAGAAATTTGTCTTCCTCATTTTTTTTTCTTTGAATTTCTCCATTACATTGGAACAAAATTCCTGCAAAGGTGCCAAGTTATGTATTAACTAAGTGCTCTAAAGGAGTAATTTTGTTCTGAAGAAAATTACCTATTTATGCAGCGAATCCATTTTCTAAGCACTCTTGAGGGACATCACAAAAGAGGCACGTTATGTTTGGAGGGTTTGCATTTTCTCCAGTTGAAGGTGTGCTGGCCACTTGAGGTTTGTAGCCAGGCCACCTGATTTTTATTGTTTATACACACAATTTCTCTTAATTCAGAAAGATACAGTTAAAAACGAAAGTTGATTGATTCCAGAATTATAGATTCGTTTAGAGAGCAGCAGATAGAAGCTAAAATTTCAATTACCAAGAAAACTATGTCGAAGGACAAAACTTGTTAGTAAAATGATAAGTTAAGATGAAATGCTCAGGCATGGACACATGACAAAGTGTAACTCTTCATTCGTGGTATCCTTTCCCTGTTATTGAAAGCATGCTTTTCAGATAGAAGAATCTATGTTTGTAATTCAGATCTTATGAATAGCACTGAAGATGATCATTGTATCTTATGATTGGCAAAAAAAGCATCATGGTGCTCCCACTAAAATAAAATATCTAAATAACACTACACTAGGCAAGCAACCATTACTTACAACTCATGGTATTTGTTACCCAAAAATTTTAAACCACTCTGTTATGCTGATAACAATAGGTCTCTGGTTTTTTTCTTCCTAGACAAGGTGTATCTGCGGTTGTATATGCATGGCAAAAATTACAAACTACAATGTAATTGTTGCTTTTTAAATTGGTAGTATGTGCATAAACTACAATGCGTTGAACAAGCAATGTTTTTTCTTGTCCAGGGATAAAGTGAATTTTGTTATGTTAAACGTGGACAACACCAAATGGGAAGAAGAGATTGATGAATTTGGGGTGGAGGGTATTCCACATTTTTCTTTCTTGGACAAAGAAGGGATTGAAGGTGGCAATATAGTTGGAAGGATTCCAAAGAAATATATAGCTGAAAATTTAGCTGCCCTTGTAAGAGGTGATAAAAAAATTCCCCATTCCAGGTTTGTAGGACAATTCTCTAACACAGAATCTAGACAAGTGCGTCCAGTTGTCAATCCGAGGGGACACAGGAATACATAGTTTTTTCGCAGCATTCATGTAATGAATCTGATTCATTGATACATAGTTTTTTCGCAGCATTCATGTAATGAATCTGAATCATGATACATAGTTTTTTCACAGCATTCATGTAATGAATCTGATTCATTTTTCAATGTCTATATATTTTATATTGCATAGCTTTTTTACAGCATTCATGTGAAGAATTTGATTCTTTTATATATATATATATATATATATATATATATAAATATATAATATGTATGCTACTAATGCAAAGCCATTCATTTAAACACGGCAAAAGAGCCCTTAACTAAGAATATAGTACATTCAAAATAGAAAATATGCTACATGTATCTATGCAGGTATTCAAATTGTTTAAAATTCTATGGCGCTGAAAGATTATTTGTCATCTATTAGTTCTCTTGAAAATTTGGAAGCTAGCTCACAAGGTTTTGTATTTCAAAAGATGGAAAATCGAAGGCAAGTCAAAAGGATTTAAAATTTGATATTCCACCGCACATAAATAGATGGATCATGGCACTGCACACTAAATTGTTGTTTCCAGAAAAAATCCGTATAAATGAATACCTATTAAAATTAGTCAAATAACAATTACTATAATTTAAAACTAAAGTCGGGAAATCGTGTGATAAGGGGAGTGAAAATATGGGTGCGACAACGTAATGTCCCCATTTCCACATCATGAATAAACAACGCTCGAAGATCTTTAGTCTATTTCTTCATAGACTAACGGAATTTTTTTTGGGGAATGCTATTTTATTAGTTATTTATTAATTATCGAAATAATGATTTTTGTTATAAAGTAATTATTAATTAATTAATTAATAGAATATTAAAAAAATGGTTTTTACCATTAACATATTTAAATGAATTAAATATTAATTTATTTACCTTAAAGTAATTTTAGTTAAGGCTAATCATTATTATATTATTCAAAAAAGATATGTCGGCATGGGAGCTAAAGTAAATATAAAGAAATGTGTTTTATCTTCTTAAAGTGGTTCACCCTATTTGAAAAGTTATAAATACATGGTGAATGCTACAATGAAGTATATGTTGAATTTGATAAAATTGTTTTTCATGTTTGAAGAAAACTATTGGGATGCATACCCAATAAAAGTTCACTACCTTTGGTGTTAATCAATTTAAAAATGTGTTTTTTGACACCACCTTTTGCTAAGGAGATTTTGTTCTTGTTCTAGAAGGGGGGTGATTTGCTTTGGCGGATTTGTGTGGATTTTGTGAGAGCTTCATAGTTCTTTTTTTGCATATTAATCTTGCTAGATATTTATACTATTTTTGCAAATGGAGCGAACCACCTTGAAAACTTGGATCTAGGGTTTGGAGGCCTTTTTTGATCTATTTATTGCAAATTAAATATTTTGATTTTATCTACTTATTTTCTGCGTGTATGAAGAATTGGAGGTGTTCGTGAAGGGTTTGAAGTAAAAAATTAAATAATAATTTTTAGAATTATTATTTAATTATTTTGATAAAAAACTAGAGTTTTCAAAAATTTTGATCAATTTTTGGTAACCCTCTTATGAAAGGGAAATTTTGAAATTATTTTTAATTGATAGCCATATTTTTATGATCAATTTAAGTTTTTGTTTGCATCATAATTTCAAATATTGAGAGAGTTATAAATTTTTTAAGTTTTCAACGGTTCGAAGGAAATAAATATTTGCTGAGGGTAGATTTTTGGCAAGGGTTTAAAGTGAAAAAATTATTCATAACAGTTGTATTTTTGGAATTAAATCAAAATTTTCAATCATAAAAAAATGATGGTTGAGTTTCAAAAATTGGGCAAAAAAGTACTTGTTTTGTGCAATTTAATTTCTGGTTATTTTCTACCAATTTTCAATTATTTTGGATAAGTTATTCACTGAAATTCATCCATAAAACTTTATCATTTTGGTGTCTAGTGTTTTTGGGGCATAACAAGGGTTTTAAAAGTTTATTTTGCAAATTAAAGTTTGTTGATTGTATTTTCAAAATTTTGGGATTTAGGGGAAAACCCTTTTTGCATGAAATCATCTCATTTGAGGACATTACAATGGTATCAGAGCACTGATCTTATTTAACTTGTGAGGTTTTATGTTTATAGATTTAGATGCATAGTTTATGAATCATGGAGTTGATAAGTGAAGATGAATTCAGAAGCATATTGAGAAAAAAACTTGAACATCCATATCATTTAAAAAATGTTTTGCTCAATATTTTGAAGGAAGCAACAAACTCTTTTTCCATGATAGGACAATCAGATTCCAAGTCTATGTTTTGGGCAATGAATCTTTTGGTGGTTTATTTGGCTATACCAAGATTTTGAGACATTCAGATTCGGATGTGAGACTTTTAGCTGTCATTTGTATTAGTGAAATTACAAGGATAATAGCTCTGAAACAACTATACAGTGACAACATCATGAAAGAAATATTTCAGTTGATGGTGGAAAATTTTGAAGGTCTTGGTGACATTACAAGTTCTTTTAATAAGAGGATCACTATTCTAAAAAATATGACAAATGTCAGATTTTGTATGCTAATGTTAGATAATGAGTGAAGAATTTATTGTTAAAATGTGTCAACATTTCTTTGCAATTGCTTGCAAGAATTTTGCAAAAAATGTTGTAGCTTTTATGCAGAAAATCTTGACCGTGACACTCAATGAGAGTGATGATCTTTGCAATCCATTATTATATATCTTGTTGATAGGTTTGGAGCTAAAAAAGATTTTTTTTTCAATTACACATGATGTTTGAAAATGTTGCAATTGATTGTGAGGAAAAATTAAGGCCTTATTTGATAGTGGAGTATGTAGAAGAAGAGAAGATTAAACTACATGGAGAGTTGGAAGGAAAGAATGGAGGGACAACCTTTCATGAGGGTTCCTATAAGGGAGCCAAAGAAACAAAAAAATCAGATTTGAAGGAGGAAGATGAGCTACAAAAATATGACATTTTGGGACAAGCTAGAGTGGAAGATTGTGAGCATCAACAATCTGAATTTTTGGAGCAGCAAATAGGGCTGTAAATGATGGATGAAAATGAGGAGATGTTAGGTGCTTTGGGGTAGCCAAGTACCCCAAACTTTGATATTCAAAAATATGATTTTGAAGAAGCCAAAGAAATCGAGATATTCATAGAAAGATATGAGTTGAATAATGATTTTTGTTTGGAATTTAATAATTGTTTAAATTTGTTGCATGGCTCTAGATTTGATGAAAGAACTTGGAAGGAACTATTCCTAATTACAAATAAGAAGGGAATGCAAGCCTTGACAAGGTTGGATGGCACAAGGGCGGCTTCTTGATAGATCAATGCACAATGAGATGAGGGAATGCTTAAAGGAAAAGAACACTATGATGGACTTGCATATAATCAAAATAGATATTGGAAAAGATCAAGATTCCAACTTATTTTGGAATGTAAAAGGCAATCCATTGTGTGAAATGGATAGGAAGGATTAAGACATCAAGAAATGATCCTAAAATTTGACAAGTGGATCAAAGGGGTGTTCTTTAACACCAATGATTTTCTTAAATTGCTTGTTTCATGTGTAGGTTTATTTGGAAGATCTCTTACAGTAAGCAATGCAAGGAGTAGGTTGGTTCCCATACATGGCTACCAATTGGAGGAGTTGAAGATGAAAACATGGATAAAAACTTGAAGAATACACTGGAGTGGGCAAAAGCCCAAATCATGAGCAGCTTTGGACAAAATGAATTGGTGAAGAAAAAATTATTTTTTACTTTCCCAAAAAAATCAAAAGTTTTTGTTGAAAGGTATGGAAACTTTACTTCCAAAAATTTCGAGTTGAGCAACCTATGGCAACCACCTATCATGCATAAAAAATATGATTTTGGGAGCATTTTAACACTAGTGACAAGAGAAAATATTGTTAGGTGTAATTCTGATTTGGTACAATAAAAAAACTCAATTTCTATGTCACTATTACAGTGCTTTCACACGGGTAATAGGTCTGATTTTGTTATGTACTTTTAGCTGTCCGTAAATTTTGAAAATATTAATGAGGTTACAATTTGCATAGAAAAAAGGGGAAGTGTAAGGACACAGAACAACAATACATACAAATTCAATTTAAGCATCCCTTTGATATATATTTGGTCACACATGGCAGCCATGATGAAAGGAAGAAATCTGATATTTGTGGCACTTTTCAGCACTTGGTAGGAAGAATAAAGGTATGTACAAGTTCTGAAATTTATCTCTTAGAACAATCAGGGTTGCAAAAACAAATTCAACCTTACTTTAGAGGGGAAAATTTTGAGTTTTATGATGCATTCCAGCTCTTGGGACATGAAAGATATATGTACAATCAATTCTACATTTGTTCACATGAAAAATTAGAGGTTTATTTGCATATACAACCATGTCAACATGAAGGGAAAAGTGATTTATTTCATACAAAACAGTTTGCACAAGATTCAAGAAATGTAATATTGTTGGCATCATGTGAAGGTGACATAAGGAACCTCCTCATTAGGAAGGTACAACCTTCTTGTGAGAATGTAGGAGAGCTTTTGGGAAATATGAAGAGAATCATATGCATTTTGGAGGTAAGTAACATGGCGCAGCGTCTTGTTGGGTGTAAATTTCACTCTTGGATGTCCATACATGGTGGCAAATGTGTCTTGAAGGCCTTTTCTCATAGATAATACAGTTTTGATTTCTTTTTGCATATTTTGTGGGGCATGGACCAGCACATGAGGAAATTTTGCATATACAACAACAAGGTGGTTTGGTTCACTTGTGATTTGCATAACCACTTCAAGTCATATCTCACCCATTTGGGAGGTATAAGGAGAATGAGTTTGCTTACCTTCCACTTAGTATTGAGAGGGGTGGAAAATGGGGAGTTTTTTGAGCCTTGGGAAGGCCATGAGGATCCTATTGATGATTGGGGGCAACCCCCAAGATACAGGAACAACAGTATGAAGAAGCCATTTAAGGATTTCATTCGTTGGAAAACACGTAAATGAGGACATTGTTTGATAATGTGTGTTGGGACACCTACTTGGATTTTGCAATTGCTTGAGGACAAACAATTTTGGATGGAGAGGATTGTAATGTCCCAATTTTTACATCATGAATAAACATGTCTTGAAGACCTTTAGTATATTTTTTCATAGACTAACGAAGCCTTTTTTGGGGAATGTTATTTTAGTAGTTGTTTATTAGTTGTCGAAATAGTGATTTATATCATAAGGTAATTATTAATTAATTAATATAATATTAAAAAAGTAGTTTTTACCACTAAGGTGTTTAAACGAATTAAATATTAATTAATTTATCTTAAAGTAATTTTAATTACTATTTTAATTGAGATCAATCATTAATATAGTTTTAAAAAATGAGATGTCGACATGGGAGCTAAAGTAAAGATAAGGAAATGTGTTTTATCTTCCTAAAGTGGTTCACTTTCCTTGGAAAGTTATAAATATATGACGAAGGTTACAATGGAGTATGTGTTGATTTGATAAAATTGTTCTTCATACTTGAAAAAAACTATTGGGATGCATGCCTAATAGAGGTTTGCTACCTTTGGTGTTGATCAATGTATAAATATATTTTTTGACACCACTTTTTGCTGAGATCTTGTTCTTACCCTAGAAGTGGGGCGATTTGTTTTGACAAGTTCATATTAATTTTGTGAGGGTTTTGTGGTTCTTTTCTTGCATATTAACTTTGCTAGATATTTATATTATTTTTGCAAGTGGAGCGAACCACCTTGGAAGCTTGGATCTAGGGTTTAGAGGTCTTTTTTGGTCTATTTATTACAAATTAAATATTATGATTTTATTTGATAATTTTTTGCGTGTTGGTGAGGAATTGGAGGTGTTTGTGAAGGGTTTGAAGTAGAAAATTAAATAATGATTTTCAGAATTATTATTTAATTATTTTGACAGAAAACTAGGGTTTTTATAATTTCGGAGCAACTTTTAGTGACCTTCCCATAGAAGAAAAATTATGAAATTATTTTCAATTGATAGCCATTATTTTTATGATTAGTTTGAGCTCTTGTTTGCATTATAATTTCAAATATTAAGGGAGTTATGAATTTTTGAAGTTTTCAATTCGAAGGAAATAAATATTTATTAAGGGCATATTTTTGACAAGAGTTTGAAACGAAAAAAATATTCAGAACAACTGTATTTTTGGAATTAAATCAAAATTTTCAACCATCAAAATGTGGTGTTTGAGCTTCAAAAATTGGGTAAAAAAGTACTTGTTTTGTGCAATTTAATTTTTGATTATTTTCTATCAATTTTCAATTATTTTGGAATAAGTTATTAGCTGAAATTCATCCATATAACCATACCATTTTGACGTCTAAAGTTTCTAGGGCCTAACAAGGGTTTTAAAAGGTTATTTTACAAACTAGAGTTTGTTGATTGCATTTTCAAAATTTTGGGATTTAGAGTAAAACCTCTTTTGCATGTAATTGTCCCATTTGGGGACATTACAAACAAAAAAAAATTTGAAATTTGCGACGCTGGAGAATAGGCTTTGAGCAATGGCATAAACTCTCTTTTTATATTGAGGACAAAAACAACCTTCTCTAAATGTAGATTCTAAGAAGTTGTTTGACTCTTTTAATTTAAGATGATTTAAACTAATAGTATTAAAATAGAAATGTTGATATGTACTGATCTGATATCAAAATACAATATAATACAATAAAATATATAAGTTAGAATTTGTTAAAAATAGTAAAAAGGTGGAAGGATGTGCAAACTTCCTTAAAACATGTAATTCTCATTGTGTGAAGTCATTGTAAGTGTAAATTCTTTGAGATGACCTACAAACACAATGGGGTTAGAAAACAATAACTTGCAGTCTGTTGGGTCAAGTCCGTGGGAGGCGGACATGGGTGCACTGCGGCCTTGTCTGGTTATTGCGACCATGCTCTAGTTGACTGTATTCTTGATTTTTGGATATGGGTATGTGCGATCACCTACAAGGGTTGACTATTGAACTCTGTGTTCTGTGTTGTGCGAAAGACTTACAAAATTAAAAAACCCTAGATCTTGCACATGTATTAGATAAAAATTAGATAACAAAATGGGAAATAAAAATGGGTTAGTGAGAATCGTTGAGTTGGTCTTAGAAACACCTTATAACTGAGTCTTGCTTACATAGTCCAAATGGGCTTCAAGCCAATGCAGTTATTGTTTCTAGAGTGATTGTGTAATCTGTGATTATGTAATTATAATGACTACATATAAAAGATTAGTTGAAATTCTTGACAATAGATGCCCTTGACCTGCAACAAATAATATTCGAACTTGACTTATGATTGTTAGAATGTTGCAGAGTTAAAATAAGTAGTGCTCTTTTATTTAGTGTGCATTGTAATTGTTAGAGAGATCTAGTGGGGTTGGAATGAACGACTTTGATGTGATTTTATAGGAGAATTTTTAGAATAATTTCGTTATCTGACTTTACCAAATATGAGGGAAAGTCATCGTGAAACGTCTTGATTCAAAAAAGTGATCGTTCGTTGGAGCGTGGGAGACAATTCATACTAGGGGACAAAGCTGTAGTGTGGAATTGCTTGACTAGTGCGGACTTGTCCCAAAAGACCAAAGAAGTTGGGACAAGTTTGACTGGGGCATGTGCATTGAATAAGGATTAATGCAATTGAAATAGAGATGTGTATATGATGTTTGCAGTGCTTACAAGACGATGAAGGCTCTTTTATAGATTTTGAGTTAGTGAAATGACAAATAGACTAAGGATAAGGATGTCAAGGAAAAACATTGCCAAACACTTGATGATAAATTTTATGTCGACATTTGCCTCCATTTTATTCTAGTGATGTAAAAAATGAAATTACTAAAGTAGATGCAAACCCGAGTGTGTATACACACTTTGGTTGTGAAACTTGATTGTGCAAGATATGCCTTAATGTAAGGAATCTGCAACAATGCTACTAAAATTAAATTTGTTCATATTGAAAATTAAAATTTGAATTTTGCAAAGATAAACCAGAGAGAAAATTGCCATGTAACTTGGATATGGTGAAGTGCATGCCCTCTTGTTGGGATATTTGGAGAAGTGCTGAACTATGACAAATTGAGAGTGATCAAGTCTCACAATTGACAAATCATTGAATGCTCTTGAATTGGAAAGATTGCATGCATCAATTTTCTCTTGATTGTATAGATTACTTTGTAAGATATTTGAAGGGGTGGAACCACGAATTGTGGCCCACTACATATTGACAAAATGTAACTATAGATGTTGAATGTTACTAATCTCTAATGTCGTCCACTTGCAATTGAGATGAACCACGCTATTGCAAACAGATCTAGATTCTATTTGAAACTTTGAAATCTGAAACTTGATAATTTTAAAAATCTCATAGTAGAAATGTGAACCTGAATGAATATTGTGCCCCCTGTATTTGTAATGTATTGAAATGTTATTTGAATTTTTAACTTGCAACTTTGAAACTTTTGAACTTTGCCACTTTTGAAACCTTTGCAACTTTGCAACTTGTAACTTTTGACATTGTTTGAAACTCGTACTTTGCAACTATAGTGATGAGTGCAGATGCATGCCCAATGCTCCCATAATCTGAAAATACTTAATCATATTACCATTTGAAAATTGTGTATTACTCTGAATTTGAAATTTTTGCTCATGAAGCTTGAATGTTTCAAGCAAGCCCATTGTGATGCCCCTCTTGTGAGATGACAAACATAGCCTATAGAGTCACTTATCTCAAAAGAAAACATATGTGAAAGATATATTGATGAAGTAGCCTTTGGAATATTTGAAATTGATTGCATCATAGTATTGAATATAACATTGAATTTGCATATGAAGCATGTGTTCGAAAGATATATCATCGAAGCATAGAAACAATGTGTGCACAATGTCGATGTTAAAGTAAGAATAAAGTATATAAGCGATGCATGACATGAATCATGGCACCATCATAAAGTAGATATAATGCATGATATGAATCGTGACACCATAATACAAGCAACAACCATAAAAGTAATGTTATATGATGTCATGTAATTTGGATAATATGTCACTTATAATGCTCAATAAGCCACATACAAGGGTCATATAAAATGTCGCATATCACACAAGGCCAAGGGCCACATATAAATGACATAATGATGCCATACAATTAATAACTTGAACATTCAAGGTCAAGAGCCACATACACAATAAATAAACAAGTATAACCTATCATGTAGTAAAATAAGAATACAAAACAAAACATATAGCAATTGAGATTAGTATAGTTTCATCATATATATGAATATGAATGTTAACATGTGACATATTTTATGTAATACATTTGAAAAATATGAGTGATTTAACAAGACATTTTGTATGATATGTAGCTTAACATGGTAGAGAGGTTGTGAATAAGTACATGTTAAAGTGTACACAGGGGCCATGGCTGTTGGGTAATAAGGGAAACCCGACTTCAAAGAATTGTGTAGAAATATGCTTTGTATCACACTTAAGTGCCTCGTGAGAAATGTGGAATATGTTATTTTCTTAACATAAAATAAATAACATATTAAAATAATTAAGTTGATATCGTTTGAAAATATTTTAGGTCGTGATTTTGAATTTTTGAAAAAATATATATATTATTTAAACATTTGCATGTTTTTGAATTTTTGACATATATGCATGCTAAGAGAGTTTTGAAATAGGGGTGCTAAGAAGCAAGGTTTTGAAAATAGAAGTATGAGGGATTTGAACAATCCTCAACAAAGTGCAAAAACATAATAGAATATGAAGGAAAATAAGTAATATGCCCCCAATGTGTATGTAATTTTGAGTCATAACAATGTATTATAGTAACATAAGTAAGAATGCACATGCTCTTCAATGGAGAAGAGGCTAAATGCGAGTTCCATAGGGTGTAAGATATGCAATAACAAGCAAGTGGAATGCTATAGAGATAAAGTGTTTTGGATTGTTCAAATCGGTTTGCAAATCAAGAGGGTAAGTACCCAAAATAAAAGGTAAAACCAAAGTCTAGAAGAGTGCTTGGATAAGGTGTAGAAGGATAAGTAGTGAGATAAAAACAAAGAAGTTATATACAAGGAAATTGCAAGTAGCTAACCAATGATATCAGTAATGGGCATGTATGAATAACATTTGCCATGGTATGAATGAGTGACTTCTTGTGATGAAGAAGTGCCAATTTCAGGAGCCATATGTCGTAACATAACCCTCTAAATCATGCTCATGTAAACATGTATTCTCATGTATAAGAGAATAAGATGTAGCAATTTGTACCTATACATTGGTGAAGCTATTTGAGTAACCTGTTGTGCCTTAGGAGATGGAAGCCTATTTGTTTGTGCATCTTTCTGTTTATGATGATATACCATACTTTGTGAAACAAATTGAATATGCTCGTGTAATTGTATCATGCTCATAAGTAGATGGAGAAATTGATTCTGTAATATGTTTATGCTCATTAATAAATAAAGAAATTGAAATTTGATTGTGAAGATGTAGATCACGATCTTGAATAATTTTGTAAACTATTTCATCACCATGTTGCTCAATAACTGTACCGGGGAATTCTTCTATAGAATAAGTAAACATCATTTGTTGCAAAGGATATTCATATTGGGTTCTTTGAAATTTGACCAACTGATTATCATGAATGTTTTTGAGACATTTATGCACTGTAGAACGTACTGCTATAATATTTTGTAGTTAAGGGTGTCTTAGTAGCATATCAAAGACACGTGCTTGGAAGAACGAGAAATTGAGTAGACACTATGAGAGGGCCCACTTGTAAAAGAAGCACTATGTGTCCAAGAGTATCTTGTGTATACCCATCAAATGCTTTGACAATTCTAGAAGTGTCTTGTAAATCTTGTTTTGTATAACCAATAGAATGAATGAGTGTTATGGTGCACACATTTTCACTTGATTCATTGTCTATCATGACACTATGGAAGGATTGTTTGTTAACATATGCTCGAATAAAGAGTGCATGTCTATCTGAATCATTATCAATAACTTCACTATCATCAAATGTGATCATATGACATGATGCATGTTTGCTTATAATTTTACCAATAAGCTATCAAGTGGATGCCCATATGTAGAAGGAAGATGATGAGCATTGTATGTGCATAATGAACCTTATAATTATCCTTGTTATTTGATTCATGATTTAAAAATGGATCTTTGTACATATTGACTTTTGCATTATCATTTGCTTATGGCTTACCTTTTTCAATATGCGTACCAATATTTAATTTATTTTCATCAATGAGATCTTGAATCTTATGTTTAAGCTTGAAACATCGATTTGTAGAATGCCCAATACATCTATGATAAATCACATTATGCATTGCCATCAAAATTAATAGATTGTGGTCTAGAAATATTTATTTCCATTGGTAGATGACAAGTTATTACATTGCATTCTAGGATTTTTTGCAACAAAATATGAGATGATGGAAGCTTTGAAAATTGTCTTCTTTGTGGAACTTGTAATTGAAACTTTTGAGGTGGTTGTGATATAACATTAACTATAATTTTTATTTCATTCTTGCTTTCAGTTGGTTTGCTCTTATAATTTAAAGTAGTAGTTGGTTTGTTCTTATAATTTGGATCTAAACTTATCAAACATAATGGACTCTTGAAGATGAGAGAGCAAAGTTTGTATAAAAATATCTTGAAACTCGTTATTAGTGATTTGATTTGTCATTTTAGCAAGCACAATCTTGTACCTTAGCACATATTGATTGTTTCATTAGATCCTTCTTTGAGCTTTGCAATTTGAGCACATGATAACTTTTCGCCAATGTTGATAGAAATGTGTCAATTGATTTGCTAAAGGATTGAAAACTTTTACCAATTGAAGAGGAAGATCATAGAACCATCTATGAGCATATTCTTTGAGACTTCTTAGCAAAAATTTTTGTCAACAATTTATCATTATCTGCATAATCTAGACGAGTTGTATGGAACACTCAAATACTGTTCAAGATCACCTTTGCCTTCATAAAGATGATACTTGGGAGACACAAAGCCAACTGGTAATGAATAAGATGCAGTTTTGGGTGCCAAAGGGTTACGTAACAAGCAACATGAGTCCATGGAAGGGCAAACATAATAAATAAATTGTTCAATGTGGGCCAACTTAGGTTGTAATGCAAGGATGGTATGCTCTAGAGTAGAATTTGAAGTGGTAATAGGAGTGTAAGTATTATGAATAGGCATAAGCATGGATATATTTTGTAGACCAAGTGATGTTCTCAAACCAAGAGATTGTGTTATAAATGTAGCCAAAGGTGTAGAAATAAGAATGGATGCAATAGTGGAAATAACAATACTAGGAGTAGGGGATTTGACAACCTGAAAAGGAAACTTTTATGGTATAGATGTGGCTAACTTAGATTGATGCTTTGCTTTTGTAGCTGGAAGAAGACTAATGACCTTTTTCACCGTATTGGGGGTCTCTTGAAGACCTTAACGAAATTCAAGTAATTTTTTTTACTTGATTTTGATCTACTCCATTAAGCTCATTGGGGTCAATATGAGTGTCATGTTCATTATCGTTGTTTTTGTCGTTCCTTTGATTGTCAATTTCAATATGAACCTCATTTGTAGGAGCTCAATGAATTTGGACAATAGTATGTTGAGAGAAAATTTCTTGACTTGCCATTGTAGAAGAAATCAAAGGAAGTTGCATATGTGAAATAAAAAACCCACTTAATTTAGCACTACGCCTTAGAGATATACAATACAATATGAATTAAGTAATGCTAATGATTATGAATACACTACAAACAAAAATCAAGACATGAGGGTGATCTAGGTAAGGGTTTAAATAATCTGTAGGATTTCAAATATACTTGCTCGTTTGTTGATTAGTGTTAGTCTAATGTTTCAGAGCACAAAATACAGAGGTAAAACTATGCATGTATCCCACTAACTTTGATTTTAACGGTACGATGAGAGTAATTTCTCAAGGCAATACATTCCTTTCAGGTGCATCACAAATCAAACGGATAAAAGCAACTTCCTATTGGTATAAACAAGGAATTTTAGATATTTTTGATATACCGTAACGTATGGGGACAATAAACTTTGTGTTTAATGTTGTACTATGACTATGAGTATTAAGGTAAACCCATCATGACATAATGTCTGTGAATAGAATTTCACACAACTTTCACGACAATCACTATGTATTTTGAAAATTGTCAACATAGTGCATAAAACAAACAAAAGCAAGTGAAAAATAAAAAGCAAGATTTTTGTTTTTAGAATCAAACAAATTTTAGCCTGAGGTCGAAAGAAAGCTTTTGCGTCAGAATGATCCAAGTTGACAAGATAATTTCTTTATTGTCAGATTTAAATCAAGGTCAAAGAAATTGAATCGTTTTATGTCAGAAATTATCAAAGGTCGAAGGTTGTTTTCTTTTAGTGTCAAGAATTGACAAAAAATTGAAATAAATTATATTCTAAA
The DNA here is from genome assembly GCA_037957365.1 of Torreya grandis. NCBI lineage: Eukaryota > Viridiplantae > Streptophyta > Pinopsida > Cupressales > Taxaceae > Torreya > Torreya grandis. The sequence continues at coordinate 4,529,223 of JARHVA010000711.1, forward strand.
TATCAAGGAAAAACAACAATGTTTTAAAAATAATGGGTTCTTCAGAATATTTAACCTTTCTAATTGAAGATGATTTAAAACAATGATATTAAGCTATTGAAATGCAAATGTTGATATGTACTGCTCTGATATTAAAATACAATATGTTACAGTAAAATTTAGAATTTGTTAAAAATAGTAAAAATGCTTAAGGATGTGCAAACCTCGCTAAAACAAATATAATTCTGATTATGTGAAGTGACTATAAGTGTAAACTACTTGAGATGATCTGAAAACATAATCATATTAGAAATTGGTAACTTGTAATCTGCTTGGACAAGTCCGTAGGAGGTAAATAGGGGTGAATTGTGGCCTTTTCTAACTATTGTCGCCGTGTCCTGGTTGATTGTATTCTTGATTTTTGAATTTGGGTCTATGCAATCACTTGGAAGGGTTGACTATGGAACTCTGTGTTCTGTGTTGTCGTATGATAGGTCTCAAAAATAGAAAACTCTAGATCTTGTACATGTACTAGATAACAAACGAGGGAATTAAAACGGGCTAGTGAGGGTCATTGAGATGGCCTAAAAAACCCCTTGTAATTGAGTATTACTTACATAGCCCAAATGGGCCTCAAGCCGATGTAGTTCTTCCTCCTATAGTGATTGTATGATTCGTGATTATGCAACTAAAATGACTATAACTAGAAGATTGATTTAAATGCTTGATAATAGATGCCCTTGACCTACAATAAACAATATTCGAACTTGGCTTATGATTGTTAGAACGCTGCAGAGTTAAAAAGGGAATAAATAGTGCTCTTTTGTTTAGCGTGCAGTGTAATTACTAAAGAGATCTAGTGGGGGTGGAATGAGTGGCCTTGATGTACTTTTATAAGAGAATCTTTAGAATAAATTTTCTAACCAACTTTATGAAACGCACAAGAGAGCCATTGTGAGATTCGAAAAAATGATCGTTGGAGTGCGGGAGACAATGCCACACTAAGGGACAAGGCCGTAGTGTGAGCATGTCTGACTAGTGCAAACTTGTCCCAGAAGACCAAAAACAATTGAGACATTATGTTCGTAACCTATAGGTTGAATATGGATAAATGCAATTGAAATAGGGATGCATATATGATATTTGCAATGCTTACAAAACAGTGAAGACTCTCTTATAAATTGTGAGTTAGCAAAATGACAAAGAAACCAAGGGTAAAGGTGCCAAGAAAAAACATTTTCAAACACTTAATGATTAATTTTATGTGTCTACAAAAGTTACCATGTTGCAATCCAAAATAATGGGTATTTGACAATCCATCTTCTCAACCCTATCGTGGATAAGATGAAAATGAAAGTCTAAATAGATCAAGATTCATTCTATCATTAAGGGATTCTTCCATAGGATTTTTGAATCAAGGGAGGAGATGAATCAAGTATTTGTTGGGGAATTCTAATTCATGTAGAATGCTAATGTCTACTTGAGGCATTGGTGCTATTGCTTTTACCCCATAATAGAGCTCTTGCCAAGTGTTCCAATTTGGGTGAGGCTTTATGGATTCCTGCCAATGCTTTGGAAAAATCATACCGTGGAAGGAAAACGTAACAAGATTGGAGAGACAAGAAAAGTACAAAAGAAAAGAGCTTTTTAATACATTCTCAAATATGTGCAAGTGTAGACCACTCAAAACCCTCGACCAAAATCAATTAAGCTTAGATATATTTTGGCGTGTTGGGATCACTCTATTTAATGTCTCTCTTTTAAGTGTTATAAATTCCACAAACATAAACATATTAAGCAGAACACCCTTTACTCTAGGAAGACAACACAAAAAACAATGCATAGACAAATAGAAGATGGAACTTCAACATCAAATCGAAGCAAGCAACCAAAACCTAAAAGATATGGAAGCCAACAAACTTGTTGGAGGAAGAGACATGCTTTGATGGAGAGAAATCATTTGAGATTTATTGCTCTAAAAGGAGAATATATGTCAGTTCCATAGGGATGCAATTGATGACATGACTCTACATATAATCTCTATAATAGGAAGATCATCAACATAATAATAGGAGCATTTTCCATTTGGGGTAGTTTGGGGAACCACAGGAAACCTCTAGGGTCATGCACATCGACGAATAATTTATGTACTCACTTCAACTCCCATTGTCTTCTTATATAGAGAAGACAAACACCCAAACAAAGGAACATGCAAGTTATTTTACCCAGTCAAGGAATAAAAGAGAGGCATCAAATGCCTAAAACATAAGAAGAGGATAACAAACCAAGGTAAAGAGGTTGGGAAAATTACATGAGGCTATTGGCATTGGATTGCAATTACAAATAACAAACATGTTGAATGAATACAGAGGGTAAGAAAGCCTCCATCCAATAAATGCAATGCTTGTGGAATAGTAGGGGTTTGAATGTTTGAATCAACAGAAGGTTGTTCAATTGGTACATAAAACATCATTCACTACATATGACTATGATCCAGGGAACTAAGTTAATGAACATGAAAATGGAGGAGTTTGGTAGGAAAAGATGGAGACATCTGATAGGGTTTGCGAATGATGCGAGGGATTAATCAAGAGAATTGATGATTGTATGGAACCTAGTTTTCCTTGCATATTCAAGGAAACAAACTAGATTTAATGTAGGATATAATCCTACAAAGAAAGATTGTTTCTCTCGTAATTATATATGTTTTTTTTATATGCTTGAAGGCATTACGCAAAATCACTAAATTATATATATGTTTTGAATCATCCTATTATAAATAATATCGTAGGGAAGAAATATCCCAACTCCTTGCCAATATAGACAAAATATTATCCAAAATAGATTATAATTCAATCATGAATTTATGATAGACGCTTGGAGAACGGTTAAGGGAAACCCATTCACAAAAGAAACTTTGCATATTATTATCTTCAAATGCCTCGGGGGACATCACTTTAGAGAGTGGATGATTATCTTGGAACAATAGAGGAAAGTGATTTCTCAACATTGTTGAGAGGGTCTTGGGAAAGAAACATTAGATTTGAATGCAATAACGGTTGAAGCTATATGGAACTTGGTTGATGCAAATGATGCAAGGGATTAATTAAGAGACTTATGACTTTATAGAATCTAGTTATCCTTACTTAGTTAGGGAAAGACAATAGATTCGACGTAGGATGCAATCCTACAAAGAAAGATTGTTGCTCTCGTAAATATGTATGTACTGAATCGTCCTATTCTAAATATCGTTGTAGGAAATAAATAACCCAACTCCTTGCCACTATAGACAAAATATTATCCTAAGGAGAGAAAATAATTCAATCTTGAATTTATTGTAGTAGCTTGGAGAATAATCAAGGGAATCCAGTCACAAAATAACCTTTGCATATTATTTGCCTTGGGGAATATCACTTTAGAGAGTGGATGATTATCTCAAAACAATAGAGGAATGTGAGTCTGCAACTTTGTTTAGAGGCTCTTGGCCAATAAACATTATATTTGAATGCAATAAGGGTTAAAGCTATAATTTTTTTTTAGAAACTCTACTCAATAGATTCCACAAACGGGTCCATGTCCCAATAAAAATTGTTGGAGCACATTCCAAAACTATATTTTTTTAATTAGAATCTCTATTCATTAGATTCCACAAGTGGGTCCATGCCCCAATAAAATTTGTTGGAGCACATTCAAAACCTTATCACTGATGATAAAAACAAGGTTTCATTTGATCCATTATATACACTATAAAAATGCTTTATGTGATTTATTTTGTCAAGGGACTTCTCAGTGAAATTATATCTCCCATAATTGATATGTTTTAGGATCGGGGTGGGCTCGATTAGAGCATATTAGAATTACCAATAAATGGATGCCTTAAGCGGGTCCATGTCCTAATAAAATCTATTGGAGCACATTCCAAACCCTATCACTTTTCATAACAAGGTTTTATCTGATCCATTTGTATATACTCAAAATGATTTACTAACATTTCTTTTGTCAAGGGACTTCTTATCGCAATTATATCTCCCATAATGGATATGTTGTAGGATCGGGGTGGGCTCAACTAGAGCATGTGTCACGTAATCATGATTTAGGTGCCTTTAGCATGCCTTAGGTTCCTACACCTTAGACAACTATTAGCATCACAATGACTTAGTTCCTTCACTTAGATCATTTTATCCCATTTATGTCTCTATGCTACATTGACCATATCAAGGCCATTGCCATCGACCATGGTCATTGTAGTAAAAATTGTTGTTTTCACTTTTAATCAAAGATGACTACATCGTCCATGGACAATGGTGTCAACTTCTAGTAGTTATAACCTAAGATTTGGAAATTGTATTTATACACTAATTCTTAGGCTATTTTCGAATGAACAATAACCAAATCATCTCTTCCCCTGTAAATTACAATAGACCTACATGACTTACTAATTATATTCTTAAAAGGATAATGAAGACTTCACCCAAAAGAATACAATTGGATCAATTGCCTTGAATACTTAGGGGTGATGCTTTGTTGCAGACCAAGATCATAGACTTAGAAAATCACCCCTATTTGTCTTGTTAGGCTACCTCTATTCCAAATTTTCAAGCAAAGCCATCAAACCTTACGACGTGGAAGCTCTAGTCTAAGTGGAGACCATTTTGCCAAGAATTTCCCCTCAGGTATGTATCTCTTTGCCCTCTACCTTGTCAATGTTTATTATTTACATTGGTTGACATATTGCCTTACGCACTGCTTTCAATTCATTGTATTTACTTTATTACATGCATTTTTTGTTTTTTATTGTTCATATATACTTTTTATTTATTGCCCACTTAGTACCTTCTTAAATCCTTTGAGTGTACACTAAGAGAGGTTTTTTACCTTTCCAAAACTAGAGTCTTAATTATCATAGTCAATATCTCATTGCATACATTTTAGTGAACTTGACATGAATCTTACCTTCCCTTTAGTAGTGTCATTTTCACGTTCCACTATCTCCTTCCAAATATCCCAATTGCAAACTGCATCAGCTCTCAAACTTAAATTTATCAATCGATTTTATCATGTCCTTTTCCATCTAAAAGTCACACACACATTCCCATTGTGGACAATATCAGACTTATATGTGCCAAACAAACTTTTCACCCCTTTAACTTGTATTATTCATAGCATGATTCGTAAACTCTTTAATTTCTTAGTGGAATTTACAAGACACAGTATGCTGTCCTAATTGAATCCTACTTCAAATTGACATATTCAATGCTTTAAGAACTTAGAATTAATGCAGTGTGTTATTGGAAACATAGATATAACTTCTAGGATTGAAAATGAATGTAAATAACCATGAACAACTCAAAGGAAAAAACAAGAACAATAATGGATACCGATAATTTTAAATTTGGAAACTCTAGTGTGGGGAAACCAACTAGAAATGGCAATAACTCAACATCTTGATGGTTTTATGGCCAAAGACAATTGACAAAGAAATCAATAGAACAATTACAACAACAATGTGTTGTTTTCTTACTTAGCTCCTCTGTGATTTTTTTCCTCCTACAACCAACTAAACATCTTGTCTCTCACACACTCATGTCATGATCTAGGGGTGTCATTTTATGTATTTAAGGACTTGCAAACGACTTATAATTGAAGAGACATTGTCATTCTGCCATTAATATGACTGTTCAACTTTCTTGGGAAAAATTTCCACGATGGTTACATAAGTGCCCTTGAGTTACGTGATAGTTAAGAAACCACTACTTGTAGAGAATGACCATTACACAATATATGATTATATCATGGGAAGTGTATATTACATTAAAATAATACATTTGCATAATTACAATATGTTGTCCTACTTGAATCCTACTCCAAATTGATAGATTTAATGCAATATTACATTGATTGAATAGTGTATATTACGTGTAGAATCACATTATATTATCCTACTTGACTCCTACTCAAAATTGATAGATTTAATGCTTTAAGAACTTAAAATTAATGCATTGTGTTATTGGAGACATAAATAAAAATTCCAATATTGAAAGTGAATATAAATAACCATGAACAATTGTTACAAAATATATGATTGAATAATGGGAAATGTATATTACATTGCAATAGTACAATTGCAAAACCAAAATATATTGTCCTACTTGAATCTAATTGTAATAATTATAACCAACAAAATAGTACACCATGAGATTCTTTTCATATCACAGGAACAAGCCAAATCTTAGAATAACACAGTTGAAACAAAAGAACAAGAAGGCAATACTATGCAAACAATATGTTGACAATATTTTAACAATATTGAATAATGTCTAATAGATCTAACACCTCTGCTTAAGGACATGATTTATTCATTATATCGATAATATAATTTTATGTAGAATACAATGATCAAAGACTCTGAATAAGTCCAAACATTGAGTTAATCAATGTGTAACGCTATTGCCAATGCACAAAATATCACCAAGTGTGCTTATGGTCACCATTCCAACTTATGAGAGTACACGGGTAACTAGCCACTACAACCACTAGGTAAATAAAAGTGTTGTTGAATATTAGGTTCACTTTCTTGTACCTTGATGTTTCATCTTTTCTTGAATATTTTATTCTTTACCTATTTATTGTTAGAGTGATCAATTTGAACACAAACTATATTATCATATTTTATCCAAGACTAAGGAACAATACAATGTCGTGTTATATCCTTTAAGGCATATTTTTGTGTCAATTCATTGGACATCCAACACCCAATGCTTTCCAACCTTGGAAGTATCTTGGGAAAACTATCATACACCAAACTATGGTGTTTTATCTTTGTGATCCTACCACCTATTCCAACCTAGAAGTATTTGAAGTATCTGAAGTCATCTACCACACACTGTAATTATGGTGGCCTACTATCATGCTCCTACAACCTAATTCAACCTTGAACATTTGGAGCTACACTTTTAATGACCACTCTACTCGAGATGGGATAATTTTCCCCCAATGATTCTACCATTCATTCTTGGCAAGATGATCAGCGTCCAAAATCTTCTAGTGATGGAATTCCTATCATTAATGACCCAATGGATACCACTTTGTCAAGTGCTTATTATGTATGTCATGTCTTTGACATGCTATGATACAATAGAGATATTGACGTTTGAATTCTGTTCCGTGTATAAAAAACATTTTTATGAATGCCATGCCTCTTCAATAAAATTTAGACCTCTTTGAAATATTTTTTTCTCTATTTTCTTTATCTATGCAACCCATCCATTCTCCAAATACTCTAATGATGCACTATAAAATGGAGAAAATCAAATATGCGATACAAAATATATACAAACTCAATTAATATGGGATGCCATGGGGTCTTTGCATGAAATATGGTCTTTGGTTGCATGAAATACTCACCATTGACTCTATGTCCCATTGGATACCAAATATTTCAACTCACTTTGTTTATATAAAATCCCAAAATGCTTAATCATTTTTACAGGCTCAACATAAAGAGCCCTGATCACTTTCATCAATCTAATGGGCTTTCCATGAACATACTTAGAACCCTCCATCATCAAAACTCTACCAACATCTTGTGTATGTCCCATAACATTTATTCCATTTAGTATTGCTCCAAAACAACTCCATTTTCTTTTTTCAAATCATTATTTAACAGAAAAATCATTGAATTTAATTATGCTAAGATGGATTTCACCTCAAATAGAACATGGAATTTATCTATAGGGACAAGCATCTCATTAATTATTTCATCGGCATATGTTAAATCATTTTGGAAAGGACTAGTCTCTGCTATGATACTATAAAAGAAATTGGTGATATCACGATTTATATATTTTTTGGTTGCACTGAAAGCTCAATTTTAAACAATATGAGCAACACCTCGTTCCTCCTCCAAAGCTAAGCCAACCTTTATGTTGAGGGAAAGAACATAACACACCCATGGCTTGGAATTTCCTGTTTATATGATAATACATGCAATTTTCCAAAATGCCACAATGAGCTCCAAATCGCTGATGTGATAATGCCTCTTTTGCTTTATTGCTTAGAAACTTTAGAAACTTGAACATGTGAGAAATCCTTCTTGAAATAAACCCCCCTCATGTTCAAGAGCGATTTCTCCATCTTTTAATGATTGAAATTGAATGATATAATATTTGAATGGCACTTGACATCCCACATCAAGATCCTTGTGCTCATGCTGAATATCAGGTGCATATCTACTTTGTAAAATAGTGCATGAGTCATTGAAAGGTTTATTCTAACTTTCAATATTACCATCTTTTTAACCATAGAGTTCATACTTTTCCTTCGACAATTCTGCAACTGTTTACCATCTGAGCAATCAACAACTTCATCAGATGTAGCATGCATATTAATGTTTTTAAACTGTAACAAACCTGAGATAATGCCACCACTAAAAAAGGGTAGATACAAGATAATGGGGATCAAAGGGGGGCTTAAAGCGACACTTTTTTTCTTCTGAAAATAACAATAGTTGAACTTGCAGAGACAATTAGAGACACTTGGAAAAAGAATTTGACAATGATGTAAGAATATGAATTGTATCATTTTGAATGTAGTTTCTAAATATATAATTTTTTTCAATACCCAGATGCTATAATTGTGTGAAATAGATGCATTTATGATAATGGCTTGATCTTTAAAAAAAAAGATGAGATTGCATGTGTATGAACACACTTTTTTTGAGTAAACGAATGGATTGTTGTATGAATATTTATATATGGATAGATGAAATGTCGAAGATTGTTGAAAATATTTTTTTATTAATTTTTTAATATAATAATAATAATAATAATAATAATAATAATAATAATAATTTTACAAATCAATATAGGTACAAAATTGAAATTGCAAGTGTACGAACACAATTTTTTGACCTTAACTTCTTGAAAATCATTAAAAAAATATAGCTAATGATGTGTAGATTGTTAAGATATAAGTTTTATAAACTTTCGATAAATAGTCAAAAATTTATAAAGGTATTTATAACGATATGTATATAGTCCATTATGAGGTATGAAGTGTAGAAATTAAGTAAGAATTACAAATGATAGTTTAACACTGAAAAAATTATATATTTAAAAACTACATTTTTCTCTCTACAGATCCATATATATATATATATTTTTTAAAATTAATAAAATCTTATTGATCAAATGTGTTTTGCAAAGATGAAAAAGACACAATTTTATAAAAAAATCAATTACGCTGGTTCATAACAGGGTTCAAGCTAGGTTCAGACCTCCCAGGCCTAAAAAAAAACCTATTTTGGAGGGAAAGTGGTAAATAAAATTTTGTAAATATGCAAAGGGAATACACCCTTTAGAGAAGACAAAGGGTGTACACCCTTCTGGAGTCAACAAAAAGTTCATTTATGCTTTTGGCCCATTTATATCTACCGCAAAGGGCGTGCGTGGTTTTTAAAAGCACACTCGCCCTTTGTGGTTCACGAATTTCATTTTTTTGTCCATGGAATTGACTCATTGATTTTGCATTCTAAAAAATTCAAACTCATTTTTACTATTGAAACTATGTAAATTCTTCTTTCTTATTTCACTGTCTCAACATATAAATTATTCAAATTTTATTCTACACTTAAACTTGTTTCGGTAAAGATAAGTAACGGGGTCAAGTAGTTGTCACGAAAGATGAATTAAGGAGCTAACAAATGAGGAAATTGAAGTGAAGAGAGAAAAAAGAAAGAAAAAGACAAGTAAAGAGGAAAGCATCCATAATAGTTTCTAGACAAGCTGAAGGTACTTCCTCCACACTAGGTAATATTTTAAATGAAAATAACATACACAATTTGATGGAATTTAATTTAGATGTCTTCAACTAAGATAAGAGAACTTAATCAATTTTTGTTTAACGATGAAGTTCAAAATGTAGAACATGTAAATAATGAATTTGCATTGATTGATGAAACACAATGTGATGAAGCATCCATTCATAATGAAAAATATAACATGATGATAATCAACATCAATTAATGACACCAATTCATCTCTCTCCTAATGAAGAGGAATTCACTTGACTTATAAGGTCTAATGTACATAGCCAACACTATAATAAACCTTATATGGTTAAACAGGTAGCATCATCCAATTTAAACTATTGCTCTTAGACCCAGATCTCCAAGGATAATGCAACGAACACCAAGGTATTTGGTTGAAATATATGAGAAAATACTGGAACCTATGAAAAATAAAATGTCAAAAATATCAATTCAATGTCATGATCAACATGTATGGGACTATGCATTTGAGAAGAAAAATAATACAAAACGATGTCATTTATTTGTTTAATTAATGAAAATGTAAGAAATGCACCATGTGATGTATAATTTAGGGTTAAGAACAAACAATATGGAGGGAAGAAATAATACAATAGTAAAGAATCTATTTAATACATTTAATGCAATAGGCAATAGAAATACAAAAAAAGATAGCAATGTGGTAGGACGAGTAATAACAAAATATATAGTAAGTCCACATCTACAACTCGATTTCTTAGTTAAATAAGTACATCCTTAAACTTGAAAAGGAAAACTCTAATGAATGCCATAAAAATAAGAACAAGGCTTGATGACTCTTCACACACAAATTGTTGGGCGTTTAGTGGTAGACTCCCATGAAAAGATAAGTTATTAGTTGAAGGTACAAGCAATTTGATTGAATTTGTTTGGCATGACAAAACAAGGGTTTCATCTAATGTAAAAGATGTTAAAATATAAAAAAGTTCAAAAAACTGTGAGCCACATGCAAAACATTTCTTGGACATGACCCAAACATAATTTTATAATAAGTTTATTAAAAAATTTAATGGGTAATTGAAAATTAGTCGAAGGTCATTTGAGATGTGCAAGCCTTTCTATATTAAAATCAATCAAGTATGCATGACATGTAGTATACATGTTAAATTTGCTATATATTTAATATTTTGTCATATACCTTGTACTTTACATACTGACAAGATTATGCAAGAATGTATGGTGGCTTATCCACCTAAAACATCAAGAGAGTTAATCCCAAATCTTTTCTGTCAAAGATCATAGGGATAAATATTTTTTTGCCTTATAATATTTAGATGTAATATGTAACACTTGTGGTGGTTTGTCAAATTTGAATGTTTGTATACAAGAAGAAATTTCATATGAATTTAGAAAGCAACTAGTTTATTTTAAGAGTACAAATCTATAAAGTATATTTTAAAAGATGGAAAAGAATCATCGAAATGTGAGTTGGTTACGACTCAAGTATCCGTATATGATTTCATGTCTGAATTAAAGAAGAATATTATCTATCACTATGCAAGACACACACACAAATAAAAAATGGTTAGATAATCAATTCAAGGTATGTAAGGATAACTTCCTGCTTGGCACCATTGATTCAGTTGTGGAATTTTATAAATCCTACACACTACAACCACATAACAAGGTTCAATCATGGTAATACAGTTCAGTAGAAGTTAGAATTTTCATGTATATTACATTCAGACATGCACCTAATAACACATATGATAACATAAATATTTTGAAGAAGTACCACTTTTATATGAGCGATGACAGATCACATTCTCTACAGTTTGTCCAAGGTTGTTTTGAGTTATTTTATAGAAATATGAATGTGAGAGAAATCATGTTCGATACACACTACATTGGTCAAACAATTGTGCATGATAGTTTAAGAATTTTTGAATATTTTACTGGTTAATCAGAATGCATATGAAGAAAGAGGTTCAACATTTTTGAAGTTTTTTGAGGTTGGGCATGACAAAGGGGAACACAATTGTGCAGGTGCATGTGTAAAAAGATCCCTTAAAAAATAATAGGGAAAGCACAAGGATGGTGCTAATTTGATTGATGCTACAAGTATTGTGACTTGGTGCAATGAATTTTTTTCTCATGGATCAGATAAATATTCTCATGTGCAAATATTATTTTAGTCAATGGAGGAAAAAGATAAAATAGTGTATAAATATTGCAGTCCAGTAATTAGATCGAGTGTTTTCCACTTTATTCAAAACTTAAGTTACAGTTCAATAACTATTTATATTAGGAATATGGCATGCTTTTATTCAGACTGTATGGAATTTAATTAGAATGAATGTGAGTTAAAATAATGGGTAGATGAATGGTATTGTAGACCCCCAACATCTATGGAGACTAGTGATTCATTTCAACTATTAGGAGATCATGAAATGACATCATTGATTGACTTTGACCACATCTCATATCTTGTACAACCATGTATAATTTATTTATAATTTTAATATAACTTTGAGTTATATTAATGATATTTTACTTTTTTCCTACATATCCTTACAAGTTGATTATATTTTAAATGCAGGGAAAGTTTTGTAATAATTGCACTTAAGGACAATGATGAAGTAACATAATACTACTTGTTTCATTGTGTAGAGAAAAAATTAATCACAACTATCATGGATGGAGAAGACCTAATTTATCCCATTGGATTTGTGGTGATTACCAAAACTTGGTTTTGTAGATATTATCATAAAAAAGAGATAAGACAATGGTTATTTGAGGACTTTGAAACACATAGGGTGATACTTCATTATTCAAATTTAGTTATCACTCTAAATATTCAAATGATCCAACATCGTGAAAAGCCTCTGAACAAAATTTTGTGGAAGGTTCATGAATTTGAACATGAAGCGATTCTTGAAATGTTTAAAAGCATCCATGATCCTGAAGGTACATTGGATTGATTTGGTACAAGGTTAGTATTCAATGTGCTTAGCATTTAAAATTATTAAATTTAACTTATTTGATTTATTGTATTTTAATTTTAAATTATTTTATCATTATGTGTTTTTTTTGTTTAAATTTTTTACTAATTTTTTTAATGTAGGTTAATGGTACTAGATGAGCTTCCACCTTCACGTAGTTGGTGCCATGAATAGAGAATATTATCTTCTTGAAGCAAAGAGAAGCCTAAAAAATAATACATTTTGAGTAGATACTTTTCTTCCTCATCCCAAGTGGCAAAGAATCCTCTAGGGGGCTGAGAGGACTTGCCTGTACAAGTATGGAAGTTGACCATTCATCTCTACACATCGAGATGTGTTGATGAAAGTGGTTCATTGATTGGGCTAGTGAGTCAAAAGATACACATTCCACTTACCAACTTTGGAGTCTCTTAAGAGACATTTGACTGTTAAATAAAACTCATTGCCATATCTCACTCATCTTGAGTGTGATAGAATCCTCTAGGGGGTGCTAAGAATAGTTGTTTTTATAATTGTAAGCATTGACAACTCATATCTACCCCTCAAAATTATTACTGCGACATGTGGCAGAAGTTCGCTTAGTTTTCCTACTCAAGGTTGAGAAACTTTTCTTCAGGGATGCCTTAAAAAAAGTGCAACTTTCAAACTCAAGGTCTAATGGAGAGTAGAGGGTGGCCATTCTATAATTTATATGCCCCTCTTGATGTGTTTGTGAAGACGGTTCATCGATTAAGCTAGTGAGTCAAAAGATACACCTCCCACTGACCAACTTTGGTCTCCTAAAAGACATTTAGCTGTAAGAAAAACTCAATGTCATGTCTCATTTGTCATGAGTGCCATAAAATCCTCAAGGGGGTGCTAAGAGGTCTTGTCTGTTAACTATAGGCATTGACGACTTATCTCTACCCCTCACAGTTCTCTTGTAACATGCAATAAAAGTTCACTCAATTTTTCCACTTAGGGACAAGAAATTTCTCTTCAGGGATGCCTCCAAATGACTGCAACTTTTAACCTCGAATATTGATATAAAGTAGAGGGTGGCCATTATAGAATTTATAATCCCATCCAGATATGTATGCAAAGTCTATTCGTCAGTTGAGCTAGTGAGTCAAAAGATACGCCTCTCACTAACTTTTGGGCTCTTAATAAACATTTAACTACGAGAGAAAACTCACTACTGTGTCTTGCTCATATCGAGCACCATAAAATCCTCTAGGAGGTGATAAAAGGACTCATCTATACAAATGTAGGTGCTGATAACTCATATCTACCCCTCACGGTTATCTTGTAATGCGTGGCATAAGTTCACTCAATTTTACCACTTAGAGATGAGAAGCTTCTCTTCAAGGATGCCTCCAAATGACTATAACTTTCAATCTTAGGGGATGACAAAGAGTGGATGGTGGACATTATAGTTTTAAAATTCCCATCTAGACGTGTTTGTGAAGACAATTCATCGATTTGGCAAGAGAGTCAAAAGATATGCCTCCCACTGACCAACTTTTAATCCATTAAGATAGATTTGGCTTCAAGAGAAAAAATGTTTCCGTGTCTCGCTCATTTTGAGATAGAAATAATCCTCATGGGGGTGCTTATAATACTTGACCATACAACTGTAAGGGCTAATGACTTATCTTTAATCATCATGGTTGCCCTACAATGGATGGTAAAATTTTGACCAGTTTGCACTCTTAGAGATGAAAAGCTTCTCTTAAGGGATGCATCTAGCTAACTACAACTTTTGATATTGAGACCTGATAGATAATATAGAGTGACCATTTTAACATTAAAATACCCATCTAGATGCATCAACGTAGATGGCTCATTGATTGGGATAACGAGTCAGAAGATATGCCTCCCACAGACCAGCTTTTAGTCTCTTAAGAGACATTTTGCTGTGAGTTAAAACTCATTATCGTGTCTCACTCATCTCAAGCTATAAAGAATCCTCCAATGAATGCTTAGAGGACTCAACCATGTAACTATAAGATTTGATGGCTTGTCTGTAACCTTCACGGTTCTCCTACAATGTGTGGTATAAGTTTGTCTAATTTGCACTCTCAGGGATGAGAAACTTCTCTTAAGGGATGCATTCGACTGACTGTAACTTTCTATCTTTGGGCTTGATAGAGAGTAGATAATGACTATTATAGCATTAAAATACCCATACAGACATTTGAGCACATATAGTTCATCGATTGGGCTAACAAGTTAGAAGATATGCCTCCCACAAACTAACTTTTAGTCTCCTAAGAGACATTTAGCTGCAACAGAAAACTTGTTGCCATGTCTTGCTCATCTTGAGCTAGTATGAATACTCCAAGGGGTGATTATAGGACTCAACCATACAAATGTAAGAGTTGATGGATTATCTCTACCCCTCATGGTTCTCTTACAACACGTGGTGGAAGTTTAGCCAGTTTACACTCTCAGAGACGAGAAGCTTCTCTTAAGAGATGCGTCCGCCTAACTGTAATTTTTCATCTTGAGGCCTAATGGAGAGTGGAAGGTGGCCATTATAACATTAAAATTCCCATTCAAATGCATTGGTTTAGATAGTTCATTGATTGGGTTAATGGGTCAGAATATATACCTCCCACAGACTAACTTTTAGTCTTTTAAGAGACATTTGGTTGTGAGAGAAAAATCATTGCCATGTTTCGCTCATCTCAAGATGAAAAGAATCTTATGGGGAGATGATTATATGTATTGACCATGAAATTTTAGGTGCTGATAGCTCATCTACCCCTCACAGTTCTCCTACGACGTGTGACATAAATTTGGTCAGTTTGCACTTTTAGGGTCGAGAAGCTTCTATTAAGGGATGCATTCGGCCAACTACAACTTTCTATCCTAGAGAATGATAGAGAGTGGAAGGTAGCCATTTTATCATTAAAATACCCATTCAGACATGCAAGTGTACACGGTTCATCGATTGGGACAATGAATAAAAAAATATGCCTCTCAGAGACCAACTTTTAGTCTCTTAAGAGACATTTGATTGTGAGAGAAAACTCATTACTATGTCTTGCTCATCTCAAGCTGATAAGAATCCTCCATGGGGTGCTTAGAAGACTTGACCATGAAATTATATGTGTTGATGTCTTATCTCTACCCCTCATGGTTTTCCTACAATACGCGGTGTAAGTTCAACCATTTTATTCTCTCAAGGATGAGAAGCTTCTGTTAAGGGATGCATCTGACCAACTGTAAATTTCTATTCCAAGGCCTGACAAAGAGAAGAGGGTGGCCATTTTAATATTAAAATGCTTATCTAGATATGTCGACGTAGATGGTTTGTTGATTGGGATAATGAGTCAGAATATATGTTTCCCATAAATGAATTTTTAGTTTGTTAAGAGATATTTGGCTACGAGAGAAAAATCATTGTTGTGTCTCACTCATCTTAAGATAGAAAGAATTATACGGGAGGTACTTAGTGGATTCAAATGTGTAATTGTAGGAGATAACGACTCATCTCTACCCCTAATAGTTCTCTTGCAATGCACAATAGAAGTTTAACCAATTTGCACTTTTAGGGACGGGAAGATTCTTTAAAGGAATGCATCCAACCAACAATAACTTTCCATCCCAAGCCCTGATGGAGAGTAGAAGGTGGCCATTATATTATTAAAATACCCATTCAGATGTGTTGATGCAGATGGTTCATCAATTGGGCTAACGAGTTAAAATATATGCCTCCCATAGATCAAATTTTAATCTTTTAAGAGACATTTGGTTGTAAGAGAAAACTCATTATGTCTCACTCATCTCAAACTGGCAAGAATCCTCTAGGGGTGGTTAGAGGATTTGACCATAAAATTGTAGGAGATGAATCCTTATCTATGCCCCTCATGGTTCACCTTTAACATATGTCATAAGTTTGGCCAGTTTTCACTCTTAGAGATGAGAAGTTTTTCTTTAGGGATACATTCGACCAACTATAACTTTATATCTCAAAGCTTGATAGAAAGTAGAGGGTGGTTATTCTATAATTAAAACACCCATCTAGATGTATTGTCATAGATGGTTCATTGATTGGGCTAATGAGTCATAAGATATGCCTTCCACAAACCAACTTTTAGTCTTTTAATAGACATTTGGTTATGAGAGAAAAATCATTCCCATGTATTTCTCATCTTGAACCGTTAAGCATCCTTTTAGAGGTGCTTAGAGGACTCAAACTTGCAAATATAGGCACTGAAAACTCATCTCTACCCCTCACAATTCTATTGTGACATGAAACATAATTTTGGTCAATTTGCACTCTCAAGGACGAGAGGTTTCTTTTAAGGGATTCATCCGATCAATTGCAACTTTCTATCCCAGGGATTGATAGAGAGTGGAAGGTGACCATTATAGCATTTAAAACTCATAGAGATGCATCAACATAGATGGTTCATCAATTGGGCTAACGAGTCAGAAGATATGCCTCCCACATATTAACTTTTCTTCTCTTAAGAGACATTTAGCTATGAGAGAAAACTCATTGTCGTGTCTTGCTCATCTCAAGATGGCAAGAATCCTCCTGAGAGTTATTAGAGGACTTGATCATGCAACTATAGACATTGGAGAATCATCTCTACCCATCACGGTTCTCTAGCAACATGTAGTGGAAGTTTGGTCAAATTTCCTAGTTAATGACAAGAAGTTTCTATTTAGGGATGCGTCTAACCAACTATAACTTTTTTTTCTAGGGCCTGATGGAGAGCGAAGGGTAGCCATTCTAGTGTTAAAATACATATCTAGACATGTCAGTGTAGATGGTTATTCGATTAGGTTAACTAGTTAGAAGATATGCCTTTCACAAACCAAATTTTAGTCTCTTAAAAAACATTTGGTTGCGAGAGAAAACTCATTATTGTGTCTCACTCATATCGAATTGGTAAGAATCATTTGGTAGGTGATTAGAGGACTATTGACATGTTGTCATTGATGTCAAGTTTGATGTTAAGGTTCAAGTCAGTTTGAAGTTGTCATTGATGTCAAGATGCATCTAATGAAGGAGCATGATGAGTGGTCATTGAGGTATGAGCATGACATGACAAGGTTTTTGTAAAGGCATTATGACAAGTAGATCTGCATGAGTGGTGTGAGCATGGAAGGTACAGGTCATGGAAGATTTTTGAAAAAAATTAGTGTCTGCATAGGAGCCATGTGACAAGATGCATTTGAAGGCTAAAGAGATAATTTAAAGGAAATTAATGTCTTATGGTTGCATAAAGGCATAAATCAAGGTGTCAAAGGTGTTTAGATACATGGAAGAGAGATGTCAAGTCATATGATGCTTGGTCATGTGATTTTAGGTATGTATGAGGTTGTGGAAGATTGTTGTCATCAGAAAGAGAATGGTGTAGTGATATGAGTGAGGTGTAATATCTTATATCTATTTGGTTGATGTTTTGTTGAAGTCATAACATGGAATGAACATGTCAAGGCATCAAGTGCTTAATTAGCCTAAGCCTAGTCATGACATGAAAGACCTTGTGAGAAGTTATGAGCATGGTAGCTTGGTGAGATGAGTGCACACGGGCATGAGTGGTTTTATGAGGTTGCTTGAGCATGTATGTGAAGCATTGGAGCACTCAAGAGAGTCTCAAGGTGAGCTTAATTGGGTAGGACCTTCAGACCAGGTTTGCACCTAGACCACTCCTAGACCTTGCCTGGCCTAATGAGGTATCATGATCTATTGACAAGGCATATGAATGATGTATGGCAGTCTTAAAAATGAGAGAGGTTACTTGAGTATGTGATTGAGGTGGAAAGTGAATGGAAAGAGGCATGAATGTTAGTTTTAAGGTCTAATGTGGTTTGCAGGTCAAGGTATAAAGAGCAAAGAGAGAGAGAGTGTGGCTTAATGAGGGATCATGATCAGATTTTAAGGTGTTTGAGCTCATAGAAGCATTTTCATAGGTGAAGTATGTTGTTTCAAGTTTATTCATGGAGTTTGAGGTTATAATTTGAAGCACAAGGCATGAAAAGTTGTTTGGGGGTCTCTCAAGTGCTCAGAATGAAGGGTTCTCAGCTTGAGAAGGATTTTATTGTGCTCATTAGCTCATCAAACCTTTGCATGGGAACCTAAGATATTCATGGTAGATGGGGAAGGGTCCTAGCTCAAAATCTTAGGCATTAGTTTTTGGATTGAGGGGTTATGCTTTATGAACGATTGTTAAGAATGGAAACAAGTTTAAACCCTCTTAGAACCCTAATAAGGACTCGATGTTGAAGATGTTGATTAAAAGTGCTTAGGATGGATTGAATTGCTCAGGTAAGATATTGGATCTTGTAGTGGACTCTTTCAGGTACCTCTAGGTGGTATTTGTTAGAGAGACGAGAGAGAAAATGTTGAGTTAAAGGCTTGTTTCTGAATAAGTTATTGTAGAAGTCAGAATTTACATTGAACATACTAAGAAAATGGATGAAGGAAGAAGGTAGAGGCTCATGTTTCATGTCCATGAAGGTTTTTGGACAGGTTCTTGTCCTCAAATATACTAAACCGATCATCTAAGTTATCCAGTCGTTAACAGGCCAAATGATGTAAACAGTGAAAAACCTAGGCAACAGTGAGAAGATGAATTGGAATGTGTTTTCATGATAGAATGATGAAACCAAGTGCATGGAGATATTTTTTAAGACTATTATGTCTTATTCATGCTTGGTAGAGAGATTGGAAGTCAGGTATAATGGTGAAAATGATGAAACCAAAAGGGCTTCTCTGACTCAGTGAGGTCTATGTGTAGTGATGTCAACAAATTCATCTATAAAACCAATATAATCCACTAGATTAGATGATGTTTATATTTGAAGATGGTCTAGAGATGTCAGAGTATCATGTTAATGAATTGGAAGTCTTTGAAAGTGGTCATACAGGTGTTGAAGGTCAATGTCACCCTAATTATGTTTTGAGGTAAACTGGTAGTTTTGAGTGAGCAAGTTACAATGATGAGTTTGAGGCTCTATGCCCTAAGTTGAAGCATATAATGCATATGGTGATATTTTTTATGTCATGAAGGTTATTTATAAGTTATTTATTATCATGATTGTGTGGCTAAATGATGTGTTATCTTTAGTTGTTCAAGATAGACTTTCTTATGTGTTCAAAGGCCTAATATGAACAATGCTAATGGAGTGTTTCAAGTGGTGATTAGACCTAAAAATTGTTATGGATCTTAGAGGATGTTGGATAAGGTCTATTTGAGTTGTGTATGAAATAATATTGATGTCTATGGAGATGAACAATGCTCAAAGGGATCAAATGGTTATGTGTTACTAGTCAGATCTAATGCAATTAGGTCTTCATGAAACCTAAAAGAAAAATGAGGCCTAATTGAGTCATGATAGACCCAAAAGGACTCAAAGATCAGTTGATTCATGTCCACAAGAATTCCTAAGACCTATTCTATGGCCGACCTAAGATGTTAAGGGCACGTGGCCGACTAAGTGGTATATGAACAAGGAATGGTATATATACAAGACAATTTTAGGCCTATTTGAGTAAGCGAAGTGTATGCATATGAAATAACACATTGTTGAGAAAAAGGATGTTTTGTAGACAATCAAAGGAGTGTAGAGGATCTGTAATGAAGATCTGATAGTGTGTTTGCATATGAAGATCAATGTCATATGACCTAATCAGTCTTAAAGAGACCTAGTTAAGTGAATAAGCCTATAAAACATTTTGAGAGAGTTAAAGAGTGTGAAGAACTAAAGAAGGTGATCATCATCTATTGTGAGAGAAACCTTGTGTTATGAATTTAATCAAAAGTAATTAGGTGATTGAGTTGGTGTTAAGTCATCTAGAGGGTTGGTGCTTCTTTGCAAGTGGGTGCTTATTAAAGCCTCATCAAGTAAGTGCTTGACTAGTTGGGGTTGGTGCTTCATATGGAGTTGGTGCTTCACTAAATTTAGTTTTTGTTTTATAGGACTGTAGTCCATTTGTAAAGGTTAGTGGGTTTTCTTCCCCTTGAGGGTTTCCCACTATATGCACCTAAAATTGTTCGCTTCATTATTGTCGACTAATATTCCTATTAGTCAACACTAATTCCGCTTAACCTATATTATTCCTCTAATATATCCCCTTTCCTAGCCATTCATATAATATCCCTTTTTTTATCCTACATTCACTAACCTTATTCATCCCACCTCTTTCATTAATTCTATCCTAAAACTTATTATCTCAATCTAATCATAGTTATCCATTTATATGAATTTTTTTAATTCCCATAATCCCACCTACCCACCTACTAACCTATACCCTACCCTTTCCTACATCCCTAGTCTCTAATCACTTACCTAATCCCTGTCTAACCCCCACCTAATCCTTCATTATCCTTACGATAATCAAGAAGTCTCTATAATTGGAGAAGCTCCTCCAAGTCTTTAGAAGTATCTAAACTAGAGATTTCTAAAGAATTTAATATTCCTTGAATAATCCATAGCCATTAGATCTCCGCATCCAACTTTGAATATCAACATTTGATCTTCCCTCCTAAAGCTATATAAATAAGGCTCCTCCTCCATGGAAGTCAATTTGAATTTTCATACCCAATCCATGTCCAAGCATCGATTGAATCCATCATTAAAATCCTTTGATCAATCATCCATGTCAATATGATTCTAAGGTAAATTCATCTCAATCCTCTTATCTTTTTTTATTTTGTTTAATCATGATGTGAAGCACTTAGGATTTAGGATTTAAATGTAGGATTGAATTGTGCATTCATCTAATGACATTTATATTTTAATGGTTTTATCATCTTACGTAGTGGTTGATATTTGGGTTTGGAGTTTGCTTTGTTAAATCGTTATAAAACTCAAATTTCATCTACATTTTAGCGACCACATTGGGACTTTGCTCCCATTTAATCAATTTTGCTTGTTAGTGTTGTTTTTGCTAGCCTACAGGGTTAATTGGATCAATAACATCTTATTTTTTTTGAAATTTTATGTATACAGGTTGCAGTCACAGTATTGTATTGGTAGTCATGACATTGTCCAGGTCAATTGCGACGTTACCCCCATGAGTCATGATATTGCCTTAACCATTAACTGTCTACTTGACTGTGCAGGTTTTATGTCCTTTGACAATACCATGACTTGTTAGTAGTGATATTGTTAGGCTAGTTATGATATTGCCTAACCAAGTTACAATTTTGTAAACCACTAATGATTTGTGCTGCAAGTACCTATTTTTGACAATATTGTGACTCTCCCAGTCATAACTTTGTCCTACAATTCATGATATTGTTGATGATAGTCATGATATTGTCGGGGCTGAACATAGGCATAGGGTTATCAATGTCTTTGGTTGATTATCATCCTATTTAACCCCCTGTGTGCTTATTGTGCAAAATGTTGTGTGTTTTCTCATAATGTTAAGATCTATGTGCAAGAACTAAGAACAAGAAGGGGGTTGAAAACAAGCACATCGAGCAAAATCTAAGCCATAATATCGTGACTCCACCAGTAGCGATGTCATCCTAGTAATCATAGGATTATGGCCAAAAGTCATGTTATTATAATTTGTTGTAAATCTCCTGATGATTTACCTCTGTCATTTGATCTGCTATATCCTGATCTGACAGTTTGTGTTTTCACAAGGGGTTATATTATAATATAGTCTATTGTTCAATATTTTAGGGTTTTTTTTCCTTATACTCATATCTATCACCAAACCCCAATTTTGTATCATATTTATGTCTAGTTTTTGTGTGGTTTGAGTGATGTGTAGGGACTACCAAGAAGACCAAGGCAGGAGGAGACAAAGACAAAACACAAGCCCTTTTCCCTTTTCCTTATTCTTAACAATATCATAACTATTGACACATTTAGACTCACAAGATTGCTATGTGGATTAGCAATGTTGCAGTTGTAGTCATGATTTTGTAATGATTGGCATTTTCACTATTATTTTTTGCTTAGTATTTTAAATCTTATTCAGATATAGGGAGAATAATATATCCGTGCACAGGGAAGATTCTACTGATTATATTTTTGTCAAAATCTTAGTCATTTTGATAAAAAGCTAAGTGCCAATTTACTATAACACAACATAAATTTTTAATCTATTTTTAAGCATATGTATATAATCATTTTTGCATCTAACTCAATCTGTCATATAGAAATTTGTCTGTGTCAAAATCTAAATCTGAAAATTTTGTTATTATGCACAATATCACAACTCTTGATTTATTTTCAGTAGTGACTTTGTTATCGCAAGTTACGGTTTTGTGTTTTATGAAAAAACCACAATTATTGATTTTATAGTCATTAGCGATATTATTAGTTTGAGTCATGGTATTGTCCATCTAACCATGGTTTTGCAGGACATTTCTTAGCTTTGATATTTCAACTCACAAGTAGTGATTCTGACCCCCCTAGTTATGATTTTGCACTGTGTAGTTGTGATTTAATGTCCTTTTTGAGTGCATTTTTTGAGTCATTTTTTTCATGAATTTTATGTCACTCCAGGCCTCCCACAAAGCCCAAATTGTAGGGAGCACACTAGGGGTGCTTCCCCTAGATCCCACAAGGGGATCTGCCCCTTGACCCTATTGGGGGCTGTCGTCCCCAGACCCCCACAACATGTCCTGCTCACCCCAAATAAATTATAAATCTAAATCATGATTTTTATAGGGTATTTTATTAAGACATACTTGACTAACACATTGTTTCTTGTAGGGTTAAATCTAGTTAATATTTTATTTGACTAACATCATCTTTTTTTCAGGTTATATTTTGAGTCTAACATTTTTTTTTGTAGGTTACCTCTTTTGAGTGCCACCTAAACTACTAACCATGTGCTTGCAAGTCGTCTATCAAAGAATACATTTGGCACTTTAAAAATCAAAATTTGATTATCTATTTTGTCTTGTATATATCATCTTGTTGTGAAAAATTGTTTCGTGTATCTATTTGTGTGTGTAAATAATCATTATATCATGCCCCTCACACATAGGTAATTAACTGGTAATTAATCGTATCATGTGTTTTGCTTGTCAACCCCCCTCTAAGATAACACGTGATGTAGAATTGATCCCCACACATGGGCTTACTTTATAGGGGTTAGTGTTGTGGATTTCATCACCGTGTGTTAACCAAACTCCATGTTTTGATGGAGTATAAAAATTAAGGACAATTGTCATTAGGCTAAACGGTTGACACCATATAGGGCATCCTTGAATGGGAAGAGTTAACTTTCTAAACCAGACATTAGACAACATTCTATATGAACTTGGGCCCCATCATACCTTCACGTATATCAGGGATGCCCCTAGAGAGCCCATTCAACCTAGCATAGGACCTTTTGGTCGTAACAAGTATACCGCTACAGGAGTCAATATCAGCTCTGAAGTAGCTATCAAGTGCAAGAGGGGTTGAGAGGGTTTTGTTGATACTGTAACAGGTCACTAGCCTACACCTCACTCGTGAAGCTGTTGGATGGTACGGGCATCGGGTTACACACCCTTGAGTTTAATAATCATATGCTATGGTTTGCTTGCTTAGGTGTGTGTTGTGTTAGAGCCGTGCTATTTGTGAGCCAAGTCAGCTTTCACCCAAACCCATACACACGTATCTAGGGATTTGTACAACTCATCTTGTACATCCTGTCATCTTGTATATTCTTGCATCAAGATCCTACCATCTTATATATCCTTGTCATCCTTTTACATCATTTTCATTATCTCATCTCCTATCTTAAGTCTAGTCATATCTTACCCATCATTCTCACATATCCTAGTCACACCTTGTCCTAAGACCACCTCACCTTGATTTGTCCAAACTTGACCTTGTCTTATCCACCTTTTGTTCCACCATAGTCCTAATCATTCCCACATCATCTAGTCTCAATTTTCTCTCATCATTGAAATCATCCCCTTTTACATATTATCCTCTTATATCCTTGTCATTGTCTTTATCTCATCCCCCATCCTGTCTTCATCCCATCCTATTCCAACCACACCCATTTATCATTGGTCTCATCCCCCATCCCATCCATCTTATCTTGCACATCCTTTTCATCATCCCTTAGTACCTATTGTCTTTGTATATCCTTTTCATTATATTATCCCATCTCCCATCTTGTCTAATCCACTCATTCTTTGTCATACCCTGATCACCTACATCTTGTCTTATACATCCTTATCCAATCATCCTTTCTACCTATCACCTAATACATCTTTGACATCATACGATTGTGCATATTGGATTTGTATATCCTTTTATTGTCCTATCCTATCCTCCATTATCACTTTGTCTTCATCCCATCCATCCATCCTTAGTCATACCATTATCACCTACATACCCCAATCCATCTTACATCCTTACCCAAGTCCACATCATCAACTACTTGTCTTCACATAGTCACCTCATCCCTTCCTAGTCCAACCATATCCACCTTTTATTGATCACCCCCTCATCACTCACATACATTCATCATCACCTTGTATATCTTTGTCATCCTCCTCTTGTATCCCTTTTCATTATCTTATCCCATCCCACATCCCACATCTTTTCTTAGCCTAGCCATAACTACTCATTGTTGACCACATCCCCATCACCTACATACTTTGTTTTTTTTGTACATCCTTCTAATCATGTACCATCCTAACACCACCCATCATTAGACATCCCCCCACCACCTAATCATATCTTTTCATCCACATCCTAATCACATCTTGTCATAAGTCCATAATCAATCCCTTGTTGTGACCTTGCCTTCATCACCCATCTAGTCTACCCTCATCCTATCTTATCCTAGTTGGATTTTTAAGTCATAAATGGGTCTACACCATCTCCATCATTCCCCGATCATCCACATCCCATCATCAACTATCTAAACGAATACTTATCTCATCATCCTACCTCCTTCATCACATAGTCATATCCCATCCCATCTTGAGCAACTTGGTCTTAAGGTTTTGAGTTGATCTTGTTATCCTATCATTTTAGTCCATTATCATTCAGTCAGATCTAATACCTAGTCAATATATTGTTAACATCTTATCACTCTATCAATTTCAATCTAACAAACCCATTTAATCATCCATATTTAAATCATCTTGCCCTTTCATGACTAGCACCCATCGTATCATCCTCTTGCTAGTTTGAATCTAGGCACCCATAAATTCTCCAATCGTTTTGCTAGCTTAAAAACACTAGACATCATTGATAGGTTGTTAACACCTATTATACCACCAGTTTGAAATTTGATCATAGTCTTTAATCTGTCAAGTCTATCCCATCCTCATCATTATCTATCTTACTAGCTCGGTCCTTTGGCCTTCCTTTGTTCAAACAAACCCTAGTCTACCTTCACATCATCATTCATCTTTCCCATGGATTTAGACTTGGTTCTTGTAGACCAATACATCCTAGCCAACATGGATGAAGTCTTTTTTTGGGAGCTAGAGTTAGGTGCTTGCCTACCCTTAGATCTTGATCTTTTTGCCCCAAATCACCATCCCGTAGCCCTAGGAAATTAGTCTCAACCTTCCTTAATGCAGTCACCCTAATCAATCAATACATCATAGAGAATAAAAATGAATTCCTTTTTCAGATATGGAAGATGGGTACTCATTTTCCTAATGATTTTGACCCCATGAGCCTTAAATCACTTCCCAAAGAAGTCCAACATCAACCCTTATCCCATCCCCTTCCACCATCCAATAGCCGTATTCAAAACCCCTTAGACCCAATTCGTACCCATCTATAGTCAAACCCTCCATCTACTAATCATCATCCATCACCTTTATCACCCACCACCATGCAATTGGACCCTACTCTCATAAACCAATACATAGCTGCCAAAAAGGATGAGATTTTCTTGTAGTTCATTGCGATGGGTGTACCACTTCCTGAAGGTGTTGACCCCCTTGAACTTATTTCACCTCCAACACAAACCCCTTTGTGCAAGTCTCCTTCCAATCCCCCATCCACTAGTCATAGCCAATCATCTACCCCTTCCCCTACTAGCAAAGGGAATCCAATATTGACCACCTCGTCTACTTCTAGTCCATCCACCTAACCACGTCAATAATCATGTGATCATAAGTCCAATGCCTCCACATCTAAGTCACGCAGTGAAGTGGGTCCTTACAATCCACTTCCCATATCATTGGAAGCCCTTTTCAAACAACTTGTCACCACTAACATGATGGTCTATTTACCCATATGACATCTTGATACCACTAAGCCTAAGCCCTCTTGGTATAAAGCAAACCAATATTATTTATATCATCGAACTTGGGGGCATTCCATTAAACAATGTCAAAACTTCTGAGACTATGTCCAATACCTCATCAATAGTGGTGACATAGTAATCGAGGATGAATCTAACGAATTTAAATCCCTGAGTGAACAAGAAGAGGAATGCCAAGATTACATTCCCTATCACGATCAAACACTTCCCCTTCCAAGCTAAGGTTAAGACATCCTATCCATCCTCCATGATTCACCCGTCTCCGACCACCCATCCATTCAAAATAAGTCTACTCCCCATAAACCTAGTCCTTCTATATCCCATAATCCCTTTCATGGACCTATCTTTGCTTCGTCCATTATTCATCCATCATCTCCCTCTCACCCATCACATCAAATACCCCCCATTGAGAGGAAAATCATGAATAATCACTCCTTTACTCACAACATTACATCATGTACGTCAAAGTCAACATTGGAGTTAGAACAAGTTTTATATGCATCTGGATCATGTTTTAGACCAACATCTGAATCAGATTCCTCATCAAAATCATCATCCCTTATCGATATTATAGCAGATGGTGATAATGCCTACTCTTCTAAAGATCCCACTCAGGATGATGATGTCATAACCAAGTTCTTTAATACTTTATCTAATTTTTAGAGTTGATTAGATCCTACCTCAGAGGCATGTATTAGTGATCCTTTGGAGATTCTTGATGACACTTTCTCCAACATTGAGGCTAGGTCTCCTAGTGACATTTATGAGGACTATGCTTTCCATTATCCCCTTAATCCATCCCATCCCAGTAATCTTCCATCTTGCCTCCATAATCCTCATATCCCACTCCATGAAGGGGATAAATAGGACCATGCACTGTGGGATTCCCCTCTGCATTTAACATCACATGCCACAAATACTAGGGTTCAAGACCATATTTCAAAAAGCATAAATCATCATCAAATTATGTTTGATCCCATAAGCAAATTCAAGCAAAGCCAAATTATCGGCTTAATCACAAAATGTCTTCCCCTAGTGAAGCCTAAAATATAGCACTAGGGGTATATCAAAGTTGAAATAATCATATATTAAGATAAAAATCAATCTCCTCTGGTGAAGCTCAAAATCAGGCACTAGGGAAAATCAAAGTCAAATCTAATCAACAATTAAAATCAAACATCATACGGTTGACCATCTTCTTAATGTTTGGATCGAAGAATAAACAAGTAAAAAGGTCTTGGATCTTGTAGTCTCATGGTACCAATTTAAGGAATCCCCTCTACCATATCCAATGGTGTATGTAACTATTGAACCCCATTTCCGCTCCCTATCTCATCATATCAACCATCTTGATCATATCCCTAATCACATTCATGACATTCCCCCATCCACACCATATCCCAAATCCCTAGGCAACATTGTCCCTCATAGGGGTCATGAAGACATATGGTTAAAACATTTGAAGGATGTTAAATCAAGAGTCAATAAAGGTCACCATCACACGGTCCTAACATCACCTTTTTCCAGAATAGGTGTCAGCTAACATCTCCATCTAGCATCAACATCTTGCATCTCACCCATCACCAATAAATCAAGATTCCATAAAAAAACAATTGTCTAATGGTGAAAACCAATCTTCTGGTGCCTTGGGCAAGTACCATGATGAAAATTGGTTTCCAACATCATGAAAAAATAATCTATTGTTCACATTGTTCCTCAACACTTGGGGCAAATCCATCCATTTCATATCCTCATCCATCCATCCCACTTGTCATATCCCTTGTCCACCTTGTCTATATCACCCATCATCTTATACCTTGATCCATTGTTCCTATCCATCATCCACCATCATATCATGCATCCTATCTATTCTTCCTTCCCATCTTGACCTTCATAAGGAAGTGGAAGGTGTCTTGATAATTTTCCCAAACTCATCTTAGCATATCCTCTAATAGACACTCAAGCAAATAACCATTTGGTTTCTTCATAATGTGGTCATTGGCTATCCCTAATCCATTCATCCTTGGTCCCCATCATCTTCATCCTTTGTCATCCTATCCATCATCCCTCCATCCTTCTCCTAGTTGCTAGGATTGGTATTCCCTTTGTTAGTAACCCCATTTGTATAGTGTATATACATATCCCAAAAATCCTTAAAAATTGAAAAATGTCAAAAACCCTAAAAATCATAAAATTCAAAAAGCCAAAAATAAGTCCATTGTGTCTTGTCTTATACCTAATCCCTTAGTCACATCCATTTCCATCCATCTCATATTGTTCCATCTTTTGGATACCACATTTCATCTTGAGATCAAATTAGAGTGGTCACCCATCCCTTCATATCTTCCATCTTATCCTATTGGCCAGGTCTTATCAACATACATCACCTTGTCAAAAAATTTAATTTGGCACCCATCACTTCCTATCAGGTACTTTTCATACTTGGCACCCATCCAATTACCCTTGGCTAGTATAGAAGGTACTTGATCCCATCATTGTCCTATCATTGCCTCTTCATACCTAGCACCCATCCAATTACTCTTTGCTAGTGTGAAAGGTATTTGATCCCATCATCTCCTAGTCTCCTTGCTAGATTGGATCCGTTCAGGGCCTTGTATGATGGTAATCCTTGGTCATCACTTTTATAATCACCTTCCTTAACCACTTTTCGATTCAATTTCAAGATTAAATCAATATTCAAAGACTTTATCACACCCCATCATGTCATTCATCCTTCCATCCTACACTAGGGGCAACACCTCATCTTAATTCTAATCCTCATCATTCGTCCTATCCAAATCCAAATCTATCCTACACCCCTAATCACATCATGATCGTCCTAGTCCACCATCACCTAATCACTCATCTCATCATTAGACAAGACATTGGGATACTCCATGTAGATATTTGCTGTGTGTTACTTGTTTATTCTATTTATCTTATTTACATGTCTATTATATATCTTGTTTGTTTTTTGTTTTGTTTGCATCGTATCTCTTTTTGTCTATTGGGTGATGAATGAGGATGCTATGAGGACACTGAAAGTACCCTCGAGGATGCAGAGTTCACTGTTTGCCCATGCACTTTGGCATAATGTCCTCTTGATCATGCTTATATCATGGGGGATCTTGTCAAGTGATATATTTTTGGAGTACTTAGACTATGATGAGCCTTATGACATTTGTGATGGATTGATCTCATCATTTATCTCATCATCATTCTTTCTATCATAACCCATCTGACCAACATCCAATCTTTTATCCTCATCCCATCATCTAAGTTGTATCTTATCATCACTAATATCATCTTTTAATCCCTAATCATCATCATCATCATCATCATTATCATCATCATCAATCTACTAGTCAAAACTACATTGGCCTGAGGTCTTTTTAGATTATGTAGGCAACACTTGGTCATTTTTCAGTGCCCAAGGATAGCTCAGCCACTATCTCCTCTCTCGCTCATTTGTATGTGTCTTTGATAGGGGAATTATTGTTACTCATTGGTCACTTAATCATATCAATTATTCTCTATCATCATTATTGATTGATTTAGCTTTGAGCTACACCCATAATTAATCTTATCAAAATCTTATTCTGGCCTATAGATATTCCTTACATGCATCTTTGCTTGGGATATGTCTAAAGCTTGTAACTTTTTAATCTAATCATCACCATGTTAAGGTTGATTCCCCCTTGGGATATGTCGATAACCATGACACCCATCATATTTACTCCTTGTGTATGTGTCCTTGCCAGGGGCATCATCAATTTGTAGTTTATTTATCAAGTTGACCTCATCTTCTTCATCTTCTATCCCACATCTGGTATCCCATCCTCTTATTTATCCATTTCATCTCACCCCTCACTTTTTCTTTCAAGTGGCCATCTGTCTCATTATTCTTCGCATGTCCCCTTGAGGGGGTATCATATCCTCTGACATCATCTACTAACATTCATCCATGACATGGTTTTTCTTTGAAAGACCATTACTCCTTTCACTTCATTTAACTCGTAATTCCATTTAAAAGAAAGACAAAATGTATGCACCTAAAATCACTCGCTTCATTATTATCGACTAATGTTTCTATTAGCCAACACTAATTCCATTTAACCTATTTTATTCTGCTAATATATCTCCATTCCTAGCCATTCATATAATATCCCCTTCTATTATCCTACATCCACTATCCCTATTCATCCCACCTCCTT
The DNA here is from genome assembly GCA_037957365.1 of Torreya grandis. NCBI lineage: Eukaryota > Viridiplantae > Streptophyta > Pinopsida > Cupressales > Taxaceae > Torreya > Torreya grandis. The sequence continues at coordinate 4,560,402 of JARHVA010000711.1, forward strand.
TATTAATTCTATCCTAATCCCTATTATCCTAATCTAATCCTAGTTATCCATTTATATGGGAATTTTTATTTCCCATAACCCCACCCACTAACCTACACCCTAACCTTTCCTACATCCCTATCCCTTAATTATCTACTTAATCCCTATCTTACCCCCACCTAATTCTCCATTATCCCCAAGCTAATCAAGAAGTTTTTATAATTGGAGAAGCTCTTCCAAGTCTCTTGAAATTTCTAAACTAGAGACTTCTAAGGAATTTAATATTCCTTGAATAATCCATAGCCAATAGATCTCCTCATCCAACTTTCAATATCAACCCTTGATCTTCCCTCCTAAATATATATAAACAAGGCTCCTTTTCCATAGAAGTCAACTTGAATTCTCATACCCAATCCATGTCCAAACATTCATCATCGAAATCCTTTGATCAAGCATCCATGTCAATCTAAGTCTAAGGTAAATTCATCCAAATCCTCTTGTCTTTTTCTATTTTGTTTAATCATGATGTGAAGCACTTAAGATTTAAGATTTAAATGTAGGATTTAATGTTGCATTCATCTAATGGCATGTAGATTCTAATGGATTTATCATCTTACCTAGTGGTTGATATTTGAGTTTGGAGTTTGCATTGTTAAATTCTTATAGATCTCAAATTTCATCTACACCTAAATATGTGATGTGTTCTTGTGTTTCATGCTTATGTGGATAAGTATTTATGCTTACTATATTTATTTGTTTGATTTAATGGTTCACGATTGCTTAAGTGAACTTGTTGAAAGGTTTTAAATATTGATTCACCCCCCTCAATCATTGTGCTTTCAACAAGGACTTGACTATGCAACTGTAGGCATTGGCGACTTGTCTCTAAACCTTACAATTCTCATGCAACACATGGTAAAAGTTTAACTATTAAGAAATATATGGTTAGTGCTCACATATATATTTGTTAGTGAGTTAATATTGGGTGAGGTTGTTGTAAAAAACCCACATAAATAGCTTGGGTATATTATGAGTTGTTAGAACAACTCAGTTACATTAAGTGAGTTGTTATAAGAGTGTTTGTAGCTCTCCTATTAGCTAGGATAGATAACTCCTATAAATATGTAACCTTTAAAAATGAATGAAATAACAAAGATCTATAATTAAAATTCTTTGTGTTTGGCTCTTGCAATTTGTATTATTATTTAATGGAAGCTCAATCATTTTTTAAGGGGTAGTCATTTAGTTATTCACTCCTTCACCCTTGAGGATGTGTTCTTATTAGTTTGATCAAGAGAATTAGAGAGCTCATTCTTTGATAGAGGCAAAACTTGAAGGATCAAATATAATTAGTTATTATAGCATTAATGTTTAGTTGGAAGTCCATAACAATGCATATTTGAGCATGTTAAGACCCAATGAAATCAGTTTGAGTCTTATAATTGATTTTTTGTCAATGCCATTCATCCTTATTTCACTATAATCTATCAAAAAAATCTATATGTACACTCATGATCTGATCCTCAGTCGAGCCCCCATAGCTTCACAAATTTGTGGTGTAGGTAGATGGGCTAAGAGCCCAACATGAGATCTCTCAACCATTCATGGAGATTGAAGCATTGGTATTTAATTCTACATTGGCTGTTGCTCAGTCTCAGGATATCACCATTCAATTCAAGACACTATATCTCTATCGAATCAAGCCATCCATACAGACCTGTGCACAAATATTCTCCAACGTGATCTTGCCCACATCATACCAGATTCACCTTACAATGTACATACTTCCTAGTTTCTCTATGTATTACATTGGATAATTATTCAGATTTGATCAAGGCCGAGGATACATATGGATCATATCTACATATCAATACATCATCGATCTGTGATCTCTTTAGCTCTTCGTTTAGAATATAAATTTAATGATTTGTACCATTTTTGAGTTCCCTCTTAGCCCATTTTGCATATTTATTTTGTTATTTCGTATCTTTTTATATCTATAGGTAATAACATGTCCCATATTATATTTTATAGTAATAGTCTCTCATAGTTTTATTTTTTTATGTATTAGTTTTGGTTGAATAAGTATGTTTAGGTTTATAATTGTATATATAGTCTCTACACTTTTAATGAGTTCTAAGTGCGTCTATTGGGTAAATAAGTGGTCATTTCTAAAACATTATTTGATTGTGTCCAATACATACATAGCATGAGGAGATTATCATTGTGAATTTAGTTTTATTTAGAAGTCTAGTCTTTATAGGCTTGTTAATAACCATATGCTTAAAGACAGTTTTATTGTTTATAAGTATTACAATTGTTAGAGCATTTAATCCTGAGTGGGTTTATTGTCCCTTAACCTTGGTAAAGTTATTAATATTAATAATATATTATTTATTAACATGAGGTGGAAATTTCATGAAAATAAATTATAAAGTTATAATTATTTAATAAGTTATCAAAATTTAATTAAATGACTTTATCGAGATGGATGGACCTATTATTTTTACAACGATCACCTCCCTTAGTATTTCACTATAAATAGGGTTTTACCTCTATTGTGAAATCATATATCATGAATATGAAATTATTTGATCATATTCAATTTGTGAGTTTTATGAAGCACTATATGAAGAAGTGAGAAGGAGAAGTTAATGTATTGAGGAAAAATTTTCTTATATTTAAATAATCTTGTGGGGTTTTCACTGCTTTGAGGTTTTTCCACCTTAAAATCTCTGTGTTGTGTTATCTGTGTGCTTTGCTAATTATTGTTCATCTTAGATCCCATGTATATATCATATTACATTCAATGAATTTATCATGTTATCAGAGCAAGTAGAGTGGATTTAATTAGCAAGCATACTGCGTCGAGTTGAAATAATTGAAATTTTATTCAATTTAAAATATTTTTTAATTATTTAAAAACCTTCTTCAAACCTATGTATGACATAAAGGAAGAAGAATTTTTTGTTTGATATCTAAGAGGACTAGCTTATCATTCTTAAGCCTTGGATCTTAATCTAAACACCTCAAAAAATTTGAAAGTATATTTGGATCCTGTTGAACAATCATAATCAATTTCAACCACGGAGATCAACCTTTAGCGTTATTGTCTAGTCAATGTACGTCCTGGACAAGCAAAAAGTTTAGAGAAATTATTTTATGTTGATCTAGTTATTTGTTATATGTGCTTAATGGATTCATCTCTTTCATTTGTGCCTGCAAACACTATTACAAGACCCCTGAAGTTATTAATTGGAGTTCTAATAATTCTTTCTCAGTCATAGGGATGCCATAATCAGTCTAGAAAAATTAAAAATAATAATTTCTTGGTCAAAATCAAAATTTGAAAATTCTTTCATTATCAGAATTAAAAATCCAAAAGATAAAACAAATTTTAAGATTTTTGGTGCTTTGTACAAGGTTCTGGTCTCCCAAAAGTTTCTATAGAGTGCCATATTTCAGCTTGGGCAATTCAAAACAATTTATTTCTTCATCAAATTTTTAAAGGTTCAAATTGGTTCATCTAAAGATTTTAAGAATATTGACAAAGTTTTAAGGCTTTTAATGGCCTGAACAAGCTTATGTGAACTCTAATGTTGCTGCTAGAATGCCATACTTCTGTCTGGAGAGTGATACAGACATGTAAATATTTTTTTACATAGCTGTATTAATTATTTATAAATAATTTATTTATTACAAGTAAAATTTACATGCAACTTGAAAAGGGACCCACCTCTATATTAGATTTTTAATTTAGATGTTAAAATTTTTTATCTGTTTTTACTTTTTGAAAATTATATATATATATATATATATATATATTCAAACAATTAAATCAAAAAAATAAATATAATAATGTGCATGTAAATTCTTGAAAAAGATTTTAGAAGGGTTGGTGGTAGTAATTTTGTTAAAAACTTTCAACTAAGGAGTATCCAAGCTCAAAATACTCTAAAATAAATCTTTTTTGACTTGGTCAAATCATTTTTTAAATTTAATTTATTGTTGGTTTGTGTGTCAACTTCTCACACATTTAAAATCTTAGTTAACTTATCAACCTTTGTTCGACTTTCGACCTGTTGAATGTTTTGACAAGCATAGTCATCTAACCTGTTAATCCCTAAGTTTTGGCACCTTTTGTTAGGGTGTGGAGCTAAAAGCTTCAACTTGTTGCAGACAAAGAAAATGAGGTTCCTGAAGACCCAGAAGCACCGGCGTCAGCAGCATGACCGATGTCGATCATGCTTAGTGCAGAAGGCAACTGGCGTCGGCAGGAAGTCGGTCGACGTCGACAGCACCAGACAAGCAGGGACCGGCGTCGATCGCCTGTATGTTCCAGAACTATTCGTTACACGAACAGTTAGTTTAGTGAATGGAGTGTTTGCATGTAAAAGCTATTTCAAGTCTTGAGCTGTGTGGATAATTATAGTAAACTAAGAGTCTAAGTTATTGCTCAAGTCTGGGATCTATTTATAGACCCATTGGCATGTATTGTAATGTGTACTAGTGAAGAGAAAAAAGTGTGTGTTTCTCCTAATTCCACTAATGAGCTAGAAAGGAAGGCAAGGAAGATCTTTCCATTGTAAGTATGGTCTGTTGAATTGTAGGTTGCAGGTTCATGGGAGATCAACTTGAAGTACTATAGAGTGCTTGGTGTACTGGCAGGGTTATTACTGATTGGTTGGAGAGGAGAACACCAATTCTGTGTGTGAGTTAAGTGTTGGGACCATTTTTTGGTAGGAGAGTGTTTTGAAGAAGAATTACTGTACACTTGAGGTGTGGGAAGCCTTTGTAAGGTGGAAGAGTGTGGCGGCTCTTTATTATATTCTTTTCTGTATAAATGTTAATACAAGATAGTGTATTGTCTCTCATATTCTATGCTATTGGTGAATTCTAGTTACTTGTGTTTTTGGTTATTTCCACATGTTTAATTGCTTAAGTTTGGTAATAATATTGTGCTCTTTCTGAGGAGCAAGATCCTAACAAGTGGAATCAGAACAAGTGTGTTTGTTCTTGGATTCCCCGACAACTGGTATCAGAGCTTTTGGTTGGGATACTAACAGGTTGGATTAGATCTGGTTAGTGTGTGTTGATTACAGATTACTCACATGGGTTTCTATTTGAGTGGGAGTAGAGCAATGGCAGAAGACAGTAAGCTACGAATGGAGAAGTTTAATGGCAGGAGGTCCAAGTCCAGGTATGACAGAATAACCTGTTAGAGATGTGAAAAGAAAGAGTAGGAAAAGAAAGATTGTTGGTTGGTAACAGATCAACATGAAGGACATGAAGAAGAAGTAGATGTTGCAGAGTTCGTTGCACAAGATGCTCTAGTATGTTCTTTGGATAAAGTAGAATCTTGAATTTTTGATTCTGGTGCCTCTTTTCATGCATCCCCAAATAGGGAATTTTTTCATGAGTATGTCCAGGGAGACTTTGGAGAAATTTGTGTAGGGGATGGTAAGCCTTGTCAGATGGTTGGCAAAGGGAAAGTGAAGCTAAAATTGTAGACAGGTAACACATGGGTGTTAAAAGAGGTCATGCATGTCCCAATTCTGGAGCGAAATTTGATTTCTGTAAAAAATTTGGGTGATGAGGGTTGCACAGTAACTCTCACAGCGGACTCTTGGAAGGTTACCAAGGGTGCATTTATTGTAGCAAGAGGTAAGAAAATAGGTACGCTTTATCTATCTACTTGTATTATTGATTCTCTTTTTGGGTTATCTACTTCAGCTGTAGATTCAAAGATGTGGCTTAATAGGCTTGGTCACATGAATAAGAAGGAGATGCATGTTCTTGAGTCAAAGGGTATAGATCGATATTTTTGTATGCAGAAGAAGGTAACATTTCTTGAGGAATCTGATGTTAGTGACAAGAACAGAAAAGCCTTGGTTTTCAAGGAGAAGGTGACAGATAGAGTTCAGCACAAAGGGCAGAAGAATTTTGAGCAGAGCAAGGGTGATTTGGACAAGGGTTTGATCCAAAAGGAGCTCGCGGGTAGAAGTCAGTTCTCACAAGCAAAACACAGAGATCGACATCGATAGAAAAACTAGCGTCAGCGTCCAAATAGGGACCGACATCGGCTATGTGCAGACCGACGTCGGTGACTCAGGGCAGATAAACACCGGCGTCGGCAAAGGAGAACCGACGTCGACGATGAAGTAGTTGCAGGGAACCAACATCGGTTAGGTGCAGACTGGAATGTGACCGACATTGGTCACTGAGATAAATTTTAGGTGGACAGCAAGCTGTCAAGGAGTCTCAAGCGCCCATATGGAGGACTTAAAGGTTATGTAAGCCTCAAATTCGTCATTTTCCTTCTTTACACTACTTCTTGCTCACTTATGGTAAAGAACCAAGAAGTTGTTAAAAAAGCAGAACAGGTAGATCCAGAAAACAGTGGGAGCTTGGCATGGATGGAGGATGTGATTCCTTGGAGAAGAACCAAACGGAAGTTTTTAGTGGAGTTGCCAGCTGGAAGTAAGCACTGAGAGATGAATGGATGTTCAGAATGAAGAAGAGCGAAAATGGACATGTGAGACAGAAGGCCAAGGTATATGGTCTTGAATAAGCTGCAGGGCAATGGAGGTTTGATCATTGTGTTTTCTCTTTACCAGATTGGATAATATTAGCTACATTATCCTATTACTATATGATGTGCTTGTTGCAGGGTTATATATACAGGGTATTGCTGAACTAAAGGTAAAGCTAGTTCAGATGTATGTCATGAGGGAATCTAGGAGTAGCAATATTCTTTGGCATGAGTGTGTTCTAGGGACATGGAAGGTCACATGCTGACTTTGTTTCAGGATGATTGTGTGAGACCAGTTAGCACACCGATGGTTGGACAGTTCACAGAACAGTGTCTTGATTCACATAATGAGGTTAAGTGCATGGTATGTACTAGACCTGAGTTTTCCCAAGTAGTGGGAGTTGTCAAAAAGTTAGGAGCCAATTAGAAAAAGAAGCATTGGAGGGCAATTCAGTGGATTCTTAGAGGGACTAGCAGCAGGTGCACATGCTATGCAGGTTCAAGTTATTTTCTACATGGTTTGTAGATGTGGATGTGGCAGGTGATTTGGATGACATGTGTTGCACTACAGGGTTTGTGGTGGTTGGTCTTCAAGAGTGATCTTGAAGAGGGATACAAAGCCAAGGGAGCAAACTAGATGGTGTATAGGTACATGTATAGTTGCAGCTGTTTATCTCCAAGTGAGATTATTAGGGTGTGGAGCTAAAAGCTTCAACTTGTTACAGACAAAGAAAATGAGGTTGCTAAAGACCCAGAAGCACCGGCGTCAGCAGCATGACCGACGTCGGTCATGATCAGTGCAGAAGGCAATCGGTGTCGGCAAGAAGTCAGCTGACATCGGCAGCACCAGGCAAGAAGGGACCGACGTCGATTGCTTGTATGTTTCAGAACTGTTCGTTGCACGAACAATTAGTTTAGTGAACAGAGTGTTTGCATGTAAAGGCTATTTCAAGTCTTGAGCTGCGTGGATAATTATAGTAAACTAAGAGTCTAAGTTATTGTTCAAGTCTGGGATCTATTTATAGACCCATTGGCATGTATTGTAATGTGTACTAGTGAAGAGAACAAAGTGTGTGTTTCTCCTAGTTCCACTAATGAGATAGAAAGGAAGGCAAGGAAGATCCTTCCATTGTAAGTATGGTCTGTTGAATTGCAGGTTGCAGGTTCATGGAAGATCAACTTGAAGTACTATAGAGTGCTTGGTGTACTGACAGGGTTATTACTGACTGGTTGGAGAGGTGAACACCAATTCTATATGTGAGTTGGGTGTTGGGACCGTTTTTTGGTAGGAGAGTGTTTTGAAGAAGAATTACTGTACACTTGAGGTGTGGGAAGCCTCTGTAAGGTGGAAGAGTGTGGCGGCTCTTTATTTTATTCTTTTCTGTACAAATGTTAATATAAGATAGTGTATTGTCTCTCATATTCTGTGTTATTGGTGAATTCTAGTTACTTGTGTTTCTGGTTATTTCCGCATGTTTAATTGCTTAAGTTTGGTAATCATATTGTGCTCTTTCTGAGGAGCAAGATCTTAACAAGTGGGATCAGAACAAGTGTGTTTGTTCTTGGATTCCCTAACACATTTTAGATACATCTACATGGTCCTTTATGTTTTGAAACAATTTATCATTAGTTTTATATATTTTTTAGTAATAGTGTTTAGTTAGTTCTGAGTACGACTCTTTCAACACTTAGTTTAGTGCAACTCTAATTCAAATTTTTACATTATTTTACATTTAAATTGTGTAATTAAATATAATTGCATGTGATTCATTTTATTTTTACAAAATAGTTCAAAAAACTCATTAAAAAAAGTTAAATTATTAAATTGTTCTTACATTAATGTATTTTTATGACACGACAACATTTTTTATTTCAATCTTTCATATATTTTTTGATTTATTTAACATTAATTTAAATAATTATTGTATATCTATAATTTAAATTTATTTTTACTATCAAATAAAGTTAAAATTTCACACTAAAAAGGATTTATTGTTAGTATTTGGTTACTATCTTGTTTAAAAAGAATTATGGATTCACCTCATTTTGATTTAGATAAATCTTAAGTGCTTAATGGAAGCTACTAAAATATATAGAAAATTTGTGTTAAAGCTAAATATATGGTTTGAAAGTTATGAAATGTTATCGTTGGGATTGAAAAAGTTTCTTCTAGACATAATGTGACCCTTGAGTTTACTAATGCATTTCAACAAAAATCGTAAGAAGTTATGTCCATTATCTTACAAAGTGTCAAGAATGAATTCCTTCTCCACATTGATAATCAAAAATCTCCTAGCGATGCTTTAAAACTCCTTGAGTCTATGCATGAGGGCACTCATCTCTAAAAAATTATTAAATTAATCTTTGAATTGCTAACTACACCCATGAAATGCGATAAAAAGGTTGTTAATTTTCTTGTTAAAATTAAAAAAATTAAAGCTCAGTTAAATGGATGTAATTATAATTTGATTCAAAATCAATTGCTTTATTTTATCATTCAATTAAATATTCATGAAAAATTTAAAAATTTCATTTCAATTTTGAATTCTATGAATCAAGCTGAGTAAGATATTCTTAACCTTACCACCTTGTTTGCTCTCATGATTCAAGAAGAGTAAAATATGACCACTTTTGATTCTAAGGGGAGTGCCACTCAAACACTTTTCAATCTTAACCCTATATTAAAGAATAATAGAAACAAAAAATCTAACCTTAATTCTTCTATTGACAAAAATGGAAACAAAGAATTTCTCAGTAAGAATCATAAACCTAAGTTTAATGCACATTATAATCTGTGTAGTAAATTTGGTCATTAGCAATTTTTTGTTATAAAAATAAGGATAAAATTAACAATCTTATAAAAATAACAAAGGGAATAAATCTAATCAAAATAAATAGAAGAATCAAAGCCTTAATCAAAATAACAATAATGATTAAAATGTTATTAATCTATATGTTATTTTTTTAATTTTAAATGAGAATGAGTGGTTATTAAATAGCGGTGCATTCCACCATATGATATATTTATCTAATATTTTTTGTAATTCTAGAGATATCTCTAAAACAATTTACTTAGAAGATAATTCTTTTTTAGAAACAACTAAACAAGATTTTTTTTTTTTCAAATGTTGTTATTAATGATGTATTCTATGTCCCTAAATTTAAAAAAAAATTGTTATCTTATTCTCAACTTACAAATGATATTTCATTATAACGTTGCTTAAATATAGTTGATCTATTATAAGTCAATCTAGGTCTCTGATTGTTGAAGGGGTTCAAAAGAATGGTATATATTTTTTCTATCCTTATTCTACATTTTCTTTCATCGTATAGTAAAAATGAATCTTAATTATAGCATGAAAGATTTGGACATGTTAATTTTAGAAGTTTACATGATATGCATTCAAATAATCTTGTTGTTGGACTTCCTTTTATATCTTCTCATCATGAAATTTGTGAAGGTTGATTATGTAGTAAACAACATACCCCTTTCACAAAAATCATGATGTGATTTTTTCATATCCTTTAGAATTGATTCATAGTGGTGTTGTAGGACCCCTTTAAGGTATTTTTCTTAATTTTTTTTGTACACTGTCACTTTTTATTGATGATTACAGTAGAATGATTTACTCATATTTTATTAAAAATAAATATGATGTGTTTTTTAAATTCAAAAAATTTAAAGTTTTTGTTGAAAATGCATTTGACTTTTATATTAAGAGATTAAAAACTGATAATGATGGTGAATATGTTAGTAAAGAGTTTGATTCTTTTTACATTAATTATGACATTAATTCTTTTTAACAATTCTCGGTTCCCCTCAACAAAATGGTATTGTTGAAAGGAAAAATCGCACCATTATTGAGATGGCTAGAACAACATTGCATTGTGCAAATGTTCCTCCTAGTTCTTATGGGTCGAAGGCATGTATACTTATGTGAATAGAATCTTTACTTAATATATTTTTTTTCTACATTAAAAATATATATATGCTCATAGCATTTCATTTATTTTGATAAAACTATTTTGTTGTTACTTTAGAGATACTAAATATATTGCTAGTGTCTTATCTACATTGTATTTGTTATGAAAATTATTTTTCATTGATTCTTGAAAAATATATATTACAATTATATTGAAATATGTATATATATTTAGATGATAAATCAAAGAAGATATGTAGATATTATGATTATTTTTAATTAAATTAGCATTGAAATACGTTATATGCATAACATCATGCTTAATTTGATAAAATGATCATGTTTAGTTATTGCATTTGGTAAGAAGATCATGCATAGTGAGTTTGGATATTCTATTTCAATTGCTTAGATACTCTCATTTGATTATTTATGCTAACATCCTTATATGTTTCATTTGATAATAAGATATGTTATAAAATGTAAAGTGAAAATGGAGTTTGTATTATTGGCTCTGTTGTACCCAACATCTCATTAAAAAAAAAGAATGGGGACCCATTTTTTTAAGAATTTTTAGCATTGTTTGTTAAGTTTTCCTTTATGCAGCTATGGAGGTTATATCGGATTGCTCCTTAATATTTACACTTGGAAGTACAAACATTGATATTATACATTTTGGACTAACTTATTAATGCCTTCTAGGAGTTTTTGTACTATGCAAGTTTTGGGACTTAGTTTTATTCAAAATTATTTTTTTCATTCAGAAGATAAGTTCAAGACTTATTCATCAGAAATTTTGTTTGAAGGTTTCATCGAATATTTTATTTGGATTTTCTATGTCAGGTATTTTGTTCGCAATAATTGTTCGGTATATGTTCGTGACTTATGTTTGGGTTTTTTTACTTAATTCATAGGTTTTGTTCAGAACAGTCTTCATCAAAGTTTTCGTATCAATTTTTTTATTTGAACGATGTTCTAAAGGACTTGATTTTTATTCAGAACTCTTTATTTGAGACTTTTCATCAAAAAATTTGTCCGAAACAGTCTTTGTCAGCTTTATATGCCTTGGATGTTTTGTTCAGAACTTTTGTTCAAAAATTTTATTTGAGCATTGTTTCGAAGTATTTGTTCATCAGACATTTTGTTTAGGCTTTATGTTTGGATCCTTTGGTTCACAAAAATCATTGGCTCAGTCCCAACATGAAACCCGACTCCCGAATCTTGAATGCCAAAAGCCCCGTAGACTTAGCCAACATAGTAGAACTTCTTCATGACACTTGCCAAAGAACGTAACCCACCAACTAAACTAGTGATATTTGAATTATGCAGGTAAAGAAAAGTATATGAATGTTGGATATTAAAAGCACACGGACTAGAATTGAATGCAAAAGGCTATATTAATGACGTGCAACTATCGATGTGTTCATTGTTCACAAGTGAATTCAAACTCAATTACTACTTTATGAATAAAGTCCTAGCTACCTAAGAATCCATTGTAAATAAGTAACCTATAGAAAGGAGTTTTCACAGTCCAAGAACTTAACTTTGAGCAAATTGGACAATTATAATGGTTTCATCATCCTATAGCTTCACGATACTTCCACCATCATATTTCTCCATCAAGGATTCTATAGAGTTCATAGATACGGTGTTTGATGTAACAATATTCAAGAATAGGTATGCTAACTACTTAAAATTATGGGGTGCCATTGATGCTATTGACACATTTTCACATGGAGGAAATCTATCACCCATACAATGCCAATTGGTTACAAATTTACTCTCTCTTAAGAGACAAAGACTACACTTCATGATGGCCAAGGCCGAGGTCATGCCATGTATTGACCTCCTATGAGACTTGTTCTTTACTGACATGATGACTTAAGATGCCTTTTTATATCACATGGATCACCAAACAGTCATGGTTTGCATCACTAGCAATGAATTCTAAAGGTACTTATCTCTACTAATTCTAGATGCTATATTTGATAAACACAAGCTGGTAACATGGATAAAACATAATTAAATTAAGTTCTGAGCTCATGGCTTCTTCTTAGGGATACTATGGTCATGAAGGGAAAATCCCCCACCCTTATTAACAAATTTAGAATGGTGATCTGTATTAGGATGGCCTTATTGAACAGACTATATGGCATGCCAAATATCCATTTTCTCCACTTGGATTGGGGGTCATTACTAGATATGCTAATGACTAGTGACATGACTTTTACCCTGTGAGAAATTATTAATCTCACGCTGAGGGAGCAAGTTATGCATAAAGTAAAGAGACCTAATTTAGTAGGCCATTTTTATATGATGTCTTACCTTCTGGATGCAGTAATGGGCATAGTGTATAAAGACCTTGGAGAGATTTGGATCCTAGCTATTGACTATATAAATAATCACATATATGATTACTATCAATTCATGCACATTTATGCGTATACAAAGAATATTACCTAGATTGCATAGGACATGTATCCTCAAGTATGGTAGGAAATTCATGAGGCCCCATTGCCCAAAATTTCAAAGAGTATAGTAGATACACTAGATCCTCGGGGTGACTAATGGTTATACCTAGACTATATGGTGATCATGGTTGCCAATCATAAGGTTGACCCCTTACACTTTCTCAAGTATGTGCTAGACAAGCTCACAGAGCAAGAAATTGCATTTCAACTTTGGTGGAGTGTGGAAGAGGCTTTGATAAAACAAAATAAAGACACATTTTATGGATCTCATATGATCATAGGCAGAATGTGTTATAGAATTGAGGAAGCATTTTGGGGATGTAGGTAACAAGAGAAAGCACTATCAATTTTCCACCCTACCTCATAGAGACTGGGATCCTCATAGTCAAATCTAAAAGCATATCTAGGGCTTTGGTATTCCATACCAACACATTCCTTATAACCATCTGTTCTTGAATGCTAAGGATGATGCCCAAGTCATATAAAGGGCACAACTTGTAGGCCTTAAAGAGGATCATCTGTTGATTATTCAAAAAGAACCTTCAATTTTAGTATAAGAGATGAATACAAGGCTACCACCCCATAGAGGATGAACTACATCAGACTTCTAGGATAATATACCCCAACAACAAATAGAGGAACAAGGGGAGCCTTCCAGAGAAGCTCCCCAAGTATTAAAAACTGTTAAGAGAGAGCCTAGTCTGGATGAAATTAAGGACATAAAAGCTCCCCAAATTTTGAATGCTATGAAGAAAGAGCTTGGTCTGAGTGAAGTTGAGCATAAAAGAGCTAAAGAGGATCCAATTGATTTGGACTCTGATCCAGAAGATGAAGATCACCCAGTTGCACTACCATTGCAAACATGTACAGTGAAAAAGTTTGCTTCTGCCTCAATTTAACAAGGTTCTTCCTCAACTCCTAAAGCCATAATTTACTATAAGAGGAATCCAAGGGCTCCTACCCTCATAGATAACCCAATGACTGATCAAACATAGGGCATACCTTTAATTTCCCAATAGTTACAAAAAAAAGTGAGAAATAGATGAAGATGAAGAGTTGGAAAGGGCCTAGGCACTATGCCTTACAACTAACAAAGGGAAGTCACCAATCCTAGATGATATATTAGGTAAGAAAGCTTAGCCTTCAGTCCCTTATTCCCAAGTTTCCTTTTTTATTCCCATTTTTGGTTCAGTTCCCATCATTGCTATATTGAAAACATCGTTGCTCACTCCAAAAGTGGAGGATGTTTCTTCTACCACTCTTGTTTCAATTTCCTCCATAGTGCCAGCTATGTCCATTGTTGTCATCACTACTGACATTCCCTCTAAGACCGTTACAGTTTGAATTATGAAAAATAAAAGGGCCTCTAAAAAGATTAAAACAACACGAGCTAGTTCTTAACTCCATGTCATTTTCACATAGATCAATTTGCCAATGCCTTTTGTATGCAATAAAAAATGCATCATGTTTATAAGTCAATCATAACTCAGAGAAGATAGATCGCACATACACTTTTGATTGGGGATACATTATATAATCAAGAATATGACCAATCGAAAGTGTATGTATGATCTATAAATGCATCAATGTATGATTGACTTAATAACCTACAAGAGTTATATCCATGTTGGTTTCACCAGAATGTATGCAATAAAAAATGTATCATGTTTATAAATCAATCATAACTCAGAGAAGATAGATCATATTTACTCTTTTGATTGGGAATACATTAGATAATTAGGAACATGACCAATATGTGAATCCACTAGACCTAATTAGGGGATCTCTTATCACAATAATAATACTAGGGAGGGTTCCAAAGCCTCCAGTCAAGCACAATCATGTAATAACCCTAACTAAGCCCTACGTTTTCATATTCACTAAACTAAGAAAAAGTAAAGTCTAATCTAATGTTCACCAAACCTTGTGACATAAAGTGGGAGTAATAAACAACAAAAGTAAATATATATAAAAGACATATAATTACATCAATATATATAGAATCCTAATGCATGGAAGAGAAGTACAAATACATATCTATCTACTCTTACAAAGGAGGAACAATGTTAAGAATACCTACCTTTGAAGATAAACCCATCGAGCCTCAATTTCTCATTTGGCCAAGGTGTTTTGCAAGAGGTTGTTGTGGTATGTAAGGATAATAAAGATAAATCAACTCTAGGTTACACAACCTATCAATGTATCTAAAAGACAAGATCCATATCTCCAAAGAAAGTATGAAAACTTAATCTTGATCCACAATTAAAATGGTGGATTAATAGATGTGCAATAATTCTTAATTCTTATTTTTTTCTCTAAATAATGGTGAAATGATATTGTATATATAGGTGGATTTAAACATAATCCCTTCTAAAAGTATCAGCTGATAGGGTCGACCCAGTCAACCTCATACTGATATGGATAAAAACTCACTAGGTTATGGGCTAGGTCGGCTAAGAGCCAACCTAAATCCTAAATGAATTTTACCCATAAGATTATAGGGTAGATCTAGTCGACCTAGTACTATAAACTATTGAAAGGGGTATTAGGTTAGAAAAATGGGGATGACAAGTGAGAAATGACTAAGACATGTGCGAGAGAGAGGAACAAGCTTAAGGGAATGATTTTCAAGAGACAAGTGTGTAGGTAACAATTGGAAAAAGGGACAATAATCTTGTGGAAGCACTAATGGTTTGCCCACTCCTTTTTTGGTATACCCCTTAAGGCATACACTCAGAGAGATTAAGACTCAACGGGTTTTTGCAAAATAAAAAACATCAGTAATTGATATAAGTGTGAAAATATTATGTGTATTTATATGTCCCACTCAAAGATCATCACATGTCACATAAGTGCAACAGGGGATGGTGCTTCGAGAATAAAACATGATGACACATAATACTGATGCTCAGTAAAATGCAATAAGGAGAAAATAAGATAAATGAAAGGACAAAATTAAAAAATACATATCTTTACTTACCTTAGTGTTGTAATAAATAAGGAGACTGTAAGAGATGTGAATGAATCAAATGTGAAGAACATTAGGTGAACCTATAGAGATTAGTGCAAACAAGAGCAAAAAATCAATTTTTAAAAAATATAAGCATATAATAGTGGAAAATATTCCCTACGATGTCACAATTTAATATATTTTTATGATTCAAAAAATGAGTAAGTTAAAACAAATATATGAGCAAAATAAGGAATTTGATGGTAAATATTTGAAAGTTAAAGAATTGTGAATAGTAAGTTTAAATAGGGTAAGAAAGTCATTTGATATTGTTTAACTTATTTGGAGAGAAAAATAGAGCTATGAGTCACTTAACTAAAGGTGAAAGAGCCAATATAGTGAGGAGATGATAGTTGAGATGAGGAGGATGCCTGGTGGCCACAACGGGTGCAACACAGGTAGACAACTTAGAATTATAAACTTGTTTTGAAAAATTTATTGGAAATTAAGGATTTTATTGAAATTTGTAATTTATACCATTTCAAGAAACCAAAATGAACCCTAGATAGTTTCTAAGGGTACTAGAGGGCAAATAGGGAAATGGGTTAAAAGGAATTAGAGTACAACTAGGGTAAAGAGTCGATAATCTGAACCAACTAGGTTGACCTAATCGACTTAGTAAGTTTAAATTTTTTGATTTGACATTGATGACTTAATAGGTGTGTGTTGATTTAGTTTGTTTGAGTAAAGTGATGACTTAGTTTGTTTGAGTAAAGTGACAACTTATAACCCATGTACTAACTTAGTTAATTAATCCACTCTCCAACTTAGTACTAAGGGGGAAAATGAAAGGGTCAATTTAGTTTGTTAAGTCCACAGAGTCAACCTAGTACTATTTGGTCAACTTAGTATGTGATTAATTGGTCGGTATAGTACTGAAATGTGAGAATTGGCCAAAATAGTATAAGGCCCAAGTTGATCAAGTAAGTATCGAAATGTCCGAGTAAACTAAGAATAGGTGAAATCGGGTCAAAAATGGATAAATTAAGGCAAATTAAGTTTGTTTTTGTTAAATTTTTAAAAAAATGTATTTGATTATAAGTGATATGGAGGTCTAATACATATTTTATTATTTGATGGTTGTAGGGGTATTGTAGATTTTGGTGATTAGTGGATGCTTCTTGGATACCAAACCTATTAGAGTGATTAATAATGGAGGACCGAGCTAGGTTAGTTGCACTAGGTTTAGGAGGCATCATGAAGATGTGTCGAGTGCTACCGAGTGTGGATCTAGTAGTCATGTTCTTAGGATCCTAGGAGTGCTTGATTAATACTTTCAGGTGGGTGGTGGATGGGTATACCATTGAGGTGGGTATCATGTTAGAGGATGTCCATGCTATACTTGGACTTTCGATAGGAGGGACGTCGGTGGTCATGGGGATACTAGACAAGCAGGTGGAGAGATGAGCATTAACCTGATGGGTGATGTGCTTAGATAGGATATATCTAGGGCTATGATTGAACTTATTTTATTTTTATATAGATCAAATTAAAGATATCTGGAAGGTAGTGATAAGACTTGTGATAACATGGGTACTGTGTCACAAGTCGGATGGCAAGGTACCACTATATGCAATAGCCTTATGCTAGTATATTTTGGATCATGGGGCACTATATGACTTGGGTTCTATCATATAGGTTTAACTAATGCATGATATGTATGTGATGCTAGACCATGGAGCCTATGATATTATTGAGTGCTTGGATATACATGAGGTTTTTGATGTACTGATCAGTTGGGTTACCCCATGTGGTTGATGATCGATTACCTCAGGTGCAGACATAGAGCATGATCAGGTAGTGTGAGCCATACCCCATGTGCCAGTGCTATAGATAGTCATGTGAGTAGATATCATATGATAACCGTATGGGCACATTACAGTAGTTTAACCGAGTTAGAGGATGGTGGCATCAAAGTTGGTACAAACATAGATTATATACCACTACACCTAGTGAGTAGAGTTGCATCTAGTGGCACATATACCTAGATATTTTGGGCTCCCTTACCCAGTGGATTTGATAGTGGTGCTCAATTTTTGGGATATACATGTGAGAGAGATGAGGGGAAGAGGAGGAGCAGGACCACCAATCGTGAGACTAGAGATTAGACCATGGATAGGTCAAACATGATAGCCAATAGCTAAAGAGGAGATGGATGTGGATGCATGAGTGCCATAATTACCACAACTAAAACCATAATAGGAGCAATGATGACCACCTTGGTCACACCATTAATGATGATGCTAGTGATGAGAGGGAGCACAGAGGGTGGTCATCCAGGATGATCTATTAGTTGGCCTAGGATAGAGCTGGTGTAAAGAGGCATCACTAAGGCAAGGCTTGAGATGGGCATGGGTAGTGACCTTAGGGTTTGTATTAGTTGGGAGGCATCCCAAGGATGAGGTACTCAGAGGATGAGCTGATCGAGAGACCGTGGTAGATAGTCGCACAAATGGGGAGATGGTGATAGACAAAATTTAAACATGTGATAAATGGTTGTAATTTATTTAAGTTTTTGAGATAGATTATAGATAGATAGATTTTGAGATATATCTATGATCTAATATCTATTTGGTTTGAATTTTATAGATCTTGCATAGGAGGAGACTAGATGGGGATCCCTAGTGAGGGGATCTCTTGATGATATCTTGGATGGGGTGCTGACACCATACAACCCTACCACATTAGATGATCTTATCGTACTATTTGTGCTAGCTCAAGTGATCTGGTTCAAACTAGCAAGAAAGGTTGTAAGGTAATTACAGGCATGCAAAGATGGATGACAACCATCGATAGGGGTAGGGGCATAAAGGAACAAGCCTGATAGGCCTTGGCTCAAGAGAGAGCTATGTATATGGCTATCATGAATCAACTAGCACAGGTACAGGACCAAGTGGCCAACCTACAGAGATAGATGATAGACTTGAGATCTCAGAAAACCTCTTTACAAATTACTATTCAGAAGGGATTGTTCGAAGCATCTATGGGAAGCATGGCTAGTCCACGAGATAGATAAGATAGAGCCCAACTTTAAAGCTGAAGCGATGTATTTTTTGTACGCTATATAAAACACACATTATATATATATATCATGTGTGTTTTATATAAAAATATATATCCACGCATCCACAACCACAATGCATCCACATTAGATCAACATTCAACTAAAAAAATGAGATATATATATATCTTATTTTGATAGTTGAATGTTGATCTAATGTGGATGCATTGTGGTTGTGGTTGTGGATGCATGGATATATTTTTTTTAGCACATGTATTTAGCTTTTGTTGTATATTCTATATGATATATATGTGTTGTGGTTTCTTTTCTAGTATTATGTAGGACACACACACACACACACACACATACACACACACACACATATATTATTTTGATAGTTGAATGTTGATCTAATGTGGATGCATTGTGGTTGTGGTTGTGGATGCGTGGATATATTTTTTTAGCACATGTATTTAGCTTTTGTTGTATATGTTATATGATATATATGTGTTGTGGTTTCTTTTCTAGTATTATGTAGGGCACATGCATGGTTAAAAAGAAATAGATGAAAAGAATTGGCTAAGTATAATCAATATAAAACAAATGTACTACACACTATTTCATGTTGGAAAACGTGTAATAATAAAAGATGTCTAAGTATAAAAAACCAAAGATTGATAAATAAGAGGGCAAAAAGTTTGTTTTTAACAATAAAAAAATTTTGGTACCAAATTAAAACAAGTAAAATTATACTAAATCATGTTGGAAAGTGTGAAAATAATGTAGTAAAGTGGAAAGTATGTAAAAGAACAATGGCATAAAAAAAAATCAATTAATTCAATCAATCATATTAAATCATGTTGGAAAGTATAAAATAAAAACAAAATTGAAAAATTTGTCTTAAATTTATCCCACTAATTCAAGTATAGAAGTATGAAAAATTCAAGGAAATTGGTTGGTTTCTTACTTGCAATCGAAAAACAATAAAATAAAAGTGAAAGAGTAACAAAGTAAGAATAAAACATACTAAATCAAGATGGAAAGTATGTCCATGATGTGTAACTTCATAATCAATCACATCTTATCTCATATTTGACACATGTAATTTTTGTTGTGATTTTGATTATTGAAATTTTTTGTGAGGAAGGCCAGGTTTTATCCGTAGTCTTATACTGCAACTCACAAAGGGAACACCAATGAGGTGGAAATAATATGAAAATATGGTAAAAGGGGATGTTTGGAATGATAAGTTGAAAATTTGGTAATTTGTGAGGAAGGCCAGGTCCTATCCATGGTCTTACAATGTAACTCACAAATGGAATCCCTATGGGAGTGATTACTGAACAAAATAATATTTCTCAAGGAGAAATATGAGGATTGTAGGGAGTGAAAAAATGAATGTAAAAATCATAACTTCGGCTTCTTATGAGAAGACCCGAGAAGATATGAGACATACTAAGGACATGAAAAGACACTAAGTGACAAATGACCATTAATAAATAGAGGATGCATGTTTTATATAAACACAAAGCTGTGTAAAAAAATAAATGTGCTACTAAGATCAAATCATGAAGGTAGTTTTGAAAAAGAAAAGTAAAATGGACCTAACTTCTCATGACTTGTTCCCCGTTTCTCAGGTTTCCTTACAGAGCTATTGGTCTACTGCAAAGATTGGGTATTGTGTAAGAAAATAGGTAGCATTAAAAGATTTTTTATTCACCTATTCTAATCTATTGGCCTACCGCACCCCAATGGATCTCGGCTCTATTGTAAGGCCAACTATGGAGTTTGAGATTCAATTATAAAAAGGAGATGTGCTTAGAATCACGTATTAGAATGTGATTTGATTTTTGAGAACTTTGAATGTTGCCTTTTTGTATCATTTCCTTTTATTAAATGATTTGAATTTTTCATAGTTTTTATGGATTTTTTAAGATTCCTCTTCTATATGGACTTGGAATGACCAATCATGAGAGATAAATTGATATGCATGAATGAGCTTTAGGATTTGGCTAAAGGAAGCTAAGTATCCAAAGACAAGACTGACTAAAACAATTGAGCTTAATTATGAACCAAAATGTTATCTCAAGTCTCAACCATGTGTATGCTTGGTTTGCAAAAGGGAATAAAGGGGAAGAAAGGGAGATACAAAATGGACCATTAAAAGGAGATTATAACGAGATGAATTATTTGCCAACTGATCACATGGTATATAAGGAATGACTAAAAAGAGCAAGGTTTGCATAACCAAGTCACAATAACAAACTTATCTGTGTACAAAGAGATAAGAGAGCAAATAATCATGAAAAAAATAACAAGGGAGCCATAAGAAATGTACTAAATAAGGTAAAGAAGGAAATGATAAATATATTCATGAGAGAACATAATGATATCATAATCAATATAAAGTGCGAAACCAAAGTCACCATGTAAGATAGATAAGAATTTGACTCAATGTCAAATGATAGAAAAAAAAGATAAAATTGGAGCACATGTTCAATCAAAATGAAAATGTAAGAACACCATACATGTGATCATAAGTACTAATATATTTATCCACACACATTATCCATAACATCTAATATGTATCTATGAAGTTGAATGCGAACTGCATCTATTGTTTCATCTATTTTCAATGAAAGATGGGAAAATATTTCATGTCTAATCTCTTCAATAGAAAAAGTATGAATGCTTGATAGATTGTGCTGAGGAGGGATATCATGCAAGGGATGGTTAGAAAAATTCATGGGAATGGTTGCTAAAGGAGATGAAGGTGTCATCAATGGGGAAAGATCCATGGGTGAGGGACTCACGGGTGGAAAAGGATCCATAGGTGAGGGAAGATCCAAGGGTAAAGGATTTATAGGTGGAGGAACATGAGGTGAAGAAGGGACCACAGGAGGAGATGGAACCATGGGATAAGAAGGGGGAGCCTTCTTGTGAGAATGACCTAAGGAAGGAGCAATATAAGTTGTAGGAATGGTTAAAAGGTGATTTTTAAGATGCTATTAAAGGATGCAAAAATTATTGGTGTGATGTGTGTTATATTGATGCCATAGATAATATACCTCTCTGTACTTGAGAATATACTTAGGTAATAACTTTGGGAGAGGTATATCCTTGTCTAAGGATTGAGGAGTAGTAGGACACAAATTGTCAATATATTATCACATCTTGCAATAATGCATGGATGAATGATTATCTGTGTCGTGGAAGCAACAAATATGCCTATGGGTAGGATTTGGAGGTATACTCATAGGAAGAGGTGTAACATAGGCAAAAGGAGCTTGGTATAAGGATCAATATCTAGTCCAATGAGAGATAAATTTATGAATGTCAAAATAAGGCTAATTGGCCCTTTTGGTGGATGAATGAGCCTATTGTGGTAAAGGGAGCAAACCATCACCAAGAGAAGGTAGTATTGGTGGAGAGATTAGAGAAGGCTTGACTACAGGAGTGATAGGATCAAAAGTAGGAATAGACTCAACTAAAGTGGGTATGGGAATGGGATCCAATTTGGGCTATATTAAGGGAGTGGTAGGGTCCATAGAAGGCTAAAGGAGAGGCACATGCATCTCAAGGATAATTAGGATATAAGGTTCATGGTACTTATCAAGGCGATAGGGCCCAGTCATATCATGATCCATAAACATACTCCTAAGAGGTTCTTCATAAATTATAGGTGTTCATACCATCTCTACCCTATGATAAAGAGGAAAAATACTAAAATTAAGAATGATATATGATGGAATATGAGAAGATATACTAAAAAACTAAAGTAAAAAAGAATGATAACATATAGTCTCAGCATCACGGGCTTGAACAAGACCTCCTAAAAATGGATCGTCTAAGGTATAACCATCATCATAATCAGGGGTATGAAGATTTGTTGCACATATAGGGATGATATTGTCATCCGATGTGGTGTAATAAATGGAATGCCAAGTCTTGATTAAGATAATGGGGATGTCATCACAAGGTGGTTGATGAGAATGAGGTTGTAAAGAAGTAGAAAGCTAAGAGATGAGATGAAGTGAGAGATCATAAGTTTTAATCTTGGGATTGATCTCATAGGCTCATCACCATCAACATTTAGGATGTTAGGAGGGATACTATTGATGAGTTTAGGATGACCATTGTAACCTCGAGTGGAATTGATGAGAAAGTTAAATCATTCAGACTTAAATGGAATGCCTGACAAGGGTTCAAGGGTTGGAATCTTAAATACACCCCTGTCTTGGAATTATTCAAAATTCTAAGGATTGGTGTCCCCCTAAATCTTATAGATGGTTGTATTGTGAGGAAATTTGATGCATTGGAAAGTAGAAGAGGAAATTTCTCTTATATGATGAGTCCATGGCCTACCAAGCAGAATGTTGTAATATAGAGGAAAGTTAAATATCATCACCTTCACGTGAACAGTGATAGGTGGGACAATAATGGGGATCCACACACAACTCAATGGAGGTATTTGCCTTCGATAATAGCCTTGACATGTGTTGCATGTGGATTTAAGATTGCATTCATAATATCCAAGGGTTTTGATAAAATCGAGAAAGGCAACGTAAGTGCTAGAACCCTCATCAATCAAGGCACACGTGACTTGGATATCACTAATTTGGATGCTAATGAATAGATAAGGATCATCCACATGAAACATAATCTCATTAGGAATCATGAAAGCAATAGGAAATTTGAGGGAAATAAAAGTGTCCATTGTTTCAACATGTATGGACACCTATTTGCATTATTTCAATATGGTATCTTCAAATCCAGATAAGGTTACGTCACACCCTGGTAGGGGAGGATGAGGGATGTTCATTTCAAACAAAATATTCATAAGATGGTTACAATGACATGGAGAAGTACTCATAAGTTATAAATGGGATTTGGGATGGGAAATTAGTGAGTTTTGTGATAGGATCCCACTCATAATAACCCATAAGAATATTGTTAGAAAGGGGAACATACAGTTGAAGGAGGTCCTCAGAAGGAGGAGCCAAAGTACATTATAATTTATGTTGATAAGAGGTAGAAGGTTTAATAGAAGGACAAGGTTGTAGATTATGTTGAGAAGATGAAGCAGTTGATGCAGGGTGGGTTGGAGAATTGCTAGAAGAAGTGTTGATAGAAGCTTGAGTGTCATTGGTGTTAGGTAAAGAGGATGGAGGGATGGTAGAAATAGAATGGGAAGTGTTATCCAAGGAGGATTTGGAATTGGGTCCTCAAAAGATATAAGGTCATCTTGCCCAAACTCATTTAAGTGAGTTGGAGAAGAATCTTGGATAACATGAAATGTATGAGACAATGGAGGTGTGTAGATGGGTTGAGGATTAATGAAAGCAAACACCCTTCACATATTAGTCATATTAACCACATTCTCTTTAGGAGTTGGATCAATAAGACTTTTGACATTATTGGTAGAAGGGGTGGGCTTGTCTTGGGTATTTGGGTGATTTAGAAGAGGATCTATACGGATGGCCAAATGAGCATTTGCTTGATTCAAAGTTTGAGATTTTAGTATGTGTTTCATGGGATTTGAAAGTAATTTCATAGGTTTGTTGGCATTTTTGAATGATAGAATCATGGTCAAAATTTAAACCAAGAAGAAAATTCATAGCCAAATTATGAAACTACCTACAGGTCTCTTGAGAATGACCCTAACTAATGTGAAACCAAAAACATTTATAGGGATCATACCAAGATTTCATAGGACAAGTGGGATCAAGTTCTCATGTGAGAGGCCTTGGTAATTATTTTAGTAATTTTGCTGAGGATAAAGGTTTGTGAATATTGATGTTATTAGTTAAAGATAAATGAGGATAGGTGAATTGGTTAGAAGGGGGAACTGGTTTCAAAGATTGGTTAGGAACAACAACTTGAATAGTGTAAATGGTATCATAAGATTCCATGACAACATCATTGGTATAATGATGATTCTTGTTCTTGAGTAATATACGAGTACCCGTAGAAGGTTAATATGGCTCGAATTGATGCATAGGAAAATATTGACATTTAGCTTGGTCAATAGCCTCCTCCAAGGTATGTGGAGAGAGTCCAGACTTGATATTGCAACTTGGAAAAAAGTGCATTGGTAAAGAGATGTAAAAGGTTGTCATTTACCATATTATGTTCACATTTTTTGGATAATGTCTTCCATCATTTAATGAAATCTTGGGCTATTTTAGTTTTAAGTTGCCTACAATTTAAAAAATGGGCCAAGGTATTCTGAGGAAGATCACTAGTTTGGAATTCTTGGACTAAAGCATTGACTAAATCTTCCAAACTAGTAATAGAATGAGTTTTTAAGTTGGTTGTACCATTGTAAAGCATCACCCATGAGAGTTTTGATTAATAACTTGGTGGCGGCAAAGGTATTTGTTTGACCCATTATTTATATAGATTTTTTAAATGTTTTTAGATGAAGAGTAAGATTAGTTGACCCACTATAAGAAATGGTAGGGGTGATACCTCTTATATCAATATTATCAATTTGAGATGTAAGAGGGACATTTTGAAGATGATTGATTATCTTGTTGGCAAGAGGAGGTTGAGGGATAATATTACGATGGAAATCCCTAATAACAGGTGGGAGAACATTTTGATTATGCATTTTCCATAACATTTATTGAGGGTGGGTTTGAAGATGGATAAGGTGGTTTTGCATTTTCATTATTTGATTTTCATTGTTATATTGAAAGTTATTCATTTAATTAAAGGTTTGTAATAAAAGAGGGCAAGTTTGAGTTGCATTATTGGCATTGTTTGAAGCATTAGAATTGGTAGTAGTGGATTGTGTACCACTATGGGTGTTAGTAGGAGCTTGAGAAGAACTGTTATAATGTGAAACACTAGTGGCATAATTTACTTGTGTGGAAAAAGATGAACAAGTAAAGAGATGAGAAGAAGTAACACTAGAGGCATGATTACCATGGGTAGAAAACAATGCACTAGTGAATGAATTGAGAAGAGTGTGTCTTGGAAGAAACCCATTAGATGTAGAGCCTGCCATGTTAGTAGAGATACTAGGTATGGAGGTGGAATAAATCAAATAAGAAGTCATGGTATGAGAAGGGGTAAAAATAGAGGGAAGAGGCTGAGAAGAAAAGAAGCTAGTATCACCAAATCTGTGTGAGAATGTAGAAGGTGAACGAGGCTATTTGGTTTGCCCACTTATCATGATTTGGTCAATGGTAGAAATATCCTTTTCTTGATGTTGAGAAACTCAGAGATGAAGAAGAGCATTTTGGGTGTATATTCTAACTCGAGTTGATCTTCAAGTGAGAAGAGAGGATTGTGAAGCGAAGATGAATGAAGAGGGGTCCCATAGTTTGTAGTGAGAGTGGATATATGGACATTACTTTCATGTAGGAAACTAGCCATAATATGCTTATGGGAGACCTCATGAGGGTTGGTAAGACTCATCATATTCATTGGATTCAACTTAGTGTTGTTTTCAAATAGGAAGTTCATGATGAGATAGACAAATTAAGAAAGGCAAAGGTGATGCAAAAACAAAGAAATAAGAGTGAACAGATAAGAGTAAAAAGTCAATTGGGTTGACCTATTACTAAAAATAGGGTTTGAAAATTGAAAATATAAGGATACAAAGTCGACAGGGTTGATTTAATACTGTATCTTGAGGGGTAAAAAATAATATTGGGTTGATCAGGTTGACTCAGTATTGTAGATAAGAAAAATAGATAGTTTGTAAGAGACTGTGTCAAATAAAATGATAATGTACTGAAACAAGAAAAAATTACAAGTATTTTTGAAAGTAAGAAATTAAAGGAAACACACAATCAATTGGGTCAATGAAGATGATCCAATTGAAGCACACATCACAAAACTTTGCACCAATGCTGGACAATGCAAGTTTTTTCAATACAACATATAATGAGAAAAGAGAAAACAATCAACTTAGAAAGTAAATGATAACTAAGTGGTCATCTTAAATTTTATTAGATTAATAGAGTGTTATTTTAAGTGTGATAGGAAGTTGGTTGAAAGTAGGGAACTAAAAACCAATTTATGGATGGTTTCAGGACATTTAGGCTAAAAGAAATTTGTGTTGGCAATGGTACTGGATTGGTATTGGGGTCTACCCCCTCACTTCACAATCCCATAATGATAAGGGTGTTAGGTGCTTTGACAATATATACCATTAACATGTTTATACTTGACCAGAAAATCAATTTGGCTTCCTCTTTGGTGATGAAATCCAAGCAGGTATACCTTGGATAGATAATTATTTAAATGTGTTTTGAGATTATGTAATTTGGTAGTGTGTGCAAAAAAAAAAAAATAGTGCAACTAAACCGTATATTAAAAAACCACCTAATTAAAATATGTGATATATTTTAAGCATGCAAGCAACTAAAAGTGAAAGTATGAAGTAATTACTAGCATATAGATGTTAATTCCAACTTTAAAACATAGTATAATGTCAGGTTAGATGGAAGTGTATGCAAACATTACAGAACAAATTTGATAGTGTCATATTGAAAAAAGAGTTTGTTAAGAACTATGATATCAGTGTCAACCTAGTCTTTCAAATAGAAAAAATACAAAACTAGGTCGATCAGGTCAACCTAGTTTGTTATATAAGGGCAGTTTTAAAGACGGCTAACTGTGTAAAAACATAACTGTAATAAATAACTAAAATGATAGAGAAAGAGAGAAAAGAACATTTCCAGGTTGGAATATGTAGAAGAATATGAGATTGCTATTGAAGTGCCTTGCTTTTTACTTGTAAATTATGCCAACTGTGTTGACTAGGTTGACCTAGTTCTACAATTTCTTGTTTGCTAAAGCTTGTGAAGATGACTATACTAACCTAGTCGACCTAGTATATTTTTTATAAGCTATCTAAAATACTATATTGGCTTAGTCAACCTAGTATGTTTTTTGAAGCTAGATAAGAGTAATGTGTCAACCTATTTGACCCAATAGCTTGTCTAGAAGTGAAAACCTATATTGTGTCAACTTGTTCGATCCAGTAACCTATATTTGATGAATATATGCATAAATAAAATAGATTTGTTTTGATACAACTGTGTGTTAAACCTATGCATAAAATTTAGAAACTATACCACCCCTCTTGACATAGTATCACAAATATCAAAAAATAATAAACAAAATGATAAAATAATGAAAAATGTGAAAGAAAACCTACAAGAGTTGTATTCATGTCAGTTTCACCAGAATGTATGCAATAAAAAATGCATCATGTTTATAAATCAATCATAACTCAGAGAAGATAGATCATATTTAATCTTTTGATTGGGGATACATTAGATAATCAAGAACATGACCAATATGTGAATCCACTATACCTAATTAGGGGATCTCTTATCAAAACAAAAATACTAACGAGGGTTTAAAGCCTTTAGTCAAGCACAATCATGCAATAACCTTAACTATGCCCTATGTTTTCATATTCACAAAACTAATAACAAATAAAGTCAAGTCTAATCTAATGCTCACCAAAACTTGTGGCACAAAGTAGGGGTAATAAACAACAAAATTAAATATGCATAAAAGACATATATTCATGTCAATTGTATATGCAATTCTAATGCATGAAAGAGAAGTAAAAATGCATATTTATTTACTCTTACAAAGGAGGAACGAAGTTAGAAATACTTACCTTTAAAATGAACCTATTGAGCTTCAATCTCTCCCTTGACCAAGGTGCTTCATAGAGGTTATTATGATATGTAAGGATGACAAGGATAAATCAGCTCTAGGATATACAACTTATCAATGCATCTAAAATACTTCTCCACAAGACAAGATTTTTATCTCCAAACAAAGTATGAAAACCTAAGATTGCTTCTCAATTAGAATGGTGGATTAGAAGATGTGAAATAACTCTTACCTCTTCTTCTCTTTTATAAATAATGGAAAAATGATCTTGTATATATATGTAGATTTAATCCTAAACCCTTCCAAAAATTTTGGCCTATAGGGTTGACCTAGTCAACCTAGTACTGGATAAAAACTCACTAGGTCACTGGCTAAGTCGGCCAAGCACTGACTTAGACCCTAAATGAATTTTACCCATAAGAGTACATGGTCGACCTAGTAGACCAAGTATTGTAAACTATTGAAAGGGGTATTTGGTTATAAAAAAAGAAGATGAAAGGTGGAAAATGGTTGGAGTGTAGAAGAGATAAGAACAAGCTTAGGAAAATGGTTTTCAGGAGACAAGTGTGTAGGTAACAAGTGGTAAAAGGGACAAAAATCCTGTGAAGCACTAATGGTCTTCCTATCCCTTTCTCAATGCACTCATTAAGACATGCACTTAGAGAGATTGAGACTCGATAGGTTCCTACAAGATAAAGAGCGTCAATAATTGATAAAAGTTTGAAAATATTATGTGTACACTTTCTAATAGTTCCTCCTAAGATACTTTTATCACATCGTTAGGGAAGGCCAAAAGATATATATATATATATATATATATATATATATATAGTCCATCCACTCCTCTAATATAGAGATGTGGATTGATCTAAAATCATATGGCCTTCCTTTTCTGACACAATACTCAAAGGAGTCTCAAAACAATCAACCAAAGATCAATTAGTGGAGGCTAAAACTTAGGATGCATAGTCTATAGACACAACCTAACTAGTTATCCCACCATGGATAGTTGACATTAAATTGAAGGCTTCCCAAAATCCTAATTTCAAAATTATAGAACTAACATCAATAACATCCTTGTTTGATAAGCTCCCAAGAAGCATTCAAAGGGTTAGGAAATGAAATTAGAGGATGAAACTAGGAGGGAGATTATTCTTGAAGAAATACAAGAAATATATGCCTTATCTAAAAGGAAGAACAAATGTCTAGGGCAATCCCCATACATAGAAGACTTCAAATCCATTGTAGAAAATCACAAAGATGCTATGATAACATTACATGAGGGAACTAAAATGGAAAGATACAAGATGGAGTAGGAATTAGAGCAGAACAAAGAGTAACAACAAAAAATCAATATTCTAATAGGAATTGAGCCCAAAGTACAACAAGCTATATCAAAATGTTATAATGCTCTAGAGGCCATTGAGCCAATGAGGGAAGAAATGCCCCCCATATATCTTAGATACATAAATTATTTAATTCTTTGAAGCAAGATGAAAATAAGTTGAAGTTGCTGATTATTTACACTACTAATAAGACATATAGCCATCTGGACTTAATGACACTATTGGAGGCATCAAATGCCCTCAATTTGGTAGTGATTAGAACATAAGAAGCTAGAGAGTGGTGTTGGAAATATTGTCATTGATGTCAAAGCTCTAGCATTATTGGTGATAAAGGCCCCATTGCATTTAATGGTGTTTTTAATATTCAATCTATATTCTAACATGAATTGAGACCAAAGTACAACACACTGTATCAAAATGTTATAATGCTCTAGAGGCCATTGAGGCAATGAGGGCATAAATGCCCCCCATATAGTTTATATACATCAATTATTTAATTCTTTGAAGAAATATGAAAATAAGTTAAAGTTGTTGATTATTTACACTACTAATAAGACATATAGCCATCTAGACTTAATGACACTATTGGAGGCATCAAATGCCCTCAATTTGGTAGTGATTAGAACACAAGAGGCTAGAGAGTGGATTACCATAGTTGGGAAAGTGATGCCCAAATATCAAGAGCATAAAACTCTCATCTTAAAGATCTTGGACAAATTAAAATTATCAAATACAAGGGATACTACTGGCAAGCTAATTAGCAGAATCAATTTTGAGCAACTCTTCCAAGAAGCATATGAAAATTTTGAAAAAAGTCTACAAGGGTTAACACTTAAAGACATTGAAGCTAAGTTGAGTTTTTAAAGAAAGAAGGTAACAAAAGTTGAGATTTTCAAGATCAACTTCTAAAATATAAAGGCTGAGCATACAAAACTCTTAGAGCAGGTTAATATGATGCACAAACCCTTGTTACTCAACTTAGACATCATAAGGTAGTAACATGATGCAGGTCACAAATGTTATCTAGAGTTGGAGAGAAAGAAGACTAATGTTTTAACTTCTAATTCAATGCCAACATTAATAGTTATGAATCCCACAAAAGTTAATGCATTTATGCAAACATCGACTCAACCTTAGTTGAAAGGCCAGTTTTGTGCATATCAATATAGTGACCCCAATTTTGTATTCACAGTATAATTTTGTTATAACTTGAATAAAAAGTTGCCTAAATTATTTTTAAGCATGCACATGTTGCATTTTATTGTAAAGGATAACTTTAATTCTTGATAATTGTAATATAACTATATGTATATGTTACATACAGTTCTGAAACTCTAGTTAGAACTGAGATTCTAATTACGCTATGTAATAATAATTATGCATGTACTTGGAGGATGAGATGATCCCTCCCAAAATATATTTAAACATATATAACCCTCATTTTCAAGGGTTGGAAAATTCAATATAGAAGCTGAATCAATTTTGATTGGTCACTCATGTGTTGGTGTATTTTATTTTCAAATTCTATGTAATTAAGTTCTATCTTATTAGTGTTTGATTCAATAATTCTTAGTGTGAAAAATCTATGAGGATTTTTTTCTTGTCATGATTAATATGCTATTTTAGATGTGTAATAACTATTGAATAATTAACAATTATATTGATTATTGGCAAGTAAGTTGACTGTTTCATATTTCTAAGTGTGTAGAGGTGTTTTTAATGATATATTCTTCTATGCATGTGTAAAAACTAATTTAAAAGGATCAAACTTTTGCCTAGACCTCTAAGTTTCCTGTATCAAACTATCTCAAACTACTTGACCATGTCTGTTTATGTATACAACAATTGATAGCAATAAACATTGATTCTGAAAGCACTTATCCATTGAGAATCCATCTTGAAAGGTAATCTTGAAGTCATAGAGTCCTTATTTTCTTCTTTACTCTTCCATCTATTTTTGAGTTTATTTCTGAGACCTACCCACTCTATATTAGTATCTATCCATCCACCAATTCACTTAGTTTTGACTTTATTTTAGTAACCATTTATTCATATATAGTCTTGATTAACAATTTGTATACTTTATTTGCTATTCCATCATTTGGTTGTTAAAACAACATACTTACAACTCATTTCTTGGAGTGAAACCTTCATTAAGATCCTAAAATTTTAGAGGCTACATCGTTATGAATTGGTGTGCATAAAAATTGTATCAACAGGGTATTCATCATTTACTTTACTAAACATTCTATTCATATATCTCTGAATTTATTTATTTCAATCTCATATCTATTTGATTAGATGATGACATTTTAAGCTAACATTATCCATGTTTGATGTATGAGAAGTTATACCTCAATCATTTGTTGAAGCATATGAAACTTCAATTTTTTTAAAGAAATCTCAAATGATAAAGTGAATTATTTTTAATAGGATATCTAATGTTTAAACTTAGTATCATTAGTAAATTATTATATGCACATTGCATGATAGTTGGGGGCACTTATCTTGTTAATATTAGAGATGTCCAATAATGAATTGTATATAATAATTTATATTTTTTTCACTAAACTTTGTAATCAAAGTAGTGAACTTATTTGCCTAAAATATGACATGATTATTTTAAAATATGTTTTACTATAGAAAAATACATGTCATATTTTTATGTATGTGGTTATCAGAATGCTAACCATACTATGCTATCATGAATTTATTTTTAGATGTGTCTAATTTTTATGTAGGTGCACAACACCAATAGTTTAAGTATATTTAAGTTCATGTGCATTTTATCCAAGAGAAAGTATTCAATAGTGATATTGATCTACAATTTTATCCTGTAGATGAATAAGTGGTAGATATTTTTATAAAACCATTTGGTGCTACCAAGCTTTATCAGTTTTGTGCAATGTTAGGCCTCTAAAAATTGACATTGAGGGGGGGGTGTGCATGACAATGTCACTTTTGAATGGTTGTGTTTCCTATTTTTATCTATACTTCTCATTGTAAAACATTGTAAACTTTGTGTAAAAGTTATGTAATTTAAGTAAACTTCATGTAGAGGTTTTACTTTTTTACCCCAATACATTACAATTATACTTTGTAATGGAGGTCCTTATATTATAAAAATACTCTAAATATGCTTAGATGATTATTCAAGAGAAACTGTGAGATGTAGTCTCATGATCATGATAGCCTAAACTTACTTTTGATTGATTTATGGATAATAATTCATTTTTGTTTCAAAAAGTGATGTTTGACATGATGAAGGTTTTTAAATACTTCAATTATGTATATAGTATAATTCATTTTTGAGATGATTATGACATATATCCCCGCTTAGCATCAAGAGAGAGTGTTAGAATATTTAATACTAATTGGGATTATTGTCCCTTAACCTTAGTAAAGTTATTAAATATTAATAATATATTATTTATTAACATGAGGTATAGATCTTGTGAAAATAAATAATAAAGTTATAATTATTTAATAAGTTATAAACTTTAATTAAATAAATTTATCAGGATGGATGGATCTATTATTTTTACAATGATCATCTCCCTTGATATTTCACTATAAATAGAGTTTTACTTTTATTGTGAAATCATATATCATGGATATGAAATTATTTGATCATATTCAATTTTTATGTTTTTTGAAGCATTGAGTGAAGAAGTGAAAATAAGTTAATGTATTGGGGGAAAAATTTCTCATATTTGAATAATTATTTTGTGAGTTTTTCACTTTAAGGTTTTCCTACCTTAAATATTTGTGTTGTGTTATCTATGTGTTTTGTTAATTATTGTGTTAGAGAATTATCAGTGATGTCATGGTGATGTCATTGTAAGTGGATGAAGTTTTTTGATGGCCTAAGTGAATGACAAAGGAGGATTGGTTGATCTTCAGTTTTGGCATGATTATAGATATTCAGGGATGAGTATAGTGATTGGAGCATGTGTAAGAGGTCCCTAAGATGTTATCTATGCTTTTAAATCTTGTGTGTATAAGTAAAATTCATCTGATAGTCCATAGTTTTCATCTCGATAGTTTGGTTATAGTGGCATAAAATTTGAGGAGGTAGTTTATTGACATCACTATTACCACGTGAAAATGAGTAAAGGAGAATTGATCATATGGTTATGATCACATTAGTCCTAGTTGTTATGTGCCAAATATAAAGTCATGCATCAAAGCACCGTCAAAAATATGAGGGTACAAAGTTGGCTTCTCAATCATAATTCATTATGTTTCCATACTTAGCCAAATTTGCATGTAGTTAGAAAGAGCTGAGTAAACATGTTAACGAGGCTAGCATCACACAAGTGGAGGTGTTAGGGCAAAATGATCATATGAGTTTATTCATTTTTATGCCTAATTTTTCATGCTAATTTTTAGATCATGTGACAAGAAGATCAAAACATATGCATATGCAAAGTTGGTCTCCTAGATAGATTCTAAGCATAGTTGGCTCTGTGATAAAAGATTTTGAAAAGGTATTTTAATGGCATTATATCTTACACACAAAGGTTTTAAGAATAGTTTGTCATATGGTTAGATTCTCCTATGTAAGGAGATCATATGGTCAAAATTTGAGAACATGCGAGTGAATGAGGCAAAAGTTATGACTGTGTAAATTTAGTCTTCTAGACGTATTTCAAAGGTTCCCATACTTGGTAATTTCTTCATAAGTTAAAGTTCGGACAAGATCAACGGTGCACGTTGCTATAAAAATTTAAGTAGTGAGATGAGGACAGGTACATAATGTTTAAAAATTGAGCAAAGGTACAATATAAAGATCTAATGACAAACAAGTGTTCGTATAGATTGATCAAATGGTGAGCATTGCTAGTTAATGCCCTGACTGATCCACAAATATTGATGGAGTGCATGGAATCAATATTTCAAAGATTACATAAGATGAGGTCAAAGTGATAGAGGTTTAACATTTGAGCATTGATGCCTATGTGTTAAATATTGATCAAGATTGACAGAGTGTATTTTATCTAAGTAGCGAGGACATGAGATGCGAGGTTTGTGTTATAAGTTTAACTGTGACCGTTGATATTTAAATATTTTAATTTTAACAAAGGGAAAAACTAGTATGTGTATTTTAGCTATAAATTTTGATATAAGATGAATTTTCTCATGCTATAAAAATTAAATATGAAGAGGACTCTATGTCACATCTAATGCACCTAATTTGAAGATTTGAAAGTATGTATAGACAAAGATTTGAGCTCTAAATTTGACTGTGTTTTTGTATATGTTCTGTAAGGGACCCAAGAAGATTGTTCGAACCTGTTTTGATGTCGTTTCAATATATATCTGTGAATTTTCTATTTGGGAGTGTTGTAGACTTAATGAGGATGCTCTACATGTATTTTAAAGGTTTGAACAATTGTATGCAGTATGAACAAAGGTTTTGAATTTGTTTATGTTTTTCATTTTTAATGACTGTGTGTACAGAGAGATGTTTGAGCTAATTGGGTTGTAACAGAAGAGTGTTTTGGAGACTATGATGATTTGAGGATGCCAAAAGGGTCATGTGGAATGGGTCCATGTTGTTGGAAAATGTTCCTATGTTCTTTGTTTGCTCGAAGAAATGTCAAAGATTTGAATGGGTCTCCATAGGACCTAAAAGTGACTTAGGCCTATTTGAAAGTGTGTTGTGCTTAAGTGTGACCCATGTGAGATGCCTTAAGGGTGAAGTCATGTATTATGGCTGAGAAGGATTAATGTGGACTTGATAATTTATAAAATATCTATATATAGTGAAATTAAAGATGATGATTTTTAGATTTTGTAAGGAAGATTTGTGAGAAAAATTTGTGTAAGTTGGGTGTGAGGGTTATGAAGTGAAGGATAGGTAGTGTGCATGTTGGCTGAGTTAATGTGTATAATAATTTTTTGACTATGTGTATGACCTATAGGTCATGTTCCTAATGTCATGATAATGCTCTTGCAATTTGAGGATATGCGAAGAGGTCTGAGTGTGCATATGAGGACTGTTTGAGTGAAGGAGAGAGATTATGGCATGCTTATGTGAGAAATCTATTTGAGATAAAGAGAATTTATGTAGGGGTTAGATAATCAAAGATCCATCATCAGGTGTTGAAGACATCAGTTCTAAGGTGGAAGCATTTTTTAAGGAGGGTTTAAAAGACTTGATCTTCCTTAGGGGCAATTGCTCTTTATGAAACAAGGTCTTTGGTAAGAAAGACTTAATCATATTAAGGGAAAGTGCTCCTTGTGGAACTGTTGTTTCACTAAAGGCCTTAGGTCAGAAGGACTTGATGAAGATTCTTGATCATAAGGACTTGATCAGTGTATTGTTTGTGATAATCTTATAGGACAATAGTCTATGTGTTTGTAGGCTTAAGAGTGGATTTTAATCCCCAAGAGGGTTTTTCACGTAGATCGTATGTTGTGTATGTGATCTTGCATTATGTTTAATGTTCATTAATATGAATGATTTGTATGCTTCATGAATGATTGTATTAAATGCTTAAGTATTTGTAAGGGTTTGGAAATTGAACTGGATTGTTTGCCACCATTGATTCACCCCCCTCCCCCCTACGTGCCACCCCACCCCCTAGTGGATTGTACCTATAATAATTGATATCAGAATAGGTCCTTCTTGAAAATTTCAACCACTTGAAGGTGATCAAAGGTACAATGGTTGAAAAATAGGTTATGACTTATCTTCAAGATAAATTGTATGTGCTTTATCAGAAATTAATGGTGTGAAGATACAAGTGTAAGATCTAGAGGCAACAATCAAGAATTTGCAGATCATGATGGATAAAGAGCAATTGGAAAGTAAATTCATTACTTACATGTGTTATTATCTAAGGATAAAATGGATTCCATCTCCACCAAAAGGGTCAAGAATGATAATTCATTGATTAGTAATGATCAAGAAAAAGGGAGGTCAAATATAAACTGTCTTTAATGGGTATTGCTTCTCCTTCAATCAATTTGATCATAAATATAGGAATTGTGTTCTCTCCTGAGATCAAAAGGGATCTCATATGCTACAATTGTAACCAACAAGGTCATATAACTAAAAACTATAGAAGAGAATTTTGGAAAAAATATATACAAGTCATTGATACCATCAAATTAATAAAGGAGATTGAGTCTAAAGAAGAAAAGAAGCAAAATTCAAGCAAACCACCAAAGAAAGAGTCATTGTTTGTTCAAGCAGCCTTGCATATCCAAGAAGATGAGAATAAGAGATGGTTCATAAATAGTGGATGCTCAAATCATATGACAGGAGACAAGAGCATGTTTATCTCTCTAAAGAAGACCAACCTAGGTGCAGTGATATTTGGTGACAAAAAATATGCTAACACTGTTAAAAAAAGTACTGTGAGTTTGGACATTGGTCATATGAAGATCGAGAATGTTTTATATGTAGAAGGTTTGAAACATATCTTTTAAGTGTAATCCAAATGTGTAAACAAGGAAATGTTGTGACTTTTCATGATGATTTATGTGAAATAAGAAAGGCAAAATCTGACGTATTAGTTGCAAAGGTTCATAAAATAAATAACAACACATATGTATTCCATGAATCTTAGAAGGAAAAGTGATTCATGATTTATTTGGAGGAAAGCTAGATTTACCATAGAAGGATTGGACATATAAATTTTGAGAATATAGTAAAGATTAGTTCAAAGGGGTTGGTAAGGCATATGCATAATATTTCTAAGATTCCTCATTCTCTTTGCAAGGCATGTCTTCATGGGAAGCAAACCAAGAGAAGATAAAAAAATAAGGAATTATCTACTATAGAGCCATTGGAGTTGATCCAAAGTAATTTATGTGGACCTATGAAAACTCAAAGTATTCAAGGTAATAGCTACTTCATATTTCTCATTAATGATTTTATTAGGATAATTTGGATATTCTTTTTTAAAGAAAAATTAGAAGCTTTTGCAAGATTTATGGCATTCAAAGCCTTTATTGAAAATGATAAAGGTTCAAGGATCAAATGTGTGAGATCAAACAGAGGAGGTGATTTTTTGTCTCATAAGTTTGATGATTTTTGTGATAAACAAGGGATAAAAATATAATATTCTATCGCTAAAACACCAAAATAGAATGGTGTTGTTGAAAGGAAGAATATGATTGTTTTAGATATGAGTAGAACAATGATTCAAGATGCAAAATTATTAGATGGATACTGGTAAGAGGCAGTCAACACTTCTATTTACATCTTAAATAGGTGTCAAATCATATAAAATAGTGATAAGACTCCTTATGAGTATTGGAAGAATAGAGCAACTAATGTCAAACATTTCAGAGTGTTTGGAAGTAGGGGATTCATCAAAAGAGATGAAGAGAATCTTGGAAAATTTGATTCAAGATCTGATAAGGGAATTTTCTTAGGTTACTCCTCTATCAGTATTGCCTATAGGTGCTACAATAAGAGACTTCACAAGATTGTTGAAAGTTCAAATGTAAGGGTAGATGAGATAAGTAGAGTCAAAAATCCAAAATTGCAAAAAAGTGATTCAATTCATAATTCTATTACAAATAATGATGAGTTATCTATTGAAATAGATGATGAAGATGAAGAGGAGGAAGAAAGACAAGACTCTAAAGCTCCATCTAGAATAATTTAGAAATATCATCTAATCTCTCAAATTATTGAAAATGTTGGTGCAAGATTAGTGACTAGAATGAGCATGTTGATCAATCAAAATCAATAGGACTCAGCTCTATTATCTATGATTGAACATAAAACATTCATAGAAGCTAGCAAAGATGATAGTTGAAATGTTACAATGAATAAATAAATTGATCAAATAGAAAATAATGAAACATGAGACTTAGTTTTTAGGCCAAAAGATAAAAATGTAATAGGTACCAAGTGGGTTTTCAAAAACAAAATGAATGAGAAAGGGTAGGTCACAAGGCTAGATTGGTGTGTAAATGATATGCTTAGGTTTAAGTAATATATTTTTATGAGACTTTTAAGCCTGTAGCAAGAATGGAAGCAATTAGACTCTTTTTGGCATATGTAAGTTTCAAAGGTTTTAATTTATATCAAATGGATGTGAAATTTGAATTCTTGAATGACAACTTAGAAGAAGTCTACATTGAGTTACCTGAAGGATACTTCATGTCAAGTAATCAAGATCTTGTGTGCAAAATGAAGAAGGCTATGTATGGTCTTAAACAAAATCTTAGAGCCTGGTATGACATGTTAGATAAGTATCTCTTGAGTCAAGATTTATAAAGAGGGGTAGATAATAGTAATTTGCACATTAAGACATAAGTCAATCATCAATTGATAGTTGTATATGTTGATGACATAGTTTTTGGATTTGACAATGATAAAATGAGTAGAGAATTTGTAGACACTATGAAGATTGAGTTTGAAATTTCAATGTTGGGAGAACTATCTTTTTTATTAGGATTATAGATTAATCAACTTGATACAGAGATATTCATATTACAAGCTAAATACATCAAAGATATGTTAAACAAGTTTTACATGATGGATTTTAAGTCAATGGGTACCCCAATAATCAAATGATGCAAGTTAAGTACACTGGATGATTCACTAAAAGTTGATCAAACTTTGTATAGATCTATGATTAGAAATCTTTTGTACTTTATTGCTTCTAGCCCTGACATCATGCAAGCAGTGGTTTTTTTGGGAAGGTTTCAAGCTGACCTTAGAGAATCTCACTTGAAATAAATCAAAAGGATCTTGAGATATTTCAAAGGCATCATAGGGTATGGTTTATGGTATCCTAGGAGTAAATAATTCTCTTTAAATTCATATACTAATGTAGATTGGGTAGGTTGTGTGGATGATAGGAGTAACAATGGTGGGGTCTTCTTCATGGGGGAATTCTTGGTGTCTTGGCTAAGCAAAAAACAAGCCTTAGTATCTCTATCAACTACAAAAGCTAAGTATATAATAGCTACCTCTTATTGTACTCAGGTCATGTGGATGAAACAAACATTGGAGGATTATAAGGTAAGGAAAAATAGACCTTGTTCTAGTTATTATGATAATACTAGTGCAATTAGTATCTCATAGAATCTTGTTATGCACTCAAAAACTAAGCACATTCTTATTAAATATCATTTCTTAAGAGAACAAAGATTAATCAATGCATTAAGTTAGAACATGTACCTACAAAAGAGTAACTTGCAAATATTATCACCAAACTATGATCAAAAGATACATTTGAGTGTCTAAGACAAAGCTTGGGTGTTGTTTATTTATCTATGATTCAATAGAAGGTGTATGGTTAAGGGGGATCAACAAGTTCATAATATTTCTCCAGAGGTTTGTAAAGAAGCTATATTGTAGATGAAAAGTTGGTGGTCATAGAAGTGTCTTGAGAAAGAAAGTTGGTAAGCTTGCATAGTGGTTCTTCATGGTGTGTGGAGATCTAAATATGCTTAAAAATTGAAATGGCTCATATATCTTAGGGGGAGTCTCTCAAATGTTTCTTGGTAAGTTTCATCAAGTTTTAGTGTTTTGTGTGTTCTGTCTTCATTTATTGCAGTGCTTGGTTAAAGTGAGTGTTGTCATGTAGTAGAAAGATGTTGTCAAGGTAATAAAAGGTAGGATCAAAGCAAAGGGGAGTTTGTATCATCTTTCTAAGATGATATTTTTATATTTATGGTCTTTTGAGGTCCTTGGGATCAAATTTTGTCCACTTTGTCATTATGTCAAAGGGGGAGAAAGTTCCTATTATGGGAGTGCTTGAAGAGAGAGAAGGTGAGTTTATTGATATATATGATGGTTATTGACATCAATGATAAATGGGGAGAGTATTGGAGAATTATCATTGATGTCACAAAGGTGTCATGTTGAGTGGATGAAGTGCTTTGATAGCCTAAGTGACAATGACAAAGTGTGCAATGTGCTTGTCCTAGTGTGCTTAAAGGAGGATTGGTTGATCTTCAATTTTGGAATGATTGAAGATGTTTAAAGATGATTTTGGTGATTAGAGAATATGAAATAGGCCCCTAAAATATTATTTATGCTTTGAGAGCTTGTGTGCACAAGTGTAATTCATTTGGTATACCATACTTTTCATCTAGACAATTTAGGTTTAGTGGCAAAAAATCTGAGTAGACAGTTTGCTAACATCACCATTGCCATGTGGAAATGAGTCAAGGAGAATTGATCATATGGTTGTGATCAAATTAGTCCTTAGTTTTTATGCTCCATATCTCAAGTCATGCATCGAAGCATGGTAAAAAATGTGAGGGTGCAAAGTTAGCTTCTTAGTAAGAATTCATTGCTTTCCCATACTTAGCCAAATCTGCATGTAGCTAGAAAGAACCGAGTAAGCATGTTGATGAGGTAAAAATTCACATGAGTGGAGGTATCAGTAAAAAATGATCATATGGATTTGTTCATTTTTAAGTTTAGTTTCTTTGTGCTAATTTTATATCATGCGACAAAGCATGCCAAAAGTTATGCATATGCAAATTTGGCCTCCCAGACAAATTCTAAGCATAGTTGGCTATATGACAAAAGCTTTTGAAAAGGAATTTTAATGGTGTTATATCTCACATGCGTGAAGTTTTAATGATCAATTTTTCACATGGTTGGATTATATTATGTAAGGATATCATATGGTCCAAATTTGAGAACATGAGAGTGAGGAAAGAGTTATGACTGTGTGAAGTTGGTCTTCCAGGAATATTTCAAAGGTTCCCATACTCGGTCATTTTTGCACAAGTTAAAGTTTGAGCAAGATCAATGGTGTGTGTTCAAGAAGTTAGGAAGAAGTGAAATGAAGATAGGTACAAAATATTTAATGACTGAGCAAAGGTACATGATAAGGATCTAATGGCGAGTGGGTGAAAGTACAGATTGATCAAATGGTGAGCATTGCTAGTTAATGACGTGAATGATCCAT
This sequence comes from Torreya grandis, assembly GCA_037957365.1. NCBI lineage: Eukaryota > Viridiplantae > Streptophyta > Pinopsida > Cupressales > Taxaceae > Torreya > Torreya grandis. The sequence goes on from JARHVA010000711.1 coordinate 4,602,209, forward strand.
AGAGATCGATGGAGTGCATGGAGTCAAAATTTTAAAAATTGCACAAGATGAGGTCAAGGTGATAGAGGTTTAACATTTGAGTATTGGCACCTATGTGTTAAAGATTGATCAAGATTGATGGAGCATATTTGATCTGAGCAATGAGGACATGAGATGCGAGATTTATGTTTGAAGTTTAACTGTGATCATTGACATTTAAATATTTGAATTTTATAAATTTTGATCTAGGATGAATTTTCTCATGATATAAAAAGAAAAGATGAGGATCACTCTATGTTTCATCTAATGAACCTAATTTGAAGATCTTAAAGTATGTACAGACAAATATTTTGAGCTCCAAAGTTGACTATGTTTTTGTATATGTTCTATAAGGGACCCGAGAAGATTATTCGAGCTTGTTTTGATATATATTGGTGAATTAGATATTAGGGAGTGTTTTAGACTTCATGAGGATGCTCTAATTGAATTTTGAAGGTTTGACCAATCATATGAAGTATGAACAAAGGTTTTAAAGTCATCTATCTTTTTCATTTTTAATGACTGTGTATATAGAGAAGTGTTTGAGCTAATTGGGTTGTAGTAGAAGAGTGTTTTGGAGAGTGTGATCATTTGAGAATGAAAAAAGGGTCATGTGGAATGGGTCCATGTTTTTGGAAAATTTTCCTATGTTCTTTGTTTGCTCGGAGAAATGTCAAAGAGCTGAATGGGTCTCCATAGGACCTAAAAGTGATTTAGGCCAATTTGAAAGTGTGTTGTGCTTAAGTGTGACCCATGTGAGATGATTTAAGGGTGAAGATATGTATTTTGGCCAACAAGGATTATTTTGGAGTTGATAATTCATGATAACTCTATATATAGTGAAATCAAAGATGATTTCTAGATTTTGTGAGGAAGATTTGTGAGAGAGAATTGCGTAAGTTAGGTGTGAGAGTTGTGAAGCAAAGTATAGGTAGTGTACCTATTGGTTGAGTTAATGTGAAAAATAGTTTATTGACTATATGTATGACTTTTAGGTCATGTTCCTAATGTCAAGATAGTTTTCTTACAATTTGAGGATATGAAAAGAGGTTTGAGTGTGCATATAGGGATGGATTGAGTGAAGGAGAGAGAATGTGGTATGCCTATGTGTGAGGCCTATTTGAGATAGAGTTTTTTCTGGGGTTAGATAATTAGATATCCATCATCAAGTGTTAAAGACATAAATTTTAAGGTAGAAATTTTATTTTCAAGGAGGGTCTAAAGGACTTGATCTTAGGGGAAGTTTCTCCTTGTGAAATAGGGTTTCACTAAAGACCTTTGGGTAGAAGGACTTGATCAAGGTTGTAGGTTAGAAGGACTTGATCGAACATGTGGTCAAAAATACTTGATCATCTTAAGGGAAGGTGTTCCTTGTAGAACTACTATTTCACTAAAATCCTTAGGTTGGAAGGACTTGACCAAGGTTCCTAATCAGAAGGACTTGATTGGTATCTTGTTTGTGACCATCTTATAAGATAGTAGTCTATGTGTTTGTATGCTTGAGAGTGGGTTTTATTCTCCAAGAGGGTTTCCCATGTAGATATTCTATTGTGTATGTGATATTTCATTATGTTCATTATTCACTGCTATGAATGATTTGTATGCTTCATGAATGATTGTATTGAATGCTTAATTATTTGTAAGGGTTTGAAAATTGAATTGGATTGTTTGTCACCATTTATTCACCCCCCTCTTAGTGTATTATACCTATAACATATTGCTTATCTTAGATCCCTTGTATATAGCATATTACATTTAGTAATTTTGTCAATAATTTCAAAGTTTGTCAATTTTTTGAGTTATATAGAGTCATTGTAAAAAATAATTTGTAAAAATAAAACAAAATTTGCCTTATGAATGTATTATTAGTGGAATATGACATTTTATTAAGGTATATAATAAGTGTGTTTAATATTAAGGGAAGAGATAAATAATGTGGAAATAAGTAAGCTTCAAATCTTCATCGGATGAATAAGCAACAACATGAAGGAGGTCAAAGACAACAAAGGTAGGAGGTTTCTAGAGCCTCTCATCAGTCACCAATGATAAAACCCATATGTTTTAATGGCACATTTGATTTTCAATTTTTTGTATGATGTATTCTTGAGATAAGAACATAAGTATATACTTGTTCACTTGTAATGAGTGATTATAATTCCTATTCAATCCCTTGGAGTAAGATAGCGATGATAACTAAAAGAGTACTACAACATCACAATAATTATGATTGTTGGTTAACCATTCAAAAAACTATCATTGTGGTTGTTGGTTAGCCACTTGTAAAAACATCTTGTTGTGGTTATTAGTAAACCACTTGTAAAATCATTTTGAAATTTATTGATTTTTTTGAAAAATAAAACCATCTAGATCATGAACATGAAAAGGTGATAGTTACAGTATGCATTGATGTTTTTCCCATATTATCACTAAGGTGGGGTATGTTAGGAAATATATGGCTAGTTATCACACACACACATATTTGTTAGTGAGTTAATATTAGGTGAGGTTGTTGTAAACAACCCACATAAATAGCTTGGGTATGTTACAAGTTGTTAAAATAACTCAGTTATATTAAGTGAATTGTTATAAGAACATTTGTATCTCTCTTATTATGTAGGAGAGAAAACTCCTATAAATATGTAACATTTGCATATGAATAAATAAATGAAGATCTATAATTAAAATTCTATGTGTTTGGATCTTGTAATTTGTATTATCAGCTAGTTTCACTCTTAGGGATGAGAAGCTTATATTCAAGAATGCATCCAACCAACTGTAACTTTCTCTTTTAGGGCTGATAGAGAATAGAGGGTGGCCATTATAGAATTAAAACACTCATTTAGATGCATTAAAATAGCTTGGGTATGTTACAAGTTGTTAAAATAACTCAGTTATATTAAGTGAGTTGTTGTGAGAACATTTGTATCTCTCTTATTATCTAGGAGAGAAAACTCCCATCAATTTGTAACTTTTGCATATGAATAAAAAATGAAGATCTATAATTAAAATTTTCTGTGTTTGGATCTTGTAATTTGTATTATCAGGTAGTTTTCACTCTTAGGGATGAGAAACTTCTATTCAGGAATGCATCCAACCAACTAAAACTTTCCCTTTTAGGGATGACAGAGAGTAGAGGGTGGCCATTATAGAATTAAAACACTCATTTAGATGCATTAAAATAGATGTTTCATCACTTGGGCTAACGAGTCAGAATATTTATCTCCTAGATACCAACTTTTAGTCTCTTAAGAGATATTTGTCTATGAGATAAAAATCATTACCATGTCTCACTCATCTCAAACTAACAGGAATTCTCTGGGGGGTACTTAGAAGACTCAACCATGCAAATGTATATGTTGATGGCTCATCTCTACCCCTCCCGATTCTCGTACAATGCATGATAAAATCTCATCTAGTTTTTACTCTCAAGGAAGAGAATCTTCTTTTAAGGGATGCATCCTGCCAATTATAACTTTCTATCCTAAGGCCTAACAAAGAGTGGAGGGTGGATGTTCTAGTATGAAAATGAATATCTAGATATGTTAATGTATGTTATTCATCGATTGGGCTAACGAGTCAGAAGATATGCCTCCCACAAACCTTTAGTCTCTTAAAAGACATTTAACTATGAGATAAAACTCATAACTGTGTCTCACTCACCTTGAGCTAACAAGAACCTTGCTTGGGATGCTTAGAGGACTTGACCATGTAACTATAATAATTGAAGAATCATCTCTACCCCTCATGGTTATTTTTTAACATGTTGTGGAAGTTTGGCCAATTTTCCCTCTTAGGGATGAGATGTTTCTCTTCAAGAATTCATTTGACCAATTGTAACTTTCCATATTGAGGCCTGATGGAGAGTGAGGGCAGCCATTCTAGTGTTAAAACTCCCATCTATAAATGTTAGTGTGCATGGTTCATTGATTGGACTAATGAGTTATAATATATGCCTCTTACAGACCAACTTTTAATTTCTTAAGAGACATTTGGCTATGAGAGAAAAATCATTATTTTATCTCACTCATCTCAAGTTATAAATAATACTTTATGGGGTGATTATAGAAATCAACCCTGAACTTTTAGGTTCTAACAAATCATCTCTAACCATCACAATTATCCTACAACGTGTGGTGGAAGTTTGGCCAATTTGTACTGTCAAGTATGAGAAGATTCTTTTTAAGGATGCATTTGGATAATTATAACTTTCCATCCTGGGCCTTAATATAGAGCAAAAGGTGGATATTATAGAATTAAAACATCAATCTAAACACATTGATAAAAATGGTTCATCAATTGGGATAATGATTCAAAAGATATGTTTCTCATAGACCACCTTTTAGTCTCTTAAGAGACATTTAGATGCAAGAGAAAACTCATTGCCATGTCTCACTCATCTTGAGCTGGTAAGAATCCTCCTAGGGGTCCTTATAGGAATCAACCATGTAACTGGAGGCACTGACAGCTCATCTCAACCCTAATGGTTCTCCTACACCACATAGTAGAATTTTAACCAGTTTTCCCACTTATGGATGAGAAGTTTCTATTCAAGGATGTGTTTAACCAACTACACCTTTTTATCCTAAGGCCTGACAAAGAATAGAAGGTGTAAATTATAGTGTTAAAACATCCATATAGACATGTCAGCATAGATGGTTCATTGATTGGGCTAACAAGTTAGAATATATACCTTATGCATAATAACATTTAGTCTCTTAAGAGACATTTAGCTGCGAGAGAAAACTCATTGTTGTATCTTACTCATTTTGAGCTAGATAAATAAATCCTAGGGGTGATGATATAACTTGACCATGAAACTATAGGCACTGATTGCTTATCTCTATTCCTCATGGTTCTCTTGAAATACATAATAGAAGTTTGGCCAGTTTTTCTACTTAGGGACGAGAAGCTTCTATTCAAGGATGCATCTAACCAACTATAAATTTCTATCCTAGGGATAAATAAAGAGTGGATGGTGAATATTATAGCATTAAGACACCCATCTAAATGCATCGATGTAAGTGGTTTATCGATTGGTCTAACTAGTCAGAAGATATGCCTCCCACAAACTAACTTTTAGTCTCTTAAGAGATATTTGGCTATGAGAGAAAACTCATTGTTATGTCTCATTCATATAAATTTGGAAATAATCCTTCTAGGGTGATTATAATATTTGACCATGTAACTATAGGTGCTGAAGGCTCATCTCTACCCCTCACAGTTCTCATGCAATGTGTGGTGGAAGTTTGACCAATTTTTCCACTTAGGGATGAGAAGCTTCTATTCAAGGATGCATCAGGCCAACTATAAGTTTTTTTTCTAAATCTTATTGGAGAGTAGAAGGTAGCCATTCTATCATTAAAACATCCATCCTAATGTGTCAACATAGATGTTTGATTAATTGGGATAATGAGTCAAAACATATGCTTCCCACATACCAAATTTTAGTCTCTTAAGAGACATTTGACTATGAGAGAAAACTCATTTTTGTGTCTTGCTCATCTCAAATTAGAAATAATTATATAAGGTGTGCTTATAGGACTTGATCATCAAACTCTAGGCATTGATAACTTATATCTAACCCTCATGGCTCTCTTACAATGTGTGATGAAAGTTTGACCAGTTTGCACTCTAACAATGAGAAGCTTCTTTTCAGGGATGCATTCAACCAATTGAAACTTTCCATCTCTGAGCATGATGAAGATCATAGGGTAGATATTCTAACATTAAAACACCCATATAAACACATTGGTGTAGATGATTCATCAATTAGGATAATGAGTAAGAAGATATGCCTCTCACAGACCAATTTTTAATCTCTTAAGAGAGATTTGATGATGAGAGAAAACTCATTTTCATGTATCACTAATTTGGAGATGGAAAGAATCCTCTTGGAGGTGATTAAAGGAATTGACCATGTAACTATAGGCACTGACAACTCATATTTTCCCTTCACAATTCTCATACAATGTGCAATAGAAGTTTGGGTAGTTTTCACACTTAAGGATGAGAAGCTTCTATTAAGGGATACATGTGACCAACTATAAATTCCTATCCCATGGCCTGATGGAGAGTGAAGTGTGGCCATTATAATGTTAAAATATATATTTAGACACATTGACATAGATGGTTCATTGATTGAGATAACGAGTTAAAATATATGCCTCTCGTAGACCAACTTTAAGTCTCTTAAAAGACATCTGGCTATGAGAGAAAACTCGTTGTCATGTCTCACTTGTATCGATATGGAAATAATTTTCATAGGGGTGATTATAGGATTTGACTATAAAACTATAGGATTTGAAAACCTATATTTATCCTTCACAATTATCTTGCAATGTATGTTAGAAGTTTGACCAATTTTTCCACTCAGAGATGAGAAGCTTCTACTTAGGGATGCATCTGACCAACTGTAACTTTCCATCCTGGGGCTTGATGGAGAGAAGAGGGTGGTTATTCTAGTGTTTTAATTCCCATCTAGATGCATTAGCATATATGGTTCATTGATTGAGATAATGAGTTAGAAGATATGCCTTCCACATAACAATTTTTAGTCTCTTAATAGACATTTGACTACAAGAGAAAACTCATTGTCGTGTCTAGCTCACCTAAAACTAGAAAGAATACTCCTAGGGGTGATTAGAAGACTTGACCATGAAACTATAAACACTAATAACTTATGTCTACCCCTCATAATTCTTCTGTAATGCATGATACTTATGTTGATCATGCTTTAATAATAATCACCAGTCAAATAATTTAACTTCCATACCTATCATGTTGTGTTTTTCATGTCTTGAACTCCTTTATGGGTTATAAATTCTTCTAGGTCTGTGTGCTACTTGATTTTGTACCTAAACTTATTTTATTTGTTAGGAACAAAAATATAAATTGTGTTTTCTTTTTTATTTGACCTAGATTTCCATCAACTTACAATAAAACATAGTTATGGGTCAGACAACAACTTTGGAGCTACTACTACATACCTTACACACAAGAATTAGACCTAAACGTAGTTATATGAAGTGTGATTAAAATTTTGTGCAAGGATTTGTAACCTCCTCTTTCTCGATGTAAATATGCAAATACATGAAATATTCCTAAACCTTATTTAAAAAAAATGGTGATATACAAAGATGACTTTGTCATAAGTGTAACAAAATATATGGCAAATTTTATCACTAACTTGGATTATAGAAATAAATAATAGATACTCAATTATTTTCTCTTATTTATCTCTCTCTCTCTTTCACACTCACTCACTCACTCACTCACTCACTCACTCACTCACTCACTCACTCACTCACTCACTCACTCACACACATGTATATGATAATGACTTAGATTGAATTTATATTAATAAGATGTTCTAGGACATGATTCACACTCTAAGCCGACTATGGAAAGAGTAAGAAGTGATAATCAAAGCACATTTGAATTATCTATGAACATGTTCAAAAAATAATGACATATTTAATAAGTAAATATGTATACATAAATTACAATAAATTATCATTCACATGTAAATATGTCAAATAGCATATATGTGTATACAAATTATGTCATAATGACATCAAAAATAAGACATATATGGAGATACAATCTACACTATATAACATGTACATATAAAAAATGTGCACTATAGGTATACAATGTGAGCCATATCAACATGAAAAATAGATTGTGCCTACAACTAGACCCTTAACACAGAAACTCTCTCTCTTGATTGACATTGCCTCCAAATAAATTGTGCTTCCTCACCACAGATGTAGAAACAAGGATGATGCATGACTCATTACGGGGAGAAACTCTCATCTCCGCATGTGAAGTATCGAATGTCTCTTCCAAAACCTCAAAAAACTATGGTGTTTTCACAAAAGATGAAATATAAAAATTAATGCATTCAAATGATATAGTTTCCATGAATAAAATTTTACAACAAGGTGATTCTGAACTCATCATAGGCCACCTTAATGGTTGTCTTAGGCTACGTGGGCATGAATATATCCAAGATAGAGAATCCTATAGAGTATACATATATATGTATAAAAAAATATAAATATGACATAAAGTATCATTTCTTGAGGCTAAAAAATAATTTTACTACGTGTTCTCGCTAGTCTCTATCTTTGAATTAGGTGTTACGATGAAGATAGTGGACGTTGTTTTGATCCATGTGGGGTACCCATAACATCTTTCATCATATATAAAACCAACAAAAATAACATGATCATGTAATGTTTTGATATAAAAGTTATAAAAACCACTAAGGATATTTGGATTTTAAGATAAGTGTTATAGTTGGTCTTGTTTTGCTCTAATAAGTGACCTTGTATTATGCAAAATTTGAGCAATAGATTTGAACTTTACATAATAAGTTACAATCTACTCAAAATTTAAAATTTTTACAAAACATCAAAAAGAGAGAATGAGGAAGCAATAAAAATTAATTAGAGAAATATTACCATCACTTTTCCTCCTTGAGTCTTCCCTACATGATCATAAATGTTGCACCTAGATAATTGTATGGAAATATGTTGGATTGCAAGATATAATGGCTTAAAAGTTTTTGGTGGATGCAAAAGATTATAGCTATGGTTGTAAACATGGATTATGGATGTAATATGATGGTCAAAAGAACATGGAGATTATGTAAGTTTGAGTTTTTCTAATTAGTCTATCCAAGAGCTTTGCATGGCTATTTATAAGGGCGGTGAAGGGAATAAAAGGGAATTTAAAATTCTTACAATCTTCATAAAGGATATAGACAGAACTTGTTTTGACTTCCTTTTCAGAAGTTGAATCCTTGAGAATTAAAGAAGAGTCTGTGATGATAGTGTGAGGGTTAATTCTTGGTGTTTTACTCTAAGCCAAGTCATCCTGGATGTCTTTGAATAGTGATAGGTTTCAAAATCCATTGTCCTTTTTGACCTAGTCTTTGACCTTTGTAATTCATACTCTAGAGCATTTTTTACACTTTGGGATATTATTTCTTCTGAAAACAAAGGGACAAGTCTTCAAAAATAATGCAAGAATCATCAAGTTCTTCAAAATGTTCTTCTAATAGCATCCCTGAGCTAGTAAAGGTAGTCGACCCAAATTGATAAATAATAGGTTTAACTTACCTCATAATAGGGAACCCATAACTATGTGTGGACAATGGAATATTTATCAAGTAAAAAGTTTTGTATTCATATTCTCCACATCCCTTAGATATGATATTTAGAGGGGTAGCCTCTAATGGATCAAAGGAAGAAGGTGATAGGCTATCACTTTTGGGTCATAAGATGAACTTTGAGTGCTCTAACAATAAAGATCATAATTTAATCCTTCCATTTGACAATTGAAAAATTATTTAATTTCACTAGGGATGGTGACCTCTATGTCTAAATGTGGGAATTTAAGACATTGGTTAAGAGTGGAGGGCATATCTCTCATTTTATCCATCCATGGTCATCCCAAAATTATGTTATATGGAAGAACAACATCCATTACATGAATCAAGGTCTGATGAACCACATGTCCCATTATTATAGGAAGGTATATTATTCCTACCAATGATTGGCCATTATCATCATAAACTTTTATGATGATCAAAGTGGGCCCCATAGATGATTCTAAATATCCCAATTTCTTGAGAAACTCTATATTGCACAAATTTAAGGTGGATCCTACATCTATAAGAACTTGTGGGATCTTATGATTGGCAATAGATATTTATATGAACAAGGAGTAATTATGATGAGGGCCTATTGGTGGCATGTCTTGGGTACTAAATGTGATTTGTTGTGATGGAGATAAATGACCCACCAGAGTTTGGAATTGACTAGTATCAATATCCCTAGGAACCTTTGACTCATGTAGGATATGATTTAATATTTCCCAATGAACATAAGAGGTTTTGAGAAGATCTATGATGGAAATTTGAGTGGGAGTATTCTTTAATTGTTGAATAATGTCATATGTTTTATCAAGAGTGTTTGGAGTTTTCTTAGGGATAGTGATATTTTGAGATGACAGGGAGGTGAGTCTTTAGGGAGTACCCCAAGAACTATTATTTTACCATGTCTAGTGGTGACTACACATTCTAAAGTGGCCCTGTTGATTTTAAGGATTGGGCAAGGGCAGACTTGGGGGCTCTTGTAGGATTTTGATTTTAATGGTATTAATTTGGTGGTATGGGATAACATGATAGATAATTTTAATGGAACTAGATGCTTGAGCTTGATCCCTTGGTGATTTATTCTTTTTTTTATCATGGTTCATTAAAGGATCTTGATATATGCCTAATTGCTGATTTTTCGATTGGCCCAAATTGATTTCACCTTCAATCTCTATTTCTACCTTTTATATCAAATATTAGATGAAATGACTTAACTACATATACTTATATAAATATTATGACCTTTCACATGATGATAATGACAAAATAATTCTTCATAATACCAATCAAGACGTGGCTTATTATCATCCAAAGGTCTAATTTCTAGGGGAGTTATCATATTATCAGTAATCAATTTATTCAAGACCATCTCAACTAGTACACCAAGACTTGTAAGATGTTATTTTCCCATTTCAGTTCTTAGCTTCCCCTTTGGTATAGTGATGCTAGATATATTTTGATTTTTGATAGAAGGGGAGGACTTATGCACTATTTTTGCATGTTTAGAATTAGTAACTCCATCCCTAACCACATTCTTATTTCTATTAAAGATTTTGGGCTTACCCAAAGAAGCATTGTCTTGATTGTGATTTTGTTCATTTTGGGTATATAACTTGATAGTCATTTTTTCAATAAGTGCTTTCTCGATTTGGATAGCCTTTTCTATGATCTCATAAAATGAATTAACACATTGTAGTTTAAATTGGTTTTGGATTAAGATTATCGATGAATATTTTGGCCAATTCTTTCTTTAAGATAGTACATCGAAAATGACTAGCCAAGCTTCCCCATAATTGTAATAAATATGCAAGACTCTCTTTATTCCTTTGTTTGGTATTATAAAGATTGATTATAGAGACATGGTGCTCAATATTGAAGGAAAAGTATCTTACAAATTTCTCTGTTAATTCTTCAAATGATGTAATGGACCCTTTAGGTAAATGTAGAAACCATTCAAGAGTAGGTCCTATGAGGAATTTTGGAAAGAGGAAAAGTAGGGAAACATCATTATAAGTAGCCTCATAATATGCCACATAAAATTCTTGAACATGGTCATGAGGATCTCCTTTCCCCTTATATTTTTCAAATTTTGGGATTTTGAAATTTGTTGGAAATGGTATTTATAAAATACTCATATCCAGTGGGGATGTGTAAAAATATTCATATCTATAGTTCATTGATTAGGTTCAGGGATCTTCACCATTTTTCACTCTTGGGAAAAGGAGGGGCCCATTATGGGACTAGAGGTATTATTTTGGCTTTAGGGGATTAATGATAGTGTTTATAGGGATTTTAAGTATTTTCTTAGGTGACATGGGTTTATGGGTTTCAAAGTAAATTTGAGATGATAGTGAATTGACTTGTTGGGTAAGTTGGTCGAGACAATCCTCCAAGGTGGATTTGTTGAGGCATGCTTCCATAAGTGTGTTTGTTGCATTAAGGTTATCATTGATGTCAAAGGTAGTCAAAGGTCATTAATGTCCCAGAGGTGCTTTTGAGAAGAGACATGACTTGTGAGAAGATGTGAAGAAATAACAAAGCATGGTATACAGGAAGTTTAGCATGAGAATGTGTTCTCAGAATGTGTTTATAGTAGTAAGATGGTCTCCAAGGGTATGATACCTAGTAGGCTTGTTTGTTGGCCTAGTTCCTTGAGCCTTGAGCTTAGGCATGGTTTGTAAAGACATAGTGATGTTGATATTGATCTGTATGAGCTGGAAGGTGAGTGATCAATGGTATAACATATGAGAAGGTTTTGGAACATGTGAATGAATTATAAAGTCCATCTATAGTGGAAAGGAAGGTCAAGTTTGAGGCTTATCCCTTGCATGAGAGACCTAATATGATGGTAGCTTATTGAGCAAGGCAGTGTGAAACTTGTGTGAAGAATAATGGTAGCTTGTGAGCCTAGTATGATGTCATTTAACATGTGTATGATCTATTGAGAATAATGTAATAAGTTTTCAAGAGCATTCAAGATCCAAATATGACTAGCAGTCCTAAATCTATTATGCAAAGAGACCTAGTGAGGTCTAATGAGGAGTAAATTTGAGTTTTCAAGGTGATAGAGCCCATGTGAGCATATAATGAGGTGTAACAGGTTATTTCAAGGATGTGGACCAAGTTTTAGGACTTGGATTGGAGAAGATAAAAAATCATGTTTTTAGGTCTTTTATGCATGCAAATTAAAGGTTTCAAAGCCCAAAAAAAAATTTTAGGTGCTCATTGGCATGTGTGATAGTTGCATGAGACATTGAGCCTTTTGGGAGAGATGGAAAATGGTCCTAAGAAGGTTTTACAAGCATTTGGAAGTGGTTTTAGGTACAAATATTTATGAACATTCATTAAGAATGTAAATTGGTTCAAGCCCTCTTTAAACCCTCATATTGATCCAATGGTGAAGATATTTCTAAAAAGTGCCCAAAATAGTTTTATTGAGAAAATTTGATGGTTGAAAGTGGTATATGACTTCTCCAGGCATCTCCAGGTGGTAGTGGTATGTCAATGCAATGAGTGGAAGCTATAGAAATATGCTTATTTATAAAGAGTTTGATTCTACAGGAAGGGTTGACTAGGTCAATGCATGCAATTTGTCAGAGGTTTAAGGACAAGACTAATTTTTGAATTACATTATGTTTTTTTGTCAAGTTACATCCTTTGCATCAACCATTTTGGTCACCCAAGATGACCTATTGCTAAAATGACTAATAATGAAAACAGTGAGAAAAACTAGGTAAGTGTGAGAATGTGTTTAGGATGAATCCAATTGGTTGGGGTATTTTTTTAAGACCTATACCTCTTTTTCCCTTGGTTTATAAGTGGTGATAATTATCACATATAGGTTAGAAGGTGTTCACAAAGTGACTTGTCTGTGTAAGTTAAGACAGTGAAATCGAGGACAATGAGAATGTTTTGTAGGAAGAAAGCCATTGAAGCACATAATTTTTGTGTTTTCGGGTGATTTAAGGAGGTTTTATGATATTTTACATGTATTTTAAGTTCATGGTGATGCTTTCTCAGGTATTAAAATGTCATGTTTCCATGACTGGTTCTTAAGGTCATTTTATAGTTATGTGTATATAAGTGAGAATGATAAGGGGGAAGATATATGTACTTAAATTTTGCATATAATGATCATGGTGTTGTGTTTTATGACCCAAATTTTCTATACAATATTTATGGAATGTGGAGAGATAGGTTAAGGTGTTGAGATGTGGAAGCCAAAATGGCTTGTCTGACTGTGTTGGCACTGTGAGGGAGAAGCCTAAGAGTTTGGTCTATAAGACCAGTGGTTTATGTCTAAATCAATGATATATATATTATATTGTTATATAGATATCATAAAGGATATATTTATGTGGATGATATGTCAAAGAATCATCTCTAGGCGGTAGTGGTATATGACTTCTCGAGGCATCTCCAGGTGGTAGTGGTATGCTAATGCAATGAGTGGAAGCTATAGAAATATGCTTATTTATAAAGAGTTTGATGCTACAGGAAGGGTTGACTAGGTAAATGCATGAAATTTGTCGGAGGTTTAAGGACAAGACTAATTTTTGAATTCCATTATGTTTTTTTGTCAAGTTACATCCTTTGCATCAACCATTTTGGTCACCCAAGATGACCTATTGCTAAAATGACTAATAATGAAAACAGTGAGAAAAACTAGGTAAGTGTGAGAATGTGTTTAGGATGAATCCAATTGGTTGGGGTATTTTTTAAGACCTATACCTCTTGTTCCCTTGGTTTATAAGTGGTGATAATTATCACATATAGGTTAGAAGGTGTTCACAAAGTGACTTGTCTGTGTAAGTTAAGACAGTGAAATCGAGGACAATGAGAATGTTTTGTAGGAAGAAAGCCATTGAAGCACATAATTTTTGTGTTGTCAGGTGATTTAAGGAGGTTTTATGATATTTTACATGTATTTTAAGTTCATGGTGATGCTTTCTCAGGTATTAAAATGTCATGTTTCCATGACTGGTTCTTAAGGTCATTTTGTAGTTATGTGTATATAAGTGAGAATGATAAGGGGGAAGATATATGTACTTAAATTTTGCATATAATGATCATGGTGTTGTGTTTTATGACCCAAATTTTCTATACAATATTTATGGAATGTGGAGAGATAGGTTAAGGTGTTGAGATGTGGAGGCCAAAATGGCTTGTCTGACTGTGTTGGCACTGTGAGGGAGAAGCCTAAGAGTTTGGTCTATAAGACCAGTGGTTTATGTCTAAATCAATGATATATATATTATATTGTTATATAGAGATCATAAAGGATATATTTATGTGGATGATATGTCAAAGAAGCATCTCCAGGTGGTAGTGGTATATGACTTCTCTAGGCATCTCCAGGTGGTAGTGGTATGTCAATGCAATGAGTGGAAGCTATAGAAATATGCTTATTTATAAAGAGTTTGATGCTACAGGAAGGGTTGACTAGGTCAATGCATGAAATTTGTTGAAGGTTTAAGGACAAGACTAATTTTTGAATTCCATTATGTTTTTTTGTCAAGTTACATCCTTTGCATCAACCATTTTGGTCACCCAAGATGACCTATTGCTAAAATGACTAATAATGAAAACAGTGAGAAAAACTAGGTAAGTGTGAGAATGTGTTTAGGATGAATCCAATTGGTTGGGGTATTTTTTTAAGACCTATACCTCTTGTTCCCTTGGTTTATAAGTGGTGATAATTATCACATATAGGTTAGAAGGTGTTCACAAAGTGACTTGTCTGTGTAAGTTAAGACAGTGAAATCGAGGACAATGAGAATGTTTTGTAGGAAGAAAGCCATTGAAGCACATAATTTTTGTGTTGTCAGGTGATTTAAGGAGGTTTTATGATATTTTACATGTATTTTAAGTTCATGGTGATGCTTTCTCAGGTATTAAAATGTCATGTTTCCATGACTGGTTCTTAAGGCCATTTTGTAGTTATGTGTATATAAGTGAGAATGATAAGGGGGAAGATATATGTACTTAAATTTTGCATATAATGATCATGGTGTTGTGTTTTATGACCCAAATTTTCTATACAATATTTATGGAATGTGGAGAGATAGGTTAAGGTGTTGAGATGTGGAAGCCAAAATGGCTTGTCTGACTGTGTTGGCACTGTGAGGGAGAAGCCTAAGAGTTTGGTCTATAAGACCAGTGGTTTATGTCTAAATCAATGATATATACATTATATTGTTATATAGATATCATAAAGGATATATTTATGTGGATGATATGTCAAAGAAGCATCTCCAGGCGGTAGTGGTATATGACTTCTCGAGGCATCTCCAGGTGGTAGTGGTATGTTAATGCAATGAGTGGAAGCTATAGAAATATGCTTATTTATAAAGAGTTTGATGCTACAGGAAGGGTTGACTAGGTCAATGCATGAAATTTTTCAGAGGTTTAAGGACAAGACTAATTTTTGAATTCCATTATGTTTTTTTGTCAAGTTACATCCTTTGCATCAACCATTTTGGTCACCCAAGATGACCTATTGCTAAAATGACTAATAATGAAAACAGTGAGAAAAACTAGGTAAGTGTGAGAATGTGTTTAGGATGAATCCAATTGGTTGGGGTATTTTTTTAAGACCTATACCTCTTTTTCCCTTGGTTTATAAGTGGTGATAATTATCACATATAGGTTAGAAGGTGTTCACAAAGTGACTTGTCTGTGTAAGTTAAGACAGTGAAATCGAGGACAATGAGAATGTTTTGTAGGAAGAAAGCCATTGAAGCACATAATTTTTGTGTTTTCGGGTGATTTAAGGAGGTTTTATGATATTTTACATGTATTTTAAGTTCATGGTGATGCTTTCTCAGGTATTAAAATGTCATGTTTCCATGACTGGTTCTTAAGGCCATTTTGTAGTTATGTGTATATAAGTGAGAATGATAAGGGGGAAGATATATGTACTTAAATTTTTCATATAATGATCATGGTGTTGTATTTTACGACCCAAATTTTCTATACAATATTTATGGAATGTGGAGAGATAGGTTAAGGTGTTGAAATGTGGAAGCCAAAATGGCTTGTCTGACTGTGTTGGCACTGTGAGGGAGAAGCCTAAGAGTTTGGTCTATAAGACCAGTGGTTTATGTTTAAATCAATGATATATATATTATATTTTTATATAGAGATCATAAAGGATATATTTATGTGGATGATATGTCAAATAAGCATCATTTCAATTACTAAAACTAGCATTCTATATGACTATGTTTTTGTGTTACAGGCAGTTTTTGAGTGACCATATTACAAAGGTTAATTTGGAGTGTTTTCCTTAGATTTGAAGAATAAAATGCATTTTATGATGTTAAGTAGGTATCAAAGGTTCATTATAATGATTTTTTAATATTATTTTTCTCCTATTCAAGTTTGGAGACTCGAGTTCTTGACTGTACTTTGATTGTATCTGACTTGTTTGAGTGGTTATTTTGTAAGAGCTGGTTTGAGGCATGTTGGCCTATTTATTGAAATAAATTGGATATGGTGATGACCATAAGGTCACTAATGTTTTATACATGGTTTTTTTTCATATGGTCATGTGGAAAAGTTAACCATATGCTTTAATTTTTTAAGGCAATTTTTCTGGGTGTGTAAAGGGATATTGGCAAGTAGGCCTAATAACTTGGTTCAAGGTTTGAAATGAATATAATGGTATTATAGATCCAAGGAGAGATTATGATGGGAATATTAAATTGATATTACAAGTGTTTCAAACATTGGTAAGGGCTATAGGTGGTCCAAGGGGTTAGAGTGAAACATGTGCCTTAGAGAAGGCCTAATTCCTTTAGGTCTCTATTAGGCCTAATGGGGTTTTGGTCCCTATGGGGTATGACCAACCTATAGAGTGAATGATTATTGTTTTAAATAAGTATTAAGACCTATTTCAATGGTAAATAAAGCATGTTAAGGATCTTGGTTGACTAATATGGGTGAAACCAAGTGTTTGGTATAAAAACAAGGCCTAATTGGCCTATTTATTTTTGTTAAAAAATAAAAAAGAGAAGTTACAAGAGAAAGAGAGAGCCTTTGAGAGAGAAGTATCAGGTCATTAAGGAAAATAAAAATAAATGAGGAGAATTCATGTTCATCTAATATAGTTTTTTTAGGTGGATGACCAGGTCAGTGGACCTAATAAGCCTAGAAGAAGCATGTTGAGTAAAGAAGGTGTAAGAGGCTATTTGAGTGAGTTGAAGGGAAAAGAGTGAAAACAAAGAAGATAATAATCAATTAAATATTAGTAATAGGTATTATAAGGTGTCATTTATTAGAGGGTACTTGGTTGGTTCTAAGTTACCTAGGGGGTTGGATCCTCCTTGCAAGATTGAGCTTGCAGAAGACTAGTTGAGGCGGTGCTTAACTAGGTAGGGGTTGGAGCTCCTGTGAAGTTAGTGCTTCACTAAACTTTGGATCTTAAAATTATAGGAATATATTCCATGTGCATGGTTTAGTGGGTTTTATCCCCAAAGAGGGTTTCCCACATATATCTTGTGTTCTCTTATGATATGCTTACATGGTTGTTTATGTATGCATTGATATTTATGTGAATGAGTGATTCTTGAAATGATGAATGAAATTGAATAGAATTTGTTAAATGACTGATTTACCCCCTCTTAATAGATAATTCCAATAATTGGTATCAGAGCGGGACCTTTGGAGGAGGTTTTATAGCCTATAGGTGATCTTAAGTAGCATAAAGTGTGTTGAGGATAATGTTCATCTTGTTTGTAGTGATGGTACTTATAGAGTTGTCTAAAGAGTTGAAAGAATGTCAAAGGTACCATTTGGCAGCTCACAAGGACTATATAGGATCTAAGTCAAAGATCAAAACCAAGATTGATAATCTAGGACTCTGAAGTCATATTGAGAGAAAGGTATAGGTATGTGCAAGTGCCTTGAAAGGCAGAGGTTCATAAGATTTATCTATAGGTCTATAAGACCAATATATTTCTTGGTGGAGGTATTAACCATAATTCTCAAGAAGTGGAGATGAATTGGTCATCAAGCTAGAGAAGTCTAATTATGTTGTTTAATGACCTCAATAGATGATTGAATGCTTTAGGAAAGAAGGTGGTTGACTGAGTTAGATTGTGAAGTTTTCTATTTGCATAATGAATCTAAGCATGTAATGATCTAACAAGGTGACTAGATATTGTTAGCATGTTCAATGAGACAATGGAAATTTAGCTTGAAGGTATTCTTGAGACCACAGAGGTCTGAGCTCAAGAAACTCAAAGAAATTAACTGTATTCTTAAGGTCTTTGTGAATGGCAAACATGGGTGACTTATTTGAGTTATAGTGCTTTTGGTCCATTGAGGTGATTGATCTAAGTGAATGGAGGTATTATTTAGGTCATGTTGTTCTTGTAGAAAGTAGTTTTCTTGATTAGTTTTTGACCTTAGAACTAATGAATGAGCTTAAGACTCATAAGATAGTGAGATGAGGGTTTTTTAGTCTTCCAATGTCTTCAAACCCTAAGGTATGTTCTCATAATGCTATTGACTCTGTTATGGATTGTTGGGCTTAGTTTGATTTTTGTAAGTTGGTTTCAATGTTTCCTTCAGTTGATGACATGTTTTTGATGCATATTTGAGCTCATGGTGAGGTCTAAGAAGCAAGACTCATAATTATTGATCAAGATAGTTGTAGATTGGTCTATATGATCAATGCCATTAGAGGTAGATATAGTTTCTCATGAATATCCATGGTCTTGTGTTGATAAAAGATTCAAATGACAAGTTTTTGGTGTCATAAGAGTGTTCCCAAAAGTTTTGAAGATGGTCATGCCCTATAGCATGACAAGAATCTCGTAAGTGTAAAGAAGATTGCTATGGTGATCATTGAAATTATGTCATGCATTGAAATGGTCTCTTGATGTCTTGGTGACCTCATAAGGTCATGAGGGGATGTAGTGTCATGTTATAAATGACATGAAGATGTTCATAGTGTTCTAAAAATGACAAGTTTTGAGTGATCATATCAAGATATTGATTGTAAGTATGCAGAGTTGATTCTTTAAGTCTGTTTGAAGAGTTTATTAGAGATTACAGTGTTGTTTATGCATCAAGATGACCTTAAGGTCATAAAGGAGTAAGTTGACATGATTGATGAGTCCCTATTTTAATATCATGGAAGAGTCATTGGTGTGATAGAGGTCTATCACTATGTATGAGGTCTCATAGACCTATTTGATTATATGTTTCCTTGAAGAAGATATGAAGTGTTCTAAGCCATGATGGCTTGTGAAGATTGAAGTACATATTGTTGAAGCATTTCCTATTCATATATTGCTTTATCAATGAATGGGTGTTTTAAACAATAAGGATAATTAGGCCTGTTTGGGCTAGTTAGTGTATTGGAGATTCAAGCAAATGGAATATAAGTTTGCAAAAGTGTGAGAGGCCATAGAGACCATCATAAAATCATGTTGAACATGTGGTAAAGGTATAACATAATGTTTTTAGGTGATGAGCATGAAATTACATTGTACCAAGTCTATCTAGGTCTATGTGACTGATTGAGAGATGTATAAAGTAACATAAAAAGATCATATGCAAGAGGTCTGATATACAAAATACCATGACTGCTTAGTAAGCTATATGGATTCAAGAGTATGCAAAAATTGCTTATTGGTTAAACTTGAAAAATGAATTTTATTGAGTGTTCATTCTACATGCTGAGTATGCCTTGATAATGGCTCTCACAGGTCTAAGGAAGACATACAAGCCTAATTTTATAGACCACAATAAACCAACAATCATGAAGAAAGATGAATCTTGATCTAAGGAGCTTATTTAAAGGTAAGCAAAGAGTTTTGTATTTGTTAAAAATAATTGATTTTTAGTTTCAAGTATACATGGAATTAAGGGGAGCTAACTCAAAATGGATTGAGAAGTATGCTAGAACAAAGGGGGAGATTGATAATATTTTTGAATGGTCAGTTCCAAGGATCTATAGTACTATTGAGAGATGACCTTTGTCATTAATGTCAAAGGGGGAGAAAGACTTGAAGGAGAGATCCAACTTGAGGAGATATGAGAATGGTCTACTATGCTATAGTGTTTTACCATCAATGAAAAAGGGGGATATTATTGATGTATGCTTCCATAAGTGTGTTTGTGGTATTAAGGTTATCATTGATGTCAAAGGTAGTCAAAGGTCATTCATGTCCTAGAGGTAATTTTTAGAAGAGACATGGATTGTGAGAAGATGTGAAGCAATAGTTGAGTATGGTATATAGGTGGTTTATCATGAGAATGTGTTCTCAAAATGTGTCTAGAGTATTAATAAGGTCTTGATGGGTATGGTACCTAGTAGGCTTGTTTGTTAGCCTAGTGCCTTGAGCCTTGAGCATGGACATGGTTTGTAAAGGCATAATGATGTTGATATTGATTTGTATGACATTTAAGGTGAGTGATAAATGGTAAAACATATGATAAGGTTTTGGAACATGTGAATTAAGTGGAAAGTACATCTATAGTGGCAAGAAGGTCAAGTTTGAGGCTTAGCCCTTCCATGAGATACCTAGTTTGATGGTAGCTTGTTGAGCTAGGAAGTGTGAGACTTGTGTGGAAAATAATGGTAGATTTTGAGCCTGGTATGATGTAATTTGACATGTGTATGACCTTATGAGAGCAATTCAATAAGTTTTCAAGATCATTCAAGATCCAAATATGACTAGCAGTCCTAAACCTAGTGTGCAAAGAGACCTAGTGAGGTCTAATGTGGAGTAAATTTGAGTTTTCAAGGTGATAAAGCCCATGTGAGAATGGAATGAGGTTTAAAATGTTATTTAAAGGATGTGTACCAAATTTTAGGTCTTGTATTGAAGGAGAAGACAAAAAAATCATATTTTAAGTCTCATGTGCATGCAAAATGAAGGTTTCCAACCTCGAGAAGAAATTTTTAGGTGCTCATTGGCATGTTTGATAGTTACATGGGAATTTGAGCCATTTTGAAGAGATGGAAATGGTCCTAAGAGGTTTTTAAAATCATTTTTAATTGGTTTTAGGTATAAATTTTTATGAACATTCATTAAGAATGTAAATTGGTTCAAAACACTCTATAAACCCTCATATTGACATGATGGTGAAGGTCTTGCTAGAAAGTGCCCCGAATGGTTTGATTGAGAAATTTTGATGATTAGAAGTGGTATATGACTTCTCCAGTTATCTCTAGGTGGTAGTGGTATGTCAAGGTAGTGAGAGGAAGCTACATAAATATGCTTGTTTCTAAAGAATTTGATGCAACAAGAAGGGTTGACTTGGTCATCACATACAAGTTGTTGGAATTTTAAGGATAAGAATAATTTTTGAATTCCATTATATTTTTTTGGTAAGTTACAACTTCTATGACAACCATTTTTGTCACCCAAGATGACCTATCACTAAAATGGCTAGAAGTGAAAATAGTGAGAAAAACTAGGCAAGTGTGAGAATGTGTTTAGAGATGAGTTTCAGGTGACTAAGGATGAATCCAATTGGTTGGGGTATTTTTTTAATACCTATAAATATTATTTCATTTGTTGATAATTGGTGATAATGCTCACATATAGGCCATAAGGTGCTCACAAAGTGACTTGTCTGTGTAAGTCAAGACAATGAAACACATGACAATGAGAATGGTCTGTAGGAGCAAAGTTGCCATTACAGCACATGATTTTTGTGTTTTAGGGTGATATAAGGATGTTTTATTATATTTTACATGTATTTTAAGATCACGATGATGCTTTTTCAGGTATTAGAATGTCATGTTTCCATGACTGGTTATTAAGGTAGTTTTGTAGTTCTAGGTATATAAGTGAGAATGACAAGGGGGAAGATCTATGTAATTAAATTTTGCATATAATTATCATTGTGTTGTGTTTTATGACTTAAATTTTATATAAAATATTTATGGAATGTGGAGAGATAGGTTAAGGTGTTGAAATGTGGAAGCCAAAATGGCTTGTTTGACTGTGTTGGCACTGTGAGAGAGAAGCCTGAGAGTTTGGTCTATAAAACCAATGGTTTATGTATAAATCAATGATATATCTATATATATATATATATATATATAAATATATATATCACAAAGGATATATTTAGGTGGATGGGGTGTTAAATAATAATCATTTCAAGTACTAAAACTAGCATTCTATATGACTATGTTTTTGTGCTACAGGCAATTTCTAAGTGATCTTATTGCAGAGGTGAGTCTGGAGTGTTTTCTTCAGATTTGAAGAATAAAATGAATTTGATGATGTTAAATAGTTATCAAAGGTTAATTATAATCTTTTTTAATCTTAGTTTTTTTCTATTCAAGTTTGGAGATTCAAAAGTTCTTGATTGTACTTTGACTATATTTAACCAGTTTGAGTGGCCATTTTGTAAGAGTTGGTTTGAGGCCTATTGGCCTATTTAATGAAATTAACTATATATTTTGATGACCATAAGGTCATGAATTTTATATACATGTTGTTTATTCATATGGTCATGTGTAAAAGTTAACCATATGCTTCAGTTTTGTAAGGCAATTTTTCTGGGTGTGTAAAGGGCTATTGGTGAGTAGGCCTAATAGCTTGGTTCAAGGTGTGAAAAGAAGATAATGGTGTTTGGGAAATAAGGAGATATTATGAGGAGACTATTAAAGTGATATTATAAGTTTTTCAAGCATTGGTAAAGGCTATAGGTGGTCCAAGGGGTCAGAGTGAAATGTGTGCCTTAGAGAAGGCCTAATTCCTTTAGGTCTCTATTAGGCCTAATGGGGTTTTTGGTCCTTATGGGGTATGAAAGACCTATGGAGTGAATGTTTATTATGTGAAATATGTATGAGGACATATTTAAATGGTAAATAAATACTGGTCAGGATATTGGTTGACCAATATGGGTGAGACCAAGTGTTTGTTATATAAGTAAGGCCTAATTGGCCTATTTTTTTTGTTAAAAAAAAAAGAGAAGATACAAGTGAAGGAGAGATCCTTTGAGAGAGAAGGATCAGGTCATTAATGAACATCAAAGGAGAATATGAACATACATGTTCATCTAATATAGTTGTTGCAGGTGGATGACCAGGTCAATGGACATAATAAGCCTAGAAAAGGCATGTTGAGCAAGGAAGGTCTAAGAGGTTGTTTGAGTGAGTTGAAAGGCAAAGATTGAAAATAAAAGAGGTCATAATTAGTTAAATATTAGAAAAAATAATTATAAGGTGATCATATATATCAGAGGTTACTTGGTTTGTGTTAAGTTACCTAGTGGGTTGGAGCCTCTTTGCATGATTGAGCTTGTAGAAGACTAGTTGAGTGGGTGCTTAACTAGGTAGGGATTGGAGATCCTTGTGAAGTTGGTGATTTAATAAAATTTGGATCTTAATATTATAGGACTATAGTCCATGTGCATGGTTTATTGGGTTTTATGTCCTAAGAGGGTTTCCCATATATCTCTTATATTTTCTTGTGATATGCTTATACAGTTGTTTGTGTATGCATTGATCTTTATATGAATGAATGATTATTGAAATGCTGAATGAAATTGAATATAATTTGTTAAGAAACTAATTTAAACCCATCTCAATAACTATGTACAATAATATTTTATTTTATTAGCCTCAATCTGGTTATTTGAGGAGCTTCTTCTTATTCATCTAGTTCTTGTTCATGATCTACTAACTCAAGATTACCCTCATATTGATTCATAATGTGTTGGCAAGGAGTGTTATGTCAAGATGGTGTTCAAATTATATGTTTTAGGATATTAATATTAAATATAAGGGGTAATTTACCTCTCATTCCAATAACTTGGGCCAATGTCTGGTCTCAATTCTCATATATGTATTGGTCAAATTGAGCTCTAATCTCATCATTGTTGTAGAAGTCATTGTTAATTATTTCCTCTCCTCTAGGAGTATGCATGTTCACCTAATTTACTTAGGATATCATCTTCTTAATTTGATCATTGTCCTAATCTCATGACTTGTGCATGAGTTTTGATATAAAGAGTATGCTCTTCACTTGCCCTTTTCGAAGGATCCTGTGAATCAGAAATTGAAACAAGGATATAGTTTGTAATTGTAAGATTGTAATATTTTGAGTGAAATAGAGAAGCCGTAGCCATTCGGCCCCTACCTCTTGTCGCAGGTTTCTTTCAAGATTGATCAACTTATCCGCTAAGTAGCCGTCTACTGACGTGATAAAAAGATTGGTATCAGAGCCATTTCATCGATTTAGAATCAGTATCAAGTGTATACTGTAAGTTGTGATTATTTTCCTATTTCATGGATCAGATCTTTTGAGTTCTTTGCTCTGTAAATTTCTTTGGGAAGTCATTGCATCGAGTCATAGGCCGTTCACCCATATTGTCATAGGCCGCTTTTATCTCTGCATATCCTTTTCCCTGACCAAAAATTTCTCGCACTCCAGAACCCAAATCTCCCCACAATGGAATTTGGAAAAGCACCATCCACATCTACCGTAGAACTTGTCAATGAGTCTGAACTTGAAGGAATGTATGAGTTACCTCCTTTTATCCCAGATCAAATATCAGACTGTCCTGACATCGAAGTCACAGAAACAGATCTTGAAAAAGAAACCAGTATGTTCAAGCCTCCGGCTCTTAAGGCTTCTAGTGTGTATAAACAATCTGAGTTAGTTAAGTCTAAGTTTTTATACACGTCTACTTATTTGTCATTAGTAAAACCCAGGATTAAGTCACTTGAGCTTACCCTCTGTTATAAGCCCAAGAAAACTTTCCAAATAAATTTGCTCCCGCTATTGCCAGAAAAAGAAATCATGTATATCCGATCGCATAGCGATGTAAAGTTTGTCCATTTTGGTTTGATTAGAGTTTATATTAAACCGTTGATTCCTGTTAATATTAAGCCTGTATTATATTTAGCATTGTGTGACCGTCGCCAAGTCAGTTTTCAGCATTCTTGCCAATTGTCAAGCCTTGGCCGACTTAATGATGATATAATTTGTTTTGAGTTTTGTCCAAACCTTTCTGTTGCAGTCCGCGACAAAGGTTGTAAAGAAGTTAAGCATGGATCACTTGATTGTTGGGGTTTATTCACATCTCTGTATGGTTTAGAAATGTTTGGAGAATTTCAGTATGCATCTATAAACATTTCTGTCTTGTATAATATGACCAATACTAACCACCCCAAAATCCTTGAAAATCTGCCTTTTGCCAGAAGATTAAGTGGTACAGTCTAGTTACAGAAAGGACATATTGAGACAGTCGAAGTTCCATCTGAGTGGAAACTCAATTGGCTTAAACATGTCTCTCTGAGAATGAAAAGCCAAGCCACTGTTCACCATAGTGATGGTAGATCTGTAAATATATTGCCTAGATCTTTATCCATGCAGTCTTCCCGACTTTCTCCATCCAGACCATCTACGTCCTCATCCCGTAGATCTGTAAAAACCGGTCATATTCTTATAGAGGATGAAGAGGTAAATCTTGGAAAATATTTTCCACATACACTAATGAGTCTTCCCAGAGAAGACAGTCTTGAATTTTTGACAGAAGATACAGTCACTCTCTACAGAGGTGGAAGATGGCCTCCGCCTAAAGGTGTTCACAGACAAGCCGCTGGAGTTTTGCATTATTTTTCAGTCGCTTATGATAATCCTTCCAATGAGTTCAAACAGAGAAATTATGTTTCAAGGTTCAATGCTCATTTCTCTAAAAATTTTGATGATTTATGTAGAGATGTGTTATCCATCAAGGATACTGTACATAATATACAGAAGAAAATTGATTCTTTAGATTCTAAGCTTGATAGCCTAGATGATAGTTTTAGTTGGCTATCTAAAGAAGACCAAAAGGCTGAATCGTCTTCACGACCTTTTTGCTCAGTATCCTTTGGCCCTTCTTTTAAAACTATTCAAAAATCATCCAGTCATTCCCTCATGCAATGCACCCATATACATCTGCAGCCTTGGTATCTCAACATAGATGACCTTTTGGACCCATTAAATGAAATAGCAACCTGGTGTAACACCATGCGTGTTCTTGCAGTCCAGTCTCATCTAGACCAAGCTGGAACCACTAGTTTTGCAGTCAAATATTTATGGGGAATAACTAACCTCTGGTGGGATGCCATCCCAGAAGCAAAGCAGCATGCTCGTGTTCATAACCAGCCAGATTCTTTAAATGCTTTGTACAGATTACTAATTGATGAGTTTGCTCCTCCTGTCGGGAACCGATAGCTAGAGTCTAAAAAGTGGTTGATGAAAATGGAATTGTGTGATCTCAAACAATTTGAGGCTTTTGCTAAGCAATTTAGAAAGCTTGCTTATGAATGTAAATCTTTTGCATCTACTGAAGTTAAACTTAAATTTCTGCATGCCATGCCATATAACCTCATCGATCGTGTTCTATTTTATATCGATCTTAAAGGCCTTGTTATTGAAGACCTTGCTTTATCTGATGTTATTGATTTTACGCAGTAGAATATCATGATGTTAGTCTCTGAGACTAAATCTATGCAGAAACTCAGCAAGCATCAAGCCACCTCTATTGCTCCCATTTTCCCTGAAACAGCCCCTTATGGCTGTAGACCCTATGTCCAACCACGTCGTCACCAGAAGCAGCATCGCCGAAAATTATCCTACAAGCGTCGCTCCTTCCCTAAGAAGCACTCATATGCACCTCCTCACCGTTTCTTGAAGAAACGCCATACAGCTCGTCCTCTTTCCAACAAACCCATTTTCTATATTTGCCGTAAGCCTGGCCATATTGCTCCTAACTGCTCTTGTAAAAACCCCATAGTTAAAGCTATTCTTTCCTCCAACGCAGCAACGTGGTGGGATGTTATTGATGCAGATGAAGATCTTTATCTCCAAGAAGACATTTATGAACCTGTTCTTGAAGATCTTCCAGATGAAGCATCCGATGATGAAGATGCAGCAGAGCTTGAATCTCTCGCCGATGATCTCGAACAACCAATGACCAATATGCAGTGAGGATCACCCCCATACAGGCCACGAGGACATAATCCATCCTATGAAGCATATGGACCCTGGTCAAGAGCTCATCATGAAGTTCCAGAAAGACCAGAGAAGCCCAGAGGAAGAGAATTTTCAAGAGGAGAATCATCCAGAGGGAGACAACCCTCTCAACCACGACAGCCACCAACGGTGCACAGACCACAGCATCCTCCTGTGCATTATCCAAGTCAGTTTAAGCCTAGCGACTCCTGGATTAAGAACAAATTCACCAGCAGAGAGCCGCCGAAAGAAATCAGAGAACCTATTTGGGAACAAATCATGCCTGCAGAAGAACCAGTACTTGCAGCAGACCCCAGATGGGATGATGGCTACGAAGAAGAGGATGAAATCGGTAGTATCTTTTACTCCAACCAAGATTACTACCCCGATGAATGCAGTAATCAAGAAGAAGAAGCAGAACCAGAACCTAAAGAACAAGTCTACACAGCCCCACTTATTGTGCAAGATCCAGGAAGACAAAAGCTGGTATGTACTAGCATTCCTTCACTGGAATTACCACAACCTGCCTATCTGAACCATTTGATTAATGGTTGATTTGCTCAATTCTTTACTCTAGAAATTAATGGCAGATATGTAGATGCACAAGTAGACACAGGTGCTTCTTTGTCTTTTGCAAAGCCATAACTCATTAGTGATTGGGAGACACTAGATGAGAGACTAGCTTATAAGAGCATAGATATCCAGGGGAATAGTTTCACCTGCAATAAATATAAACATCAGTAGCCCCTGAGAATCCAGAATAAAATCTTCCATTGCGATTTCTTTGCCCTAGAGAAGATGCCAATAGACATCCTGTTAGGAGGATCATTTATTGATAGATATACGCCCTATGGTGCCACTGCAAAGAGTATAATGTTCACCATAGAAAATGAAAGGCTCAGAATACCTCGGCTCATTTATGCCACAGAACAATTTTCCAGTGCCATGACTCAAAGTCCTGAATTAATCCCTGCTGAGATATTAGAAATTGGTAATAGGATCAAGTCCTCTATCTGTTCGGATAATCCGCAACAGTTTTGGTCCAAGACAATGCCTGAAATGGAAATCAAAATCATTGAAGGCAAGCAGATGAAGATTGGGAAAAGAATTCCCATCCCAGCACAGGATTATAGTGATATGGAGGCACAGATCAAAGATCTGGAAGCCAATAGGTTTATAAAAAAATCAACTTCTCCTTACTGCTGTTATGCTTTCATGGTAAATAAACATTCAGAGCAGAAGAGGGGTAAAAAGAGAA
This sequence comes from Torreya grandis, assembly GCA_037957365.1. Classification (NCBI taxonomy): domain Eukaryota; kingdom Viridiplantae; phylum Streptophyta; class Pinopsida; order Cupressales; family Taxaceae; genus Torreya; species Torreya grandis. The sequence continues at coordinate 4,630,629 of JARHVA010000711.1, forward strand.
TGGTCATCAATTACCGACCATTAAATGCCATAACTGAACCCTTTCCATATCCAATTCTAGATAAAAGCTATCTACTTGAGAAAGTTGCAGCTTGCAGATACTTCTCTCAGTTCGACTGTAAATCAGGCTTTTATCAGATACGAGTCAAGGAAGAAGACAGAGCCAAGACAGCATTCAGTTGCCCTTTCGGCCACTTCCAATGGACTGTCATGCCTTTCGGCCTCATGAATGTGCCAACATATTATCAGGTGCATATGGACAAAATATTTGAAGGCACTTCTCAGTTTTTATGTGTGTATATAGATGATATTCTAATTTTTAGCAATTCTTTAGATGAACATGCTGCTCATCTCTCCACATTCTTTAAGTTGGCTTCGGATGCAGGAATAGTTCTCTCTGAAACAAAAATTTAGTTATGCACAACTGAATGTAACTTCCTCAGAATGGTAATTCGAGATTCAAAGCTGCAGATCCAGCCTCACATAAAAGAGAAGGTTATCGGTTTCCCTGAGCAACTAGATAAAGCTAAGTTGCAAGCATTTTTGGGATTGTTGAACTATTTAAATATCTTTTATCCTAACGCTGGTGAAGACAGATTTCTGTTGCAAGAACTTCTCCAGAAGAAGAAAGCTTTTCGTTGGGAAAAAAGACATACAGAGGCAGTCCAGAAAATCAAAGCCAAAGTTGCTGCCTTACCAGAACTGCACATCCCAAAATCTCAAGATATGAAAGTCTACACCGATGCCTCAGACCTCTCATGGGGAGGAGTACTTATTTGTATTGTAAATAATGTTGAGTTTGTGTGTGAGTTTTCTAGTGGAGTATTTAGTTCTAATGTACTGAAATGGATCTCTTCTGATAAGGAGATCTATGCTGTAAAAAAGTGCTTAGAGAAGTTTATGCTCAAACTTCTGCACCTGCCACATTTTGTTGTTGTAACTGACTGCACCAGATTCCTTACCTTTAGAGAAAAAGATCATGGAAGGAAAGATGGTCGCGGAAAGTATATTAGGTGGCAAGCATTCTTTGATCAGTTTAAGTTTTCAGTGCAGCATATTATAGGTAAGAATAATGTCATTGCAGATTGGCTTAGTAGGAATCCTCCAGCCACTTTAATGCATCAGCCTGCACCTGCACCTGGTTTCAATCTAACCAGGATTCTTAACCAGGCATTCGAGTCTTTGAATCCCATGGTCCAAGAACAAATCCGAAGAGAAGGCATGCATCCTCGGTTTACCAGGATTTCTCATGCAGCATCACAAGATTTGCAGATGTCTGCAGCAGTGAGTATTCAAGCAAACCGCAGACAGAACACTGGAGTCATCATAATAGAAAGGCTGAACAGTGAATATTTGTATAATCAATTCACTAATTTATTAAAATGACCACTATGGACGTGGCGTATCAGGATCAGATCAGCACATAATGAACATCTGTACCGGTGGATAGCAAGACATGGCCCACACCGCATTCACGAAGAACAAAATCATAGTCAGGATACGGTGGTTCATACAATAATTAGGTGACAACTTGAGTGGGAATCCCATTTCCACTGTACTCCATGCCACTTGCCATGTGACACTGGCCATTGCCGACATTGGTACCTTCAAAGCACATTCCAGATAAGGTGCCTCTTTCAGCCCATATCCGAAGATGACCTATTTGACGAAGCGGAAGACATGTTGGGCCCACAACCCATGGTCCCTTCATCATCATCGTCACCGACACATCAATCAAGTGGTGGGTCTAATAGCATCTCACTGTAGCATGAGCTGTAAAGCATGACGAGACAGACACCGCCTTGCCAGAGAGCAGGCAGGACCTCTCAAATGCTATAAATAAGCCTCTCCGCCTTAGTATAGACATCAAAAAATTTTCATTAGAAAATCTAGTAGCCTTGCTAAAGAGTATGCTCTTCACTTGCCCTTTTCGAAGGATCCTGTGTATCAGAAATTGAAACAAGGATATAGTTTGTAATTGTAAGATTGTAATATTTTGAGTGAAATAGAGAAGCCGTAGCCATTCGGCCCCAGCCTCCTGTCGCAGGTTTCTTTCAAGATTGATCAACTTATCTGCCAAGCAGCCGTCTACTGACGTGATAAAAAGGCATGGTGAATGACAATGGGTGATATATATATGTTAGTGGTGTTTTAGGATGTAAGTTTGATATGAGGTGAAAATAAATGTGGTAAAATGTATTCTTGGGCAATAAATTTGTCTTATATTTAAGGTAAACTAGACAGGATGCCTATATGTGATAATGGATTGGATTAGATTATATTTTGGGATTAAATGTTAGATAAAGGAGGATCTAGACTATATGACTAAGTATTGACAATATATTGACTCTAAGGGGATCCAATCTAGAAAAAGGACTAAATGATAAGATGACTAGGTACCTATATTCACACTTAAAAGATGACAACTGGATAGGGTGAATTATGAATGGGTGAGATGCCAAGATGATAATGTGTTAGATGAAATTTGGTAGAGTTATAGGATAACAATATTCAAACAAAGTAATAGTTTTAAAAATATATAAGGTAATAATTGGGATGAATCTAGATTTTTAAAAGAGAATGGATGACCACTATAGCTTAATCACAAGAAAAATATAATGCTTAAGACTTTGTTCGAGGAATACAATATATGAAGAGATGATGGTGAGAAAGGGTGGAGATGGTTTAAGACAAGCTTTATACAAGGCAAGTAATGTCCTAAGGATCTCTTGGTATTCTTAACGTGAAGGGTAAAAGGTCAACTCAGCTCACAACTAACACTAGTCAAATACAACACACATAAAATCAAGAAAACCATAAGGCCTATTATTTAATAAACAAATTTGGGAGTGTAACCCAATGACTACACTGTCTAATGGCTTCACAGGTGAGGCTATAGGTTGGTGACTTATTATGAAATATCTCAAACCCTCTTAACCCCATTTGAACATAATAATCACTTGGGAGTTGACATTGAATCCGATAACAGACATCTATTATGGTCATGGTCTTATTCTATGCTAGACAAGGTTTTTATAGAGGCACCCCTAATATATATTATATATGTGGGGTCAAAATCTATATAGGGTGTTGTTTAATGCTTGGATTAGAGAATTAACTCTTTCCTTTCATGGAAGATCTGTATAGGGTCAAGTGCTTGGTTTAATGATAGTTTTCCCTAATTTATAGACTTTTCTAAAATACAAAGTGCAATTGAAGGTTTAGTGATAAAATCCACATCACCAACCCCTAAAACTATGGAAAGTGCATGGGGATGAATTCCATGTCATGTGTGCATGGATACCAACCACCTCCTTAGCCCATCATCCATGACATCATTAGGAATGTGTTATGTAATATCTTGAAATGCCACCTCAATAATAATCTCTTAATACTCATCATATCCTACACCTACACACACCAACATAGGACATTAGACATTTACTCGATAAGACAATACTAAACAAACCAAGAATACAAATCTATAATAACAACATACCTTCAACTTATCTAATAGGCTATGGATCTAAAACATACTCTATAATAACCCTATCTCTCAAAAATTATGGTGTCCATGTATGTCACCCCCACCATAGTGTGTAGGCATATATAGTCCCCACATCATCTACATTAGGTATCTCTAGCACAACATATCTCTCCATAACTAAAACCAAAGCCAACTCAATTACTATAGGTCTAGCTCTACTACCTGGTCTCATTGTAGCCCAAGTAATCCTCACCCATACCCATGGTGTGGGAGGCACATCTTGTACCACACCAAACTACCACATAACCCACTCATACTAGAATCTCTCAAACATAGTAGTCCACTGAACGTGAAACCAATAGCTCACCCAAATCTGTCTCAACTGAACCACATCCTTAGGCTACCCCTTAGATCCCCTATATGGTATTTAAATGATATCTCAAGATATAAATCGATCTAGTACCTACCAACATAGTAGTCCATTGAATGTGAAACCAGTAGCTCACTTGAATCTGTCTCAACTGAACCCCATCCTTAGGCTACCCCTTAGATTCCCTATATGGTATCTAAATGATATCTCAAGATATAAATCGATCTAGTACCTACCAATAGTCCATAATACTTCTCAATTACATGGGGATCATACCTATCCACCTCTATATAAAGACCTGGGGGTGTGGCTAATATATACATGGAAAACCCTCCAATCTAGCCACCATAATCTACTCATAAGCCCAATAATGTAACAATGCCAATGACCCAACCCTACCACTACATAAATCCTGAGTAAAATGACACAAATACAAATACAAGTGGGTTATTATTGTGTAATGCCATGAGTATATGGTCTCATGCTCCTCTATATCTTGAATAATGTTATGTATCTTAGATCTAATCGATACACCACTACCATTAATAACAACAAATGAAGGCAATACCACTGCCATAAACTTACACAACCATAAGAATATTAGCCATAATAATCATAGACAATAACACATTACTACTACTACCTCAGTACTTTTAAGAATGACCACAAAATACATTAAGGCTTGATCTATGTCTTTCTATCCACCTGCATCATACAATACCACTTTCTAATCAATAATATGTATCCTCAATATCTTATACACTTCCTAAAAAGTAATAGTCATCTCTCTAGTGAGAAACCAAAAGGTACATATCAACATTCCACTACTCACATAGTGTTATCATCATGTGATAGTCCTAGGGCATCATTACCTGTGATGCCACATACCCCAAACTAGCCCTATCCACTACTACTCTCTCATCATCTATCAAGGACAACCCATACAAACACTCCATCATTTGATCAATTCAAAACTCCCTCATGCTACACACACCTACAAAATAACCAAAATATGACATTACCATCTCCAAATATATAGTGCATATACAAAAATAATCATTAAATACAATTTCAAATAAAAAATTTCACTATTTTATTCTATAGGATAGTAGTGCTATAGAAGAGATTATAGTGCTCGACAATAACACAGTCTGCAAACATTAGCATGGCAGCCCAAGACACTAGTGTTGTCTTTAGGATGATATCACCCCACCCCAAAATTGATAATATAACATGTTTTATATGAAAAATGATGCAAAATTTAACTAAAACATCCAAATACACAAAAAATGGGTAAAATCCTTACCATTCCAACCTCTTCACTAGCCTAGATCAATGCCTCCACCTCTTTGTATACATTCAAACCTCCTCTCCTTGGCATGTTTTCTTGGCTTAGATAAAAAATTATCTCAAATCTTAAAGTTTAAATAATTTTAAAATCAATCAATCAAACCCATTTAAACCATGTTTTATAAAATGCCACCTACCTAAAATTGGCCCCATATGCAAATTTCTCTAACTATTATCAAGATATTCCAATCATAATATCTTGAGAACTATTACTCTAATTTTTGATTCATTTCTTACATGTAAAATGCGATGAAGATATCCCTTGCACTATACTAGTTACACTTTTATCCTGATTAATTTGACTCTATAAATGCTGAAACTCATATATCCTTAACAAACTCGATATACACCATGGGTCTATCTTAGTCTCAATATGTAAATAACCCTTGTAAAATTATCAATACAATCAATCCCTATCTTATTTTCAAATGCTAACTACCCACTAACATGCCTTTTGGTATCACTTTTGGTTTGATATCCTTACCACAGTTTTAGCTCTCTCACCAAAAGGGGGGCATACATACATTATTCACATCGATACAACTTTACTCAAATACTTAGGTTCAGATATAAAGACACATGGTTTAACTCTGATTTCTTGATTCATTAATTTATATACTTAGGCTTAGATGCACAAATTTATTTAGATACTCAAATACTTAGGCTTAGATACATGGTTTCTCAACTCAGACATTCAGATATATAATTGCATAGATTTACTTAACTACCTAGGTTTAAAGATATAGTTACATAGGTTTATTCAGATACACAATTTCTCTACTTAGATATATAGTTACATAGATTTAATCAAATATTTAGGCTTAGACATATAGCTACACATGTTTTTTCTAATACACAGTTTCTCTATTCAAATACTCAGATATACAAATACATAATTTGACTCAGATTTCTAATGTTCCATGGTTATTGGTAGATATTATTGTAGATTCTTAGGTTTTAAATAGGATCTGATATAGTTCTAGACTCAGGTTATGACTATGGGGGCACATGCACAATATACCATCCTTATATAAATAAGATTTTAGGCACATATTACAAAACTACATTATTTAGATATCAGGTTTGAGGGCATGATATAGGTCACATGCCATCAATCCCACATGATTTCACTAATCATATAAATGGAATGGAAAACTATACTGTTCTCTATGCTCAGATCATCAAATTACACTCAGGTTGTCACTAAGATGTCACCAAGATTTCACCATATTGGGTTATATAGCTATCTGTAGTGATTAATCCATTATTTTCACCAAACCTATATTACACTAGTTTATGTAGGACATGAGTCAAGCAGTAGTTTTTGAACTCCAAGCACATTTACTTCTTAGACTTAGTTCACATATCATAGTAGAGGCAAACATGAAATTTGTATCCATATTTATGGATTACTTCTCAGACTCAATTCACATATCAGAGTGGGGGCAAGCATGGCTTGTTTCTCCATAATTATAGATTACTTCTCAGACTCAGTTATATATCAGAATGGGGAAAATAGGGCTTTGTTTCTCATGATTACTTAGATTTAGTATAGGGGACATCCACATTGTAGATTTCCTCTTCACAGACATTACTCTAATGCCTATCTACTTCTTTGGCGAAGAAGTGGGCTGAGTCTATAAAAAAAAAATTCTCCACATGGGTGGATCACATAGGTAAGTATAAGTACACATTTTATTTTTCTCTTACTCTAGTACTTTCATTCCATTTCATTACTAGATTAAAAGGGTGGAAATGTACACACCCTAATTTGGTCAAGTAAACATGATTACTATGTCTTTTATGTCTCTCTCATAGGAATTTCTTAATGATGAATAAGATTCTTATTCACATAGTCACTTTGATATTTTGATCCTTATTATGATTGATTTTACGTATTTTTACACCCTCAACAATTTCATGTCATCTCTTTTCTAGTCATAGGCTCTTAGCTTATTTTTCCCAGTCATAACCTAATTTTGTGTACATAGGACAATAACACAATCCTAGATAGGAGCACACCGTGCTATTGTCCATCTTAATGTTATTGTCTAACAATCATGTTTTTAACTTGGTTTAGGTCTTTACCCTCCTTTGGGTCCCCTCTTATGATTTTATCTATCTTTTTACCTTGCTGGATTGTGAACAAGTGTCTCACATTCAAAATAAAGATCCTTATATATAAAGAGCTTCACAAGGCATTCTACATATATGACTTACTACTTTGACACATAATTACATAAAAGCAATCAATATTATAGCTCAGCACTTTAAATATTTATTCAACATCACACATATATCTGCACACCTGATCAAAGAAGGGCCTAAATGAAATTCATTCTTACATACAATGTGCATTGATTATGCATGTTCCCTAAGGGAAAACTACATTCGATCTGAGAACCATACCATTAGAGTTAATGTAGATAACACCTACAATAGTAGGGTTTATAGGTTGTTTGATTGTAACATTCCACAACCCACCTTTTTCCCTTCCTTTTGCATTTGATTCTATTATCATTTTATTTGTGCATGTATTCATTAGGGTTTTAAATAAATAACAACCAAAATGCATCACAAAAAGATGATCAAAATTTTTCAAGGACACATTCAGGACCTAAAAATCCTCCTACAACATCACCAAAAGTTTTAGGGCCCCTATCCATAAAAAGACACTAACACAATGTCTTTGCCAATAATGCACCTTGTTATTGTCCAATTGACTGTGCTATTTACTTAAGGTAGGTGGGACTCTAGTTTTTAAATTAAAGGACACCTAATTGTTCCTCTAACCTATTCTAGCACTACCATCACCTAGTGATGCACATTTCACTCTAGATAAGTGAACTTTCTCCTTTATATTCTTACTTAGGGTAAATCAACTAAACTAGTCATTTATAATATTTATATGTATTTACCCCTTTACTCTAGCTCTTTAACAATATATAATTTATATCTATTAAGTCTTACAAAGTTAAATCATAATTTATGAACCTAAAATGAACCTTCATTGTCTAGTTGGGCTTTTATTCAAATAATCAAAGGATTGAAAATCCGTATCTTACCTATAGTTCTTCTTCCTTAAATGCACACACCAAATCTAATGTGGTGTTATAAGAGTTATGAAAATCCTTAGAGACTTAACATAGTTATCATGATTATAATGACATGACTTTAATTGATAGATATAGTTTGTATCTACATATTTTAACTAGACGTCATATTAGCTTGTGAATCCCTAATTCTTAGAGAATCATAAGAATTGATGAATACAATTAAAGAATTTAGACCATAGAAGAGGGTTTAGCTAGAATTAAATTTCCTCCCCTTCCTTCTAACTCAACAATTTCCAATCCAAAACCTATTAAACAACCTAATGTGACTTCTTATAAATAACTGCATATAAATTAATTCATCTTAGATTATCATCCCCTTTGTTATGAACCTCATGTGAGAGAGGTGTTTAAATCATCCTTAATTCTAATCTAAATAATCTCATCTCCACCTTGGTGGGACATATTTGAGACCTATAAAATAACCAAACTTCCTCTCAAATAGGGCCATCAAATCAAGGAGTTGTGCCAAATGTTAATAATTAAATCCATTATCCTTCCACTTAAATTTTTTTAGGTCATTACTAAACTATTATAAATCAAATCCACCCACTTATAAATAAATTTTCATATTACCAAAGTCTACAAGTTTTTCTCTCTTGTAATACTCCCAATAGTATGGTTAACAACATGCTTTCACTTTATACTCCTCCAAATTACACTCTTGATAGTGCCCCTCTCTCATATATCACTACCAACAATGTGGTTTCCAAAACATGACCTTCATTATTTCCTTATTATTATGTACATGTTGGTACACCACCTTCTTACGACCCACTTGGCCATGTGTCGATTGGTGTTATTCCCTCATATGCTTTGCATAGTCATGTGCATATTAACATGGACCCTTTAAAATATTTATCACCTTAGTTATATGTGTACTCCAAATTCATGAAATTAGATAATTATTTTCTATCTTATTTTACTCCCCCAACTCAAATGACAATGTATGGCCCTTATGGCTTTGGTTTAGTAGCTTGTGCAACTATCCCTCCTCCAAGCTATTCATATGCTTCTTTGATAAATTTCAACACGATGGGAAATTATATTGAATACCTTAAGGAACCCCTTGATCACATGATTTAAGGATTTCTCTTACCTCACCCATTTCCTAAACTTCCACAATAAAGGGAGAGGGAAACTCCAACATCTACATATAGGTTTACACCATTGTAATTAGAGAGCTACTCCCTTGAGATGCAGTAGTGGAAATTAGTTTTTTACAAAATGATTGAGGAAATCACCTTGGATTGGTACTATCAGCTTCTCAAGGATTCAATTCATTCATTTAAACAACTAATTACTAAGCTTGTAAAAGCCTTTGACATGAAAAAATTATTCTGCACTGATAATATAAGAATTCCTACAAATCAAACAATATCCCAATGAGTCTGCGTCCCACTTCATTATGAGGTGGTGTCAAATAATTTATTTTTCTACCAGTTCTCCCAATATTAACCAAAGAGAGTTATGTGACCTCTTCTTCTATGATATTAATTATGAAACTAGGGAGGACATTCAAAAGTAACCCTATTAGCTCTACAAAGAAGCACTATAAAACAATTTGAGGATAGACTAAATGACCGTAAATAGTGGTTGTATAACTCATTATCCCAATGATAAAATTATTACTCCTAATCAAAATAATAAGGGTTATCAAATAAATAATCAAATCAATCAAGGAAATCAAAGACCCAAAGTGTTAAATTGTAAGTGCAATACCACTACTAATTCCATATAAAAATAATATTGCTAATAGAAACCAAAATCAAAATAGTAAGAACAATAATAATAACAATGGGAATGAGAATTAAGAAACCCAAATCCCATGCCTATTGTCCATGCCATGGATTTCAATCACCCTCCACCATATAAAAATCAATATTAAATCCAAAATCAAAACTCCAACACACAATATTAGAACCAATACTTCAACCAAAATTAGCACTATCAAAACAAAAACCAAAATCAAAATTCTAACCAAGGCTTCAAGTTTTCAATCAAAAAAACTAAAATAGAAGACTAAGGGATTACGATCCCAACATCTATTATCTATTTCATAGAGTTATTGTTCACTATACATGTACTTACAAGGAGTTTAACACATTTATCTAGAAACTCCTAGATAATCAATGTCAACTATTTATTGATATGTTCTTGGAAAACTCAAAAAGAATCCCTAACATTCCTAAATATTTCCTTCAACACTATAAAACATAAATATATGAATTTATCATAACCCTTTCCCAAACCATCAACTGTAGCCAAACTAAAAAATTTTACAAAATAATCTCACTTCCCAACCCATGTTGATTAGAACCCATGATGTGAAGGCTTCAAGTTTTGAGAATCCCCATGTCACCTAATGTGTCAATCCTCAAGGGAAAATTTGAATCCTAGGTTGGGTGGAGTTATAATTTTAAGAAGGAAACATTATTACTTGCACTAGGGAGTATCAACCATAGATTCCCTCTTTGATGAATTCTATAGAAGTTGAAGTTCAAGAAACACCCAAACCTATCAAGACTTATGATCCAATTTAGATATCACAAACATTCTACCACATTTCATTCATGGACCTGTTAAATAACTCTCCCTATTATCAATTAACACTTCTCTATGCCTTGGGTCTTTCTCACCTATCTAGTATTACCCCACTCCATGATGCTTAAATTCACCATATCGATATAGATAAGTACCTCCTCAGAAAAAATTTCATGGATACAAGGTATTTATTTGATCTTAGACAGCTATCTTCTAAGGTTGATATTGATAGGAGAGGCAATCCTACTTTTTATTGACAAGTGTGGCTTTATAACAATTATGCTAAAGAACCATGGTTGATGATGGGGCTATGGTTAACACAGTTCTATTTTATTTCCTAAAATAATTGAGTTATGGTAAAACTAATTATTCATGTACTAGAAACACCCTTCAAGGTTATAACAACCTCGAGTATTTTTCTATCGAGTTCATAGTATTACCTGTTACCTTTGTACCATAGTTTTACTTTTTACTTTGGGACCCAAATAAGTGTCAACAGAATTCTATGTTATAGACAAAGACACACATTACAACATGGTCTTGGGAAGGCCATGGATTCACAGATTGAAGGCCATTCCCTCAACCTTGTTTCAAGAAATAATATTTTTGTATCTCAAAAAGGTCTTCATCACTCAAGGTGGTCCTAAGCCATTTGATTTCCATCAAGCTAATATTAATAAAAGCTTAGGACTCTACATTTATTATCATTTTCCTAGAAATCAAATAATTAAACCTCCTCCTCTTGTAAAAGGAAAAGAGCCCATCATAGCTACTACGTGGGACATGAAAAAAAATTTAAAAAACCTTAAACCCCCATCAGGTGAAAATTTTGATGAGAAGGTTTTTGAAATCAAAGATAAAGTAATAGAAAAAGGGGAGGAAAAACACTTAACAATGGTAACCATTTCCATAAAATCAATGACTAAAATCATCAAAATCTTAGAGAAAGAATGAAGGAATATATGCTAATATTATTAAAAAATAACATTGAAAACATAAATGAATGTGTGTGCAAGAGGTAAATATTACTTTAAATTAATCCAAACCACAAATGTGAGAAACGAGTTGTTAAGTGGGGAAACCAAATCAATGAAATAAAACCTCACATATTTTAAGAAGGCTTATAAAACAATATTCTCTAATTACAATAATAGTATAAAAAAAGAGAATAGAGAATAAAAATGAAATTCAAGCGAGACTAAATATATCTCAAGTTGTCTTTTAAGTTATGGAGTGAGAGAGTAGAGAGATCTTTAAATAGAGTTAGTGAACCAAAGGAGTTAATAATAAACTCCATCATAGTATTGCACAACCTTCTTAGTGTGTGCCTAGTGTATGTTAAAAGTGTAGGAGTTACATGTGATGTGAAACTCTGAGATTCCCTTCATAAGAGACAAAAGAGGTGTGATATCTAATAAATATGGAATATGTGAATTAAAATTCACACAATAAGAAAACATACAAACACCTAGAAACTTATGATAGCAAGGTGAACCCAAATAAAAATTAATCTCTAACACTCCTCTTTAAGTTTATACTCTCCTTGTTAGATTTATGATTGTGAAAAGAAAGAATAAGAGTATAGATGTTGCCAAGAATCTTAAAAATGTGTAGGTGTGATTATTGATAAACTTTACAAATTCTCATGGAAAAAAAGGGTCAATCCACTTTGGAATAAGGACCAATAAGAAAGAGATGATAAAAATAATCCAATGTACTTTCAAAACATAAAATCTAACACCAATATTCGAGTTAGGTAAGTAACCATGTCATAAAATGTGATACACATAAATTTAATGTAATAAAAATAAATCTATAAGAGTAATAAGGAGCAAGAGACAACTTCAACAATAAAAGACAAAGCGCTAATTAGAAAACAATAAAAAACAAATTGTAAAATGAAAACAAATTAAATGCAAATACACCCTCAAATATTTATGAATCACACCATAAAGGGTAGAAGGTAAACGAAAATTATGCACAAAATTATGTGTTAATGAATGAGCTCTAAAGAAGGCATTTATCAGACAACTTAAAATAAATATAAGCACAAAGGAAAACATAATAAAGTAGAAATTTTAATATTGACCATATAAACTCCAAATAATTAACCATGATGAGTAAAATATCAAAATTCCAAATGATTTTATTAAAGGCATTAAAATAAATGAAGTCTTTTGTTTGTTTTTGTTTTAATATTTATGCATTAAAAGGGTAAATATAATCAAAGACTTTCTTATTTTTTTTTTTAGTTTTAAAAAAGTGAAATGCATAGAACACACAAAACACATTTTAATAATAGTCTCACTGAAGTGTTCCAATGGTAAAATATATTAGCACATTATTTTCTAAAGTGTAAAGTGTAAGTATGAGATAATATGAAAGTTTAGATAATACCTTTTGGCACCATATGCCAATGATGTAATTTTTTTTATTGGATGTTCATAAAAAATTAAAATTCCCCTAAAAATGAATAAAAGCAAAAATAAAATGCTCAAAGCTTGACAAAATTTTAAATTTGTTTTACCTATGAGTAAAGATGCCATAAGTATCTAATTTTTGTTTTGATCTAAAAAAAACATTAAAACAAATGGCTTGTTGTTGTGATTGGGAATATTAAATAAAGAAAGTGGTTTTAATATGTTGATATTAAATATAATTAAATAATATAAATATAGATTTAAATTTGAAACATCATTACACTAATATCATATAAGATATAAATGAGTTCATATTTGGTTTTGAAAAAAGGAACAACTAAAATGCCTTTCTTAGGATAAAAGACACATGTAAAAACTAAATTTCTAAATGAAAAAAGATTGAAATCAGGTCAAAAATTCCACTTGAAGACTAAAGACAAAACCAAAGTAAAAAAATTCATCCTTAACTATATTTGCAGTATTCTTCAAAAATTTGGGTTGTCTCGAGGATGAGACAAAAATTTAAGATCAGGGATGATGTTGGTATGTTTATTTAGGAAAATCAATATACAACCATGAAGGTTGATGATTATACTATAATATAGTTCCAAACACACATATTTATTATGACATAATTTACACCCACAACATCTTATGGAGTTACATAGATCAAAGTGACAAAATGAAATGACGTGACCATTGTACTTAGACTTAGTAAAATAAATAGATGGAATATTATCAAAGTTGTCATAATTTTGTATTGGTATATATTATGTAACCATTTATATATATTAATAATGAATAATTCTAAGATCTTGAATACTTTTGTTTTTTATGTGAATAATCTTATAATATGATTAAGAAAACATGATAAATAATCTAACTAGATAATTTCTCTAGATGTCAACATGTCTAGAACATCTAACTATGAATTCATAGTTTGACATTGCTTTCATGTCAACAAAATGAGTGAATTTTGGAAAATGATGCAAAATGATAACATAAACCCCATTGTTCAAAGGACCTTTGAGATTGGGCTTAAATATGCAGCCAATTTTCCCACCTTAGTATGTTCTAAACTATCACATGTAACCACTTTGAGTATAATATATACATAATTAGGAATACATATAATTATATGTGTCATGTGTGTTATGTTTCATTATGTTTAAAGACTACATGTTAAGTCAATATAATCATATACTTTCTCTAGATATTAGTATAGTCTAAAATATAGAACTATGAATTCAAGGTTTGACATTATTTTCATGTCACTATTTGGTGTTTGAGCTCAAGTTTTAGACAAAAGTAATGAATAGAGAGAAGTACCATTGAAGTTATAAAAATTTAATAAGACACTTAAGAAAATAGATAAGTTGACTAGATACAAATCCCTAGGTAGATACATGAATCATATTAAATATAAAATTAATAAAAACCACCAATAGGATCACCAATAAAATGGATGTCATAAATATGAGAAGACAAAATATGAAGTAATAAGTCTATAATTATCAAGGTGGAAAGGATGAACAAGAAAAATTTATCTAACCACTATGAATGACTAGTTTAATAAAATAAACACATACACGATCAACATGAAATATGGCAAGAAATATCACTCCATTCCCCATAAATCCAAAATCATTGAAACACTATAAAATATAGATAGAAACTCTTTCCATTTCAAGAATATTTTCAAGCACCAAAACTCTATATAAAATTTTCCAGTGCCATTTTTGATTAAGCGATCTACAATAAAGAAGAGTAAAAAAATGGTTGCCACACAAGTTGTTGATCCTAAAACCTTCTCAATCCATTTAAAGGTGAAACATGCACCATCTAAGTCAATAATTCAAGATAATAATGGAGCATTTTATAAATTACTAGACAATGTTAGACACTTGGAAGACACATTCAAATATATACATGCACATTTGGTAGAAATCAACCACACCTGCATGGAGGTAGATCTAGTAGAATGCATGAATTAGGTGCTAGGAAAAAATAATTAGGAATAAAACCCCAAAGAAAAATCCATCTCACAGATGAAGTTAGATGTATAGGTAATACTTCCTTATTTCATGCTAGCAAAAACACCAATCTAGATTTTACTCAGTCACATGCATAATGAAAATTTATTCTTGGATCAATTTCATCAAATTACTAACTAGAACAATGAAAGGATAACTAGGTTGATGAAGGAAACATAATATAAAAGTATGAAAATAAGGGTTATGATAAAGGCACATATGTTTCATGTTGCTTAAAATTAACTAAAGTAAAATACATCTAATTGACAACCATTCGTAAAGTCACCTACATATACATAGTAAAAATAGTCTCATGGAAAATATATTTTACTGACAGGGAATATGCTGCCAACCCTAAGAGTGCAATGGTGGTGTTTGATATAATGTTAATGAAGTCCAAATATAATATCTTCCAAGACTTGGTTAAATTTAATACCAACATTTAGAAGATCAAGAGAGGTAAACACTATTTCTGCTATGGATCTCTATTAATTTATTTAGCAAAGTACTACACAAACACTCTTCTACATATATATAAAAAATAAGAATGGGATAAATACAAAACCATATGAGAGAAAATAAAAAACCATTTAAAGACCATGACCATGGATTTCCAAGTTTCCACTTTGTTTGAATGGGAGGATAAGTTACAATAAACCCTCAGTGCATGGTATAGAATTTCATGAAAAATTGTTTCCAAATATAATATAAATTTTTACTTTGTTACCACCATCAACTTCCTCTACATCCTCCTATATCTTTTCAATGTACACAAATAATTATACTCCTTTAATACAAAGTTTCACATAATGAAATAGATCAATCCATCCCAATCATTTACTCATTCCTAAAAATATTCAAGAACTCTACCTTGTAAGATATGCAATATAATACAATTATTGACTAAAATGCATAGAACAAAATTCAACAACAAACTAACAAAATAAGAGGAAGAATAATAAGAATCCGTATAACAAGATGTAAAACTCGAGGAAGTAAGTAAAAGTTGTGGAAAATATATACAATTTAAAACACATAAATGGTGAGGACACATACATATAAAAAAGGTAAAATAATAGGACCCAATAATAATAGGATTTTCCACTCAAAAAAATAAACACATCCTATAGTTTAAACAAAGGATATGCCATCCAAAAAAAGTAGAAACATAAAAGTGAAAGGTAAAAATCTCACATAAAAAAATCAAATTTAAAAAATAATCACCTATCAACATATCATATATAGATATGGTATAATACTCATGGATAGATATGGTAGAAGTATAGACAGACACAAATGATGATGAAGAAAAAACCTTAGAAAAATACTTGACCATCAAACTAGACAAGACACAACAAGAAGACGTAAAATCAGGTGAAAAAGTAAAACAATTGGAAGAAATAAATAAGTGGCAAGAAGAAAAAAAGGTGAAAAAATAAATACAAAAAAAATTAAATTACAAAAAGAAGAAACAAAGAAGAGGGAAAATGAAGAGGAAGAAGAGGCCTTGGTAAAACAAAAGGTAGGGGCTGACTAAAAAGATCAAGAAGATGCCCTTTCCAAATAAAAAATAACCAAGGAATTAGAGACACATAAAAATAAAGAAAAATAAGTGGGCAAAATGAGAAGGAAGAAGAGGAGACAAAATAGAGAAAAAAATGAGAAATAAGAGAGATAAGAGAAGGAGAAATAGGAGAAAGAAGAGAATGATAAAAAGGAGATGGAAAAAAATGAGAAGGAAGAAACATAGAAAAAGGAGAAGGAAGAGATGAATAAAAAGTAGAAGAAAAATGAAAAAGCCATAAAAAATCAGCGCAACAAGTTAAATAATATAAAAATAATAAGGTGGTTGAGGAAGCCATCAAACAAAAAGAATAACATGATGGAAAGCTGTAAAAAAAGATGCTAAAAATAAAGTTATTCAAACTCCACCACCACCACCACCCATTCATAAGAAAATTGTTTTCACTCCATCATCCATCTTTAGTCAACAAATAATAGCCAATTTTACCTATCAATCCACTCCATCTACACTAAGTATTTCAATCAATATTCCCTCTTTCAAATAAAAGTCATTCTGGCCTAGCACCAAAAAATCAACACCATTCTTCTTGATCCCACTACAATTGAAGCAACTCCATAGGGAATAAATATAAAGTTACATGTATTAACCACTTGTATGAAATATAAATTTGAAAATATATTATAAGAAAGTGCATAATATGAATAGACATAGAGATGTAAAGTTTTGGAAGAAACACTATAAGATGCCATCCATGAGATGGCAAAGGTTACACCATAATTTGAAGTAGATAAAAAACTACCTATCACACAATGATTCAAAGAGTCATTATACAATTTAATTAAGTATCAATCAGTCTCAAAGGTAGAGAGATATAACATTAGATAAATTACCATAGAATAGTTCAAACATGAACAAAATGTAAATATTTTACATGAGAGCATTCAAAACACAACACAGTGAAAATACATATTGCTTCTCTATATAAAGTAATATTAGATGTTGGTACATGTTTAATTTCACACTAGTGTGGTCAGTGAAAAAAATAAAGGAAAAAAGCCTTAGATAACCTAAAATAAGAGCTAAACGAAGCATCAATCAGATATTGTATTTTTAAGGACCCAACAATTTTTGAAAAGATGCAGATTAGAATTTGGAGAAATTTTTTAGGAATAATAGAAACAAAGAGCTCAACTAATCATAGAACTAGAAGAATAAGGTGACCTCATAAATTTCTTCATGGGTAAGCTTGATAAAGTGACAAAAGAAATTAAGACTTTTTAAATATTATTACTAACCATCCTACACCTAAGGATATAATTGAGTTAATATAAAAAATATTCAGTTGGAACAAAAAACACATTGATCCACTAGTTATCTCATAGAGTGGAAAACATTTGAGACCAAGCTTGTCAATAAACATAAATAATTTTTACCACAAGGACTAAGTACATAGATATTTTTCAGCATTATTAATTTTGAAATGTCTTATTTTACAGGATTATTCATTTTAGATTGTCTTGTGGATGAAACAAAAGATTAAGTATAGCGATGATGTTGGTAGTTTTTAAAAGATAGATCAATTAATAGTCAATAACTTATAGAAGTCAATGGTTATATAGTGACATACCTTAGACCTAGGAATCTATCATAACACAAGCTAGTTTTGCAGCATCTTATGAAACTACACAAAATAGAGAGACATATAGAAAAGACATGATTATTGAAATATATAATTGTATTTAGATTTTGTAAAATAAATAGAGATAATCCTATTCGATGTTATCTATTGTTGTAATCATAGATATCTATCTTGAGCACTATGTTATAATATATTTTATGTACCAATTTGAATATATTAATGAAAAATACATCTATAATTATGAGTCTCTATACATGTCATATATATTTAATGCTCCATTTTTTTTAATAATATATATTTAATTAATCTAACATATATATATGTATATGTATGTATATATATATATATATTAACATAGTTTGAAACAATGAATTATGAATTCATGGTTTGATCTTATTTTCATGTCAACATTCAAAATGAACATGTACCCATTCTACACAATATATTATTAAAAATATTATCAATTAATCTTATTTTATACAAGATAAATATATTTGACATGTAGATTAGGCAGCTACCCATTCTACATGACATTAAAACAATAATAGTGCCCTCTTACAAAGAAGCCAATATTCTTATCTTGTGTAGAATGGGGACATGTCCATTCATATATATTTATGTAAAATGACTTTAATTCATAATATCATTAAAATCTTGTTTATAATGAGCATGTGCCCATTCTACATGAAATATAATTAAGAAATAAATCAATTAATCTCATTTTACACAAGATAAGATATTTGACATGTAGATTAGGTAGTTGCCCACTCTACATTACATTAAGATAAAAATATTGTTCTCTTAAAAAAATATAATATATTCAAAGGGTGTTGAAACTAGAGAAAATGGATTTAGTTGTTTATTATTTAGGATAATTTTTATTTAAGTATAGAGAAAATTTTGATAGAGAGGAAGAATAATTGATAATATTATTTATATCTTGTTCAGAATGGGCATGTGTCAATTATACATGAGACATTAAGAATATTATCAATTAATCCCATTATATACGAGATAAATAATATTATTAACTATTAAATATCTTTATCTTATGTAGAATAAGATTAATTGATAATATTCTTAATGTCTTATATAAAATGGACATATATCCATTTTGAACAAGATAACAATAATATGAACATCCACTTTCTAGCCAATATTTAATTAAGAAGACAATATTCTAAATTTGTGTTAAATGGGCCATGGTTATAGTGATGTTTATATTGACTATAATGATCCAATAGTTCAAGTATAATTGATATAATTGAAGCATAGTGTAGATATAGTTTTTTAGGATGGAATTTGTGGCATTAGCCTATAGAGTTTGTAGATTTTTTCATCTCATCTCTAACAAAATGTGAAAGATTACCCTTTGATTTACCAAAAGTGGAAGAAGAATTGATAGTGGGTTACAAACTAAATATTTAGTTATTAAATTTGCTTTATTCTACATTACGTTGGCCTCTTACAATTGATAATATTCCTATCAAACTTATGTAGAATATTTTACATGGCATAAAGATAATAATTTTGGTCTCTTATAAATAAGCTAATATTCTTACCTTGTTTAGAATAAGCACATACCCATTATACACAAAATATTAATAATATTATCAATTAAGCCCATTTTGTAACATAATATAAGAATATTGAATAAATGTAAATAAGCTGAGTATGTAATACGAGTTAAAATTATTGAATAATATCAATTACACCCATCCTATAACATAAGACAAGACCCCTATTAATATTAGTGTGTATAATGGGCACATGCCCATTTACTTAAGATATTAATAATTTTATGAATTATGCCTATTATGTAACACAAGATTGAGATTTTTTAGTGGAGTATTGAACATAAAAGTATACCGTAGAGCTTTATAATGGTACCACAACATCAAATATCTAAATACATGATTCACAATATCAATTATGCTTCATGACATCTTATGGAGAATTAGACCAAAAATATACACACACGAGGACAAGATGTGCATGATGATATTTTGTATTGTATTTGGTATTAACAATGAATTTTAATAATGGAGATGATATTGATACATAAAATGAGCATGATATAGACATATATAATAGGTTTACTTCAATGATGTATTAATGAGAATTGAATTACATGTTATTATTCTATAATATGTAGCATTTCATGGATAATTAGAATAGAAATGTATACACATAAGGACATAATGTGTTTGTTTATATTTTGTAATGTATTTGATATTAATAATAAATTATAATAATGAGATGATACCTATATATCAAACTAAGCATGATATAGACATATATACTAGAATTGATCAAATGTTGTATTGATGAAAATTCAATTAAGCGTCATTATTCTGTAATCTCACATATGATTAAACCATAAATGTATACACACGAGGAAATGATGTGTATGTTGATATTTGTATAATTGTCTTTGGTCTTAACAATGACTTATAATAATGGAAATGATATCAATAAATCAAACTAAGCATGATATAGACATATATAACAGACTTGTTTTAATGTCATATTAATGAAAATTGAATTACATGTCATTATTATGTAACACAAGATAGGATCAATAGTCTTGTCTTGTTTAGAATGGATAGTCTTTGTTCCTAGTCTTATAATATTATCTTATTGTCTGTTTCAAATATACAATGTGCCCATATTATACCCATGCTAAAATATCAATTGTGCCCATCCTAAAAAATCAATTAAGTCCATTCCACACAAGATAGGATCAATATAATAATAATAATGTTGTACTATGGGATGCTTATTAAGCCTTTTTTGCATAGATAAGATGAATATTCTTGTCTTATTATTACTCAATTGCAACACAAATAAAAGTAGCAATTTTATGTATATAATGGTAAAAAACTATTTATTTTATTCTTATTTAAATGTCAAAAAAAAATTTAGGTTTAAATTGTTATATTAATCACAATTAAAAATAATATCTACACTTCAATTGATTCTGACATGTATTACTCAAATTTATTTTCCACCTTACATTTATTAAATAATAATAATTAAATTTTATAATTGTTTAAAAAAAATTCTATCAAAAGGAAAATAATGCTTGTTAAATGTTAAAATGTTACTACAATTGAAGATAAAGACAATTTATTGGTATCACCATTTCTTTAAATAATGGCATTATAAAAAAAAATCAAGCTCGCTTTCTTTAGAACTTTTAAAGCAAGATGAGATTTGAACCATGTTTTCCTTAATAGTTATTTTTTACTTAGTATACCTTATAATATTTCACATTTGTATATTTTCTTGAAAGTCCACAAATTAATTTTAACTACTAGTAATATTTTACACACACAAACAATATTATTATTTAATTTTAACACTAATAGAAGTTAAAATTTTACCAGAATACAATGGTTAAATACTAACAATCTTACTCCTATTTAATTGTTTATTTAATATATAAAGGGTATGTGTCAAAATAATTTCTAATAATAGTTCATTTATAGTCATATTATTTTTATTTATTTTATTTAATGTTGACTTTGAAATATATTTTACTAAGACAGTGCTCTTGACTACGTTTGAAGAATTTAAATAAATTTTGAATAGATTTTTTGTAGGTACTATATTAGATATTCAAATAAGTTATAGCAAAATGCAAAAAAATAAAGTTGTCAAATTGTGCCAAATTGATGAACCCTATTGAACTAATAAACACAACACAAATCTAATGCAAATATTGTTAGATTTCATAAGCTAAATGATTTCTAAGTCATGATTTATTTCATAAGTTAATAACAAGGTGTTTTTTAAATTTGAAAATTGATGTGGTAGTTTTTTTAGATCGATATCAGGGCTTACAGGGCCCCTTCTCAATAATGTACAAACTTTTAAGAACTATTTGGGCTTGGATTGATGGAATTACCATCTAGGCATCTAACCCACATACTCCAAACAAAAATAGTTTACTACAAGTTTTCAAATATTCCTAATTTACCACTACAAATAGTATTTTTCAAAACAAATTACTAAAATTACTTTGTCTCATCCTCTTTCAATCTAATGTGAGATCGAATCATCCTATTAGGTGAACTTGGAACGAGATGCCCTTTTTTATTACCTCTTACTACCATCCATTATTATTCTTTTCCCAAATTATCAAATTTTAAGTTTTGGTTTTTACCATAGTCCATAGATGAACCTCTACCATCCTTATTTTTGATATCAAAATCCACCAAATTTATTTTATCTAAACCATCCAAATAAAAAACTTGAGTGTGAGCCACCATAATAACCTTACCCTTTTCTCCATATTATTTGCTATGAGTTTCTATAGTAGTTCTAGAGGGGCAATCGAAATCATAAATCAGAGAGACTATAACAAGATCTTCATTTGCCTTCTTCCACCAGGAAGACTCCACTTTGTGCTTTGAAATTTGACAAAAAGTAGAAAGATGGCTAATTTGAAAATATTTATGGCATCTAAAAAGGAGCCCCTCATAATTAGCTTAATCTTTTTTGAAATGTCTTGAGAAATATCCATGCAAACAAGAACCTTGGCAAAAGTCATCTGTGAGAAATTCAATGATGAAGCATCAATTTATAGTAGATCTCCCAAGGATCCCCCAATATTAGATAACTTAGTCTCTGACCAAAATTGAAGAAGAAGATACAAAACATGTACCCAAATGGGTCTGAGAGAAAGGTTTTCAATCAGAGCGTTAAAATATGGAAACTAGGGCTAGAGAAAAAGAAGATGATGATTACATCTCCATGATTTAGCCTATAAAATTTTATTTCAATTATATATTTATTAAAAACCATAATGTAAAAACCTCTATCAAGGATAAATCTCCAAATTGATTTTCAAAATAGGCCACCATGAGTCTGAAAGCCATTGATGAAGTGCAAGTAGAAAATTCCAAAACCTATCAAAATGATAAAGCAAACCTCTTTTTGCATACCATTCCATACCTTCCAACACATCCTCTAGAGTGTCCTCAAAATTTACATTTGGAAAATCCTTAGTTTCTCTCAAAACCCTAATTTGATCTTTTTAGGATATCAAAATGCCATCAGATGACCTAGTCACACTAGAATCCTACTTCATAAGAGTGGATGACTACTTTATCTCCCCCACTCTCCACTTACATACCCCTAGGTCTAATTGCACTTCTAAAGGACCTAAATTATTCACTATAATCCCAACCTAGTTAAATTTTGATGCCCAAGTAGTGCCCTACTCAACGGACTCGAGTTGCGATAGATCACCCTTGCTAGCCTAACCAGTTAAATCCCTGGTCATAAGAGAGCTAATATTTAAAATCAATGGTAGTCCTCTAATTTTTTTGGGTTGTGGTTAGGTGATTCACCAAACATGAGTTTATTTATAAATTAATGTGGTTGTTAATGTAGAGGGTATATTCCAAATTTTGAAATTTTCATGCTTAGATTTTGGGTAGCATTTATTCGTAGTTGGATATATTATAAATCTTTGAGTATTGAAATAACTAGTTTCCTTCCAATAGTTTGTTCTTGAGAAAGCAAGGAAATGATATAGTAAATAGATAAATAGGTGAAGATATTAAAAGATCAATGATGCTTCCACACATAATGAGATCATACTAGCATCTGTCAGATTACATAAGAGCTAACAAATTATCAAATCATGAAGTATTTCATAAGTTTATGGTGGGGTGTTTTTAAATTTGAAAATAGGCATGATAGTTAATGTTATAGGTACAATAAATGAGAGGGGGGGTGAATCAGTAAGCCTAGATAATCCAAATTCAATTTTAATCCTTTCAAACTCTTAATCAATTATCACAAGCATTCATAAAGCATACACATCATTCATAGCATTGAATAAGAGAAACAATGTAAGATCAAGCACATAACACATGACATATGTAGGAAACCCTCTTGCGGGAGAAACCCACTGGAACCTATAATTAGACTATTATCCTATAATAATAAGAGCCAATTTAGACCATCTACAACTGATCAAGGAACTACCATCCTTTATTTTAGTGAGACTGCAATCCCACAAGGTGTTAATACACCTATCTAGCTGAGCTACCATAACAACTAGATATTTAGCAAGTTTCACCTTGTAAGGAGGCTATAACCCCTTATATTTTGAGAAACCACAATAACATCTAAAAGTAGAACATCTCTTGAATACTAATTGCCTACCAATCTGATGGAGATATAAAGTATATCAACTCTCTTCAACTTTGCACACTCAATGTATCCAAAGCCACCTTTCGGATCACTCTTCACTACTAAAAAACAACTCTATCACCACATAAATAACATGACCAAATGGTCATACACATAGTCTAGACTTTGATCTATCTCTCAAATCAGTCATCAAGATCACATAAATAGTATTTATCTTTCACTCATACTCAAAGCATCCAAAACATCCTTTTGGATCACCCTAGACCTCTTCACTCATCCTTAACCTACAAGAGCACTATTATGACATTAGAAACATGACCCACAGGTCATACACATAGTCCTCAATCTAATCTACTCATCAATTCATCTATTTGGCACTCTTCCTCTCCTTCATTCCACAACTCTCACATTCATACACCTCTTTTTAATACTAGAAACCATCACATTTAGTTTTGCTATTTATAAAAAATTCATGATCATCACTATATTAGCTATCCAATAAGCATTAATTAACCCTTAAATCATATGTCACATTTAAACATAACTAATACCATCCACAAAAGTCAACGATATCATCCATGGGTCACCCTTAAGCAACTATACCTTTCAATTAGGCCCCTGTAGCCCTTATAGGTCTTATGGAGATCTATTCACATATTTATCAATTCATCGAGAAAAAATAGAACATAAGACCACTTTCAATTACATAGGTCCACTCCACATGACCCCTTAAACATTCTCAAATGATCACAATCATCTCTACTCACCTCTACATATGCTCAATCAACTTAAACAATGACCTTGTACATAAGAACACCATGAACGAACACAAAGTCAACTTATTAAGCATTGTTCATACTCAAGATAGATTGGTCACACCTCCAAAATCCATACAAATGATATTCATGGAGTCTAGAAAAATTTCCAATAGCTAGGTCATAATTAAACATCAATACAAACTCAATTATCCTTCTCAGATCACTTACAATCCATGGTAAAACATGTATTCAACTTATTAAGTTTTGTTCATATTGTACATCAATTGGTAAATCTTCTAAATACCACATATATCATCCACAAGGAGTCTAAAACACTTTACAATAGCTAATTCATCATGAGACATACAAACAACAACAAAACAAGCTCAAACAACGTTCTCGAGTCACTTAAAACACAATCAATCACATAGTCAACTTTGAAGCTCAATATATTTGACTATATAAACAATCATACCACATAAATAGGTTTAATAGATGCTCCATGGATTCATCTAAAATTGTTATTTTTACATCACCATCAAATTCATCTTGGATCAAAAGTTTTAGCCAGAATATAGAACACTAGTTTTTCCCTTTACAAAATTCAAATACCAATGATCATAGTTAAACCTCGAACACATTGCCATCATCTCATGTTCTCAATGCTTAGATCAATCAAATACCATCAATTTTATTATAATGAGTTCAAACTTTACCTTGTTAAACCTATGTCGCTTTGACCTCTTGACTTTAATACACACTATTGATCTTGATTAGTACGAACACCCACTCACCATTAATTTTTTAAAGAAGCTTGGTCTTTACCTCTACTCAATGTTAAACATCGAACACTTGTCTTTATCTCACTACTTCCTGACACCTTAGAAAAAACATGATCCATTTATATTTTTGTAAGGAGCTTAGTTTTTACCTAGTTTAATCATTGAACACTTTGACCCATTTAACTTACTATGCACCATAGATCTAGATGTATGAACTCCCATGAACTGTTGGATTTCCATCTGGTCCTGATCTTTAACATCATACAAAAATAACTATGGGGACCATTGCAATCTTCTTATAAGGCAAAATTTACATAGATATATCTTTTACCTCATTCAATTTCATGTTCTCAAATTTGAACCATAGAAACTAGACAAAATATTTAACAAACCCATATGACCATTTCTTCTTGAAACATTCATGCATGCAAGATATGCCATCACCAAACTACTTAGATCTTTATTTTACTTAGACAAATAATGTATTTGATCTCAGATTCATTTCATTCCATTGATCTTTGATGTAATGAAACATGGACCATTAGATATTTTTTACAAATTTAGCTAAGTATTGAAACTTAGTGTACTTCTGTCTGAGGGACTAAATTTGCACCCACATATCTTTTGTTGTGCTAAGTCACATGATCCAAAATTTTGACCATATGATCTACTCACATAAGAAAATCCAACCATATATCGATATGATCTTAGAATCCTTACATGTGTGAAATATAATGACATTAAAGTGCCTCTTCAGATTTATCTATCATAAAACCAATTATGCCTAGATGAACATAATGAAGAACTAGATAAATTTCACTCATGCACACAAGAACTCCAATCATCCTTGACCTCTAATAGGAACCCTTGCACATCTTCAACTCACCATACTCATCCCTAAACATCCATAACCATGTTAAAAGAGAAGATCAACCAAGCCTACTTCAAGCATACTATGACAAGCACATTATAAACTTTGTCATTATCACTTAGACTATCAAGACACTTCATCCATTCACCTAGACACCTCCATGAAATAATTAAAAACTCTCAACCAATCTCTCCCTTTGTCATTGATGTCAAAAATCATAATATATCAATATACAAATCACCTTCTTTCTCTCTCTTCAAACATTCTCACAATAAGAAATTTCTCCCCCTTTGAAACAATGAAAAAGTGGGCACCAAATGATCTTGAGGACCTAAAAATACTACCAACATGAGAAGAGCATATTATAAAGATGGTACAAACTCCCTCTTACCTTGATCCTACCTCTTCTTGCCTTGAAAATATCCTGTTGCTACATGCCAACATTTTTTAACTAAGCACTGCAACTAATGAAGAAAAACACACAAAACACTAAAATTTGATGGAACTCACCAAGAAACATCTGAGAGAGACTCCCCCTAAGATATTTGAGCCATTTCACCTCTTGAGCATCTTCAAATCTCCACACACCATGAAAAATCACCACATAAGATTACTAGCCTTCTCTCTTAAACCACCTGAAGGATCATCAATAAAAATTCATGGAACTCACCAAATAAGAAACATGTTATTAAATAAAACTAATAATTCATGTTAAAACATACATACCTTTCTATTTTGGAGAAATTGAGAAAAGAACACTTTTCGTCACACTAGGCTTGTCTAGTCTCCTTATAGCCCTACCTAGAACTTGCAAAGCCAATAAATTTTTGTAGACAAATTCAAACCCAAAACTTCATATATAAATCACTCTCATATTCCCCCTCAAGCACACCAACTTGCATCACCTATTTCATCCTCTATAACATACTTCCTTCACAAACTTACTAGCCAATTAGGCCTCCAATTTGATAAAAACTTGAATAACTTGAAATCCAAAAACCTTCAGATCTCTATGAAGCTTGATTTGATAACCTATTTTTCCCATTCAATGTATTAAGAAGCCTTAGACCTCAAATCATAAGGCAAACTACTTTTATATCATAGCCTAAAACCCTAGAATCTCAAAACAAATAGAGTCAATAAACCTCCTTCTAGTCAGCATCTATCTCTTTTACTTCTTGTACACCTAGAAACAACCATTACACATTTATGGACCAATATTTGAGCTTTCACATTGTTGGAAACACATACATACTATAACTCATTTTAGGCTTGCTTTCCCTTAAGCTAAAATTGAGAGCACTCAAATTGTTTTAATTGGCACAAATAGGATCATCAAGATACAAAACTTCCTAAAACACATCATAAAGAAGTAAACAAACCTTTATAAGCATCAAAATATTTTTGACATTGAATCAATCTTATTAATCCACTTGGAAACATCTATTCTAACCTTATCGACACTACATACACAACAACACTTCTCTACTGAAAGGAGTCTCTTAATAAGCATAGATAGAGACACCCTACTTCACAATGTCCTAGAATAGTGTAAAACTAGGAGTTACCCAAAAATTCTTGTATTCCTTCTCCTCTTTAGTCATCTGATACTTGTAGTTATTTTTCTTAGGATTAAGAGAAGCAACATGTTCAACCAATACAATATTCTCCTTCTCTTCTAAGATTGAATTGAAAATACATGGAGACAACAAAGATTCATGACATACCTTTTTATCTAAAGAATATTACTTGTAGTTCAAAACCTCATCACTAGGCACTAACAACTAATATTCTTTGCATGAAAATTTTTCAACAATAACAAGATGTTCACTTGGATCCATAACTCAGAACTAGCCTCAACCAGTACCTTGGTCCTATCCTTGAGCTCTATCTCTTTATCCATGATATGAGTAGACAATGAGAGATATTTTCGCTTTCCAAATTTTTTAGCATTCTCCACCATAGTAAATAGATTACTTGGACCTGTAGACTCATCATGACTCACCCTTACCACCTTTGGTTTCCATGATTTAACTTTCCTTCTTTCTTGTACTCTAGGAGTTTGATTAAACCTAATATGTCTTGTAGGCCTTTGCTTACAAAATCTATAAATGTGGCCTCTTTATTGACAATTGAAGCACACTATACCTTTTGTAAGAAGATTATCCTACCTTTCTTGATTAGAACAAAATATTACAATATGTCCATTCTTTTGACAATTGAAATAAACTACTCCTTTTGAAGAAGACTCACCTTGCCTTACCTTATTTGGATAATGCTTATGAAAATGTTCCTCATCAAAATAGTTAAAGCACTTAAATTTGTTTAACCCTTTTGAATGATGATCCCCATCATAATTCCATGCAAACTTATTTCTAATAGGTCTCTTTCATTCTCTATCTCTATGCTCAAATTGATTACATGTGTAATAATAACCATTGAAACTTGCATACCTCATAGAATTTAGTTGTTTGATCTGATTTGTCTTTACTCTGCCAAAATATTTATTTCTTGATTGATTATTAATCTTCAAGGTCTGATTTAAATCAATCTTCATCTTGTATTGAGCTGCATTATTTGGTTCTTCTTTGTATTTAAGATTAGGTATATCACTTGCATGATTTTTACCACTCAGAATATTATCTAGATCACTTGAGCTCTTTTCAAATCTTATAAATGATTGTATCTACTAGATGTCCTCTCTAACTCAACTTTTAATGACTCATTTTTAATTATATACCTTAAACATTCATCTTCTTTATCATTCAGGATTGTAGATATGATTTCCAATTAACAACTGAGATGCTTGACTATATCTTCATGTTTATTGGTGTCTTCATTCATTCTTGCCTCAAACATATTGAATTATTCTTCATATTTATTGATTTAAGACTTCATCTTCTTGTTAATCTTATTTTCAAAATTTAGTTCTGCAAGAACATTCATCAATTCAGTCTCACAGTCCACCTCATCTTTATCATCATCTACGTCACTTCAAAT
Source organism: Torreya grandis (assembly GCA_037957365.1). Taxonomy (NCBI): domain Eukaryota; kingdom Viridiplantae; phylum Streptophyta; class Pinopsida; order Cupressales; family Taxaceae; genus Torreya; species Torreya grandis. The sequence goes on from JARHVA010000711.1 coordinate 4,660,688, forward strand.
ATACTCCTTTTGATATGAGTAACTTCCTTCCTCAGACATGAAGAGGGATCTATATTCAATAGGATCATCATCTTCATGATCATACTCTGAGTCACTATCTTCACTCTCATCTGATGAGTTTGAAATCTTTTTTTGAGTACAGATGCTTCTTATCCTAGAAGTACTTCTTGTTGTTAAACCTTTTAAATCTTTTTTTCTTCTTATTAGACTTATATGTTTTCTTGTCTTCATCTTGGATATCACCATGATCTTCATCATCATTATTATTATGATCATGAAGGTACTTATTATAAAAATGTCCTACCTCTCCACAATTGAAGCATTTTAAGGGAATTTTATCCTTATACTTACCTGACCCTATTTTCAATTTCCTTGTAAACAAAACAATCAATTCATCCTCATCAATATCAGAAATATCATCTTCCTTGGGTTTCTTACCTTGGAAATTCTTCTTAAGATTCATATCTATCTTGAATTATACTTCTTTTTTCAGTGGTATATCATCATTTATTCTCATCTCATAGGCGGTAAGGATGCCATGCAATTCATCCATCTTAAACTTAGTAAGATCATTACTTTCTTCTACAACAAACACTTTTGAATCAAACTTGATAGAAAGAGACCTTAATACCTTTTGAAATATAGTAGTCTCTTTAAGGTTTTCTCCAAGGCCACTGATGATGTTCATAATCTCATCAAAACTTTATAGAAAAGATGCCACAAAATATTCTTCCTTCATCTTAAGACTCTCAAATTGTCTTTGGTGAGTTTGTAACTTTGTCAACTTAAATTTTGAGTCTCCTTCATAAATAGTCTTTAATTTATTCCATATTTTCTTGGTAGATGTAAAATGGATTAACTTGGTGTATTCAGTCTATGAAAGACCAAAAGTGATAGCATTCATTTCCTTAGAATTGTTCTCAAACAAATTTTTATCTACAACACTAGATGGAGGAATAGTAGGTGAAAAATAACCATCCACAATAGATTTCCAAATGTCAAACCCTAGAGACATGATGTAGGTACTCATCCTTACACTCTAAAAATCAAAATTAGATCCATTAAACATTGGTTCTTGTTTAGTAGATAAAAATCCTTCATGACTACCCATATTGTACCTTAGATTACCTTCAAACTATCAAGGCCTTACCAAAGGACCTGCTCTAATACCAATTTTTAGAGGTAAAATTATTAAAAGGGTGGGGAGGTGAATTAGTGAGACAAAATAATCCAAATTTAATTTCAATCCTTTCAAACTCTTAATCAATTATCATAAGCATTCATGAAACATACACATCATTCATAGCAATGAACATGAGAAACAATGCAAGATCAAGCACATAACACATGACATATATGGGAAACCCTATTAAGGGAGAAAACCCACTAGAAATTATAATTGGAATACTATCCTATAATAAAAATAACTAATTTATATTAGCTACAACTGATCAAGGAACTATCATCCTTTATTTTAGAGAGACTACAATCCCACAAGGAGCTACTACACTCATCTAGCTAAGCTACCACAATAACTAGATCTTTAGCAAGTTTCACCTTGCTAGGAGGATACAACCCCCTAGATATTGAGAAAACATAATAACATATAATAATAAAACATATCTTAAACATTGATTGCCTACCAATTTGATGGAGATACAAAGTATATCAACTCTCTTTAACTTTCTATACTCAATACATCCAAAGCCACCTTTTGGATCACTCTTCACTCCATAGAAACAACTCTATCACCACATCAATAACATGGACAAATGGTCATAAAAATAGTCCACACTCTGATCTATCTCTCAAATCATCCACCAAGCTCACACATACTACATCTATCCTTCACTCACACCCAAAACATCTAAACCATCCTTTTAGATCACCCTAGAACTCTTCTCTTATACTCAACCTACAAGAGCACTATTATGAAATCAAAAAAATGACCCATAGGTCATAATCATAGTCTTTAATCTAATCTTCCAATCAACTTATCTACTGGGAAATCTCGCTCTCCTTTGCTCCACAAATCTCACATTCACACACCTCTTTTCAAGACTAGAAACCATCACATTTAAATTTACTATTTATAGAGCATTCATGATCATCACCATCTTGATTGGGTAATAGGCACGACTTAACCCTTAAGGCATTTATAACATCAAGACACAACTAAATACCATACACATAGGTTGGCAATATATTCCATGGGTCACCCTTAAGTAACTACACCTTTCAATTAGGCCCTTATAGCCCTTATAAGTCTCATGGAGACCTATTCATCCATTAAGCACTTCATCAAGAAAAATAAGAACATAGGACCACTTTAAATTGAATAGGTCCACTCCACATAACCCCTTTGACATTATCAAAGGATCACAATCATCTCTACTTGCCTCTGCATATGCTTAATCAAATCAAACAATGATCTTATACATAAGAACACCATAAATGAACACAATCAAATTTTTAAGCATTGTTCATACTCAAGATAGATTGATAACACCTATAAAATCCATATATATGATCCTCATGGATTCTAAACCACTTTTCAATAGCTAAGTCATCATTAAACATCAAAATAACATCAAGACAAGCTCAATTATCCTTCTCAAATCACTTACAATCCATGGTAAAACATATAGTCAACTTCTTAAGTTTTGTTCATATTGTATATCGATTGATAAAACTTATAAATACCAAATATATTATCAAAAAGGAGTCTACAATAATTTATAATAGCTAATTCATCATGAGACATCCAAATAACAATAAAAAAAGCTCAAACAACCTTCTTAGGTCACTTTTAGAACATAGTCAATCACATAGTAACCTTTAAATATTAATATATTTGATTGTAAAAATAATCATACCATATAAATAAATTCACTAGATGAACCATGGAGTCCTCTACAATTTTTATTTTTACAACACCATCAAATTCATCCTAGATCAAAAGTTATAGCCAAAATACAAAGCACTAATTTTTCATTTACAAAATTCAAATACCAATGGTCATAATTAAACATCAAACACCTTGCCATCATATCGTGTCCTTGATGCTTAGATCAATAATGAACCATAAATATTATTATAAGGATATTGACCTTTAACTTTTTAAATATATATCACTTTGACCTCTTAACTTTAATACGTACCATTTATCTTGATTAGTATGAACACCTATTCACCATTTACAAAATTCAAATACCAATGGTCACAATTAAACATCAAACACCTTGCCATCATATCGTGTCCTTGATGCTTAGATAAATAATGAACCATAAATATTATTATAAGGATATTGACCTTTAACTTGTTAAATATATATCACTTTGACCTCTTGACTTTAATATGCACCATTTATCTTGATTAGTATGAACACCTATTCACCATTAATCTTCTGAAGAAGTTTGGTCTTTACGTCTACTCAACATTAAACATAAAACACTTGTCCTCATCTCACTTCTTCTTGACACCTTGGAAAAAACATGCTTCTTTTATATTTTTTAAATATCTCAACCTTTACCTAGTGTAAGCATCAAGCACTTTGATCCATTTAACTTACTATGCACTGTAGATCTTGATGTACGAACTCCCATGAATTGTTGGATCTCCATCTGTTCCTGATCTTTAACATCATGAAAAAATAACAAAGTATGGGGATCATTTCAATCTTCCTATAAGGTCAAATTTTCATAGATATATATTTTACCTCACTCATACGTATGTTCTCAAATTTGAACCAAGAAACTAGGCAAAATATTGAACAAACCCATATGACCATTTCCTCCTAAAACATCCATGTGTGAAAGATATGCCATCACCAATATTCTTACTTAGATCTTTATTTTACTTAAAAAAAAAACTTATTTGAGTTCAGATTCATTTTGCACCATCAATGTTCGATGCGATGAAACGTGGATTGTTAGATATTATTTACAAATTTGGCTGTGTTGAAATTTAGTGCACTTCTATCTAAGGGACCAACTTTACACCCACATATCTTTTGCTGCACTAAATCACATGATCTAAAATTTGGACCATATAACAACATTAAAATGCCTCCTTAGATTTATCTGTCATAGAGCCAATTATATCTAAATGAACATAATGAAGAATCAGATGAATTCAACTCATGCACACAAGCACTCCAATAATCCTTGAACTCTGATAGGACCTATTTCATATCCTCAAATAACCATACTCATCCCTGAACATCCCTAACCATGCGAAAACATAAGATCAACCAAGCTTACTTCAAGCATACTAAGACAAACACATTGCACACTTTGTCATTATCACTTAGACTATCAAGGCACTTCATCCACTCACCTGGACACCTCCATGACATCTCCATGACATCATTAAAAACTCTACAGTAGTTAATGTAGTAGGTATTTTCAAAATTTTGAAATTTCCACATTTAGATTTTGTGCAACATTTATTCTTAGATGAATACATTATAAATTTTTGAGTATTGAAAGATGGGTTTCCTTTCACCAATTTGTTCTAGAGTAAGGAAATGATATAAAAATATAAAGAGAGGTGAATCTAGTCAAATCTCAATGACACTTCCACATAGAATGAGAAAATACTAGCATCAACACTATAAAAAGATAAATAAGTTAGGTTTTAGGGATACCAACCTTGGAAAGCATAGTGAAACTGCACTGAATGACATAGGAAAAATATAATAGCGAAACCACATACATAAGAAGAAATACAACATCAAAGTTTTTTCTTCAGTTTGATAGAATAAAAATAAATAGAATATAGAGTCCTATTGGCACAAAGAACAATAAATACAACATCTACAACCAATTTTTTATTTATTTTTACATATACCTCTTATTTATTTTTTAAAAATTCCTTATATCTTCTTACTTATATACACAACATGTAAATTGTATTTGAGTTTTAAAATTTAAATGTCAATTGTAATCAAACTCACTTAAACATTAGTTTCCTTTTTAGAATTTAAATGGAGTGAAATATTAACAGAAAAATGAAAATTATAAGTAATTGTGTAAAATGCTTGTGTAATATCCTTGTAGATGTAGTCTTAATAATTTGTCTACAAATGTAGTTTCATGTAAAAATAATAATAATAAAATAGGTCTTTATGTAATCACCTTGTAGATACTTTCCACACTTTCAACTTTATATTTCAAATTTGGCTTGAATCTTAGCAATCTATAGATTTGGTTTTCACACAAATAGACTTAATATCAAATATTATTGAATCCTTATGAAATCTCCTTGTGATTTATTTTCTGAGTTTCAACTTTATTTTTCATTGGCTTGACTTTATCTATATGCAATTATCATACCACAAAAAATAATTATTATAAATTATTTCCTTTTATACTTATTAATGACTTTTTCCTCCTCTACAACATTGACTATAAAAATTTAAAATTATTACCATGCAATATCCCCATGTAATAATTTTAACTTTCTTTCAAATTTTGATTCTTGTGTATATGCAAAAGAATGTTTTTATGAAAAAATAGTTATAGTAAATCAATATGATTTTTAATAATATCACTTATTCCTCTTTGAATGTGCACTCATAACTTATAAAGTGTGATTGATATTTATTGCTTTAAAAATAAGTATTTATTAATAACTAGAGGCCTGTATTCTATACAAGATAAGAATAAAAGATTCTTATTTGATAAAATTATTTTTAATGTGTATAGAATAAATATAATTACATATTATATACAATTATAATAATATATTTTTAATATTATCGATTAAGAATACAATGGTCTTAACATGTGTACGATGAGCACGTTCTCATGAATCCACATTTTACGCTAATTAATAAGTGTCAAATATGCCCATTCTACATAATATATTAACTATAATATGAGCATAAAATAAGAGTGCTCATGTTATGCCCCATTATACTAATGTATTAATAGTATTTTAAGAATATTATTAATTAAAAATATAATATTTATATCTTATGTAGAATGGGAATGTGCTCATTCCCCATAAATTGAGACTATTGGGTTCTTAAGTGATAACGTTAGACTTACCTTGATAATGTAAAATAAGCACATGCCCAAATTTTTAAAAATATAAGAACATCATCAATTAAAAATTCAATAGTCTTATACTATGTAGAATGTATGTTCCCATTATACAAAAATTAAGAATATTAGATTCTTAATTGATGATAACATTCTTATCGTTTTCAAAATAAACATGTGCACATTATACACAAGATAAAAATATTATGAGCTTTGAGTAAGAAGTTTTTATATTATACCCCATTCTACACAAGTTTGATATACTAAAAATATTATCAATTAAGAAAATATACTATGCTCAATTTCTATATTTTCATTCCCTATAATATTAAGAACACTATCAATTAAGAATTTAATATTTATATTTTATGTATAATGGTCACATGTAGATTCTACAAAAGTGAATTCTATTGGATTTATTAATTAATAATATTCTTATCTAATATGTAGAATGGGAACATGCCTATTATACATAATTAAGACTACTGGTTTCTTAATTGACGATAACATTATTCTCTTTTTAAAAATGGGCCTATGCCCATTATACACAAGCTAAAAATATTACGAGCATTAAGAAAGAAGTGCTCATATTATGCCCCATTATACACTAGTATACTAAGAATATTATCAATTAAAAATCTAATATTTATATTTTGTGTAAAATAAATTCTACACAAGTTAAGGCTATTATATTTTTTAATTGATAATGTTCTTATCTAATGTGTATAATGGGCATGTGCTCATTCTACACAAATTAAGACTATTATATTCTTAATTTATGATGGCATTATTATATTTTTTAAAATGGGCATGTGCCCATTCTACACAAGCCAAAAATATTATGAAAATTTAGAAAGAATTACTCATATTATGCCCCATTCTACATAGATCTAGTATACTAAAAATATTATTAATTAAAAATCCAATGTTTCTATGTTTAATAGAATGGGCACATGTGAAATTTACACAAGTAAATACTATTGGATTTTTTAATTGATAATGTTCTTATTTAATGTGTAGAATGGGCATGTACATTAAAAACAAATTAAGAATACTAGATTCTTAATTGATGATTCCATTTTTATCTTTTAAAAATAGACGTGCATATTTTGTTTTCTATCTGATTGGTACCTTAAAATGCACCTATTGAATTAGTTGCACTAATTCACCTTAGGGGAAAAAATAAGGGACTCTTGTCCTCTCATTTTAGGATTGTCATTTAAACAATCCATGGCACAAGTTTTAGGGATTATGATCCATGGGATAACCTACTTATAATATATCTCTAAGAGATGTAACACTACCACCACATGATCAATTATTGATCCACTTCACATCAAATTCTATATACTATCTAGTATAATTCAAAGGGTCCACTATTGAATAACTTACTTCAAAATTTATAAAATAATAGGGTAGGTCAAAGATAATAAAGAAACATCAAAGGAGAGGGAAGGGTAAGGTAGAGAAGGAAGGTTTCTAGGTAAACTGGAGAACATTAATGCTTCAGACCTGAATATGTCAAGTTTCATATAAGCTATCATTTTACCACTATATGCCTAATTTCACATAAGCTCAAACTTCATCTACAAAGGGAATCAAGTCTAGGGAAAAATGATGTATGGATTTTTTTAATAACTCTTTCTAAGAGTAAACACAATGAACTGTTCATATTTGCAAAAAAACTCATATTGATCTAAATGAAATGGAAATATTAAAAGAACTAATCAAAATAGTGTATTGACCATATTAACTATCACATAAATTGAATAAATTCATATATTTGATATCTTAACATGAACCATGGCTCAAATCTATTAGAAATCTAATCATTACCACAAAATCCATAGAAAAGACAAAGAAGAGAGAAAGGGGATTAGAGTTCAGATAATACACTCTTGTTTGGGACCATGACATTATTTAGTTTAAGCTTACTAGGGGGCCACTTGATAAATGATTCAGGGCATCCTATTGAGCTCTTAATGCTTGTGCCACCATGTTACCCACATAATCAAGCTTTGAAATATTGACAAGTGACTCTCGAAAGAGTACCTTGCCTAAGACAATAATTTATCATGAATCATAAGAGGGGGCTTATAATAAGACATTTACCTTGTTGACTTGGATAATGGTCATGGTTGATTAAGTGGAAAATAATAAGATGGACTAGGATTCATATTTATTGGATTTTACCACCTTCCTCTTCATTTACACTTTGAAGTGCTATATATAGACCCGAAATTTGTTAAAGCTAAGAAAGGTGCCATCCAGGTGAAATAGGATTATGATGTTGAGTTCCTTAAAGTAAGCAAAGATTTGGTCCTTGCTTTTCTCTAAGGGCTTGATGGTGGCTTGAATATCCCTGAGCTAATCTTCTAGGGTATTCCTCATGATCCCTAAAAAATTTGATACAAATTCAAATCTATGAGAGGCATGAGATTAAGCTCAGGGAACATTAATTTTTTAATGACCACCGCCAACTTCTTGCACTTATTTTTCACTCTAAAAATCTAATCCAAATATTTTTTTGCTCTTTGGAAGAGCACATTGCTCTTAGAAAAAGCTCCAATCACCTTTCTAAGAGCTATATATAACTTTGCCAGTGTAGTCTCAAATTTTATAATGAGGTCAATATGGAATGAACTTCTCACTTAGGATTATAGGGTCCTAACTTGGTCCTTGAAGCCCTCCATTAATTTCTTTATAAATTTGTTTGTGGGTTTGATTATAGAGATAGGGTACTATATAATATTATCCTTCCCCATGGCAATCCTATTATTTATAAGAGATAAGATGCCTTGTTCCATCCTCCATATTATAGGGTAAACATATTATGTGAAGGTCTACATGAAAACCCTTTTCATCTACTTGAGTCCTAATCAAATTATAGCTAGATATTTGGGTCTCCTTGATAGACCATTTCTAGTCTTTGTGCACTTGAGGATTCAATAGGGCCCATTCGACTTAGTCCTACCATTTTTCCCAAGTTAATAGAAGGTGATAAAATAGGGGTGGTGGAAGTTGAAGTGGAAGGTGGGATAACAAGGGTGGTGGAAGTTGAAGTGAAAGGTAGAGGCATGGGTGGAGGAGGTAAGAATGGAGAGGGAACATGAAATGAGATAGGAGATGGAGGGGGAAACATGGGAAAAAGGGAGGAGTTACCATATTATAATCCTAATGGAAAAATTGGGACCTTAATTATCCTTAATTCATGAATACTTAGGGGCCAATTATGTTTGGGAGTTGAGTGTTTAGTCTAAATGAGGAAATTGGTTGATTGAAGCTAGGTCTTAGGGAGCCCAGTTTAAGGGGGAGAGAGGCCCATGATGGTGATATAGGTGAAACTAAAGGTTTTGTGGGTGGTTGAAGCATAAATATTCTTGGTTGATTAACATATTTATTCTTGAGGCTCACTTGTGGTACTATCAAACCTAAAGGGAGGGTCCCAGATGGTGCTTGCATAGGCATTGTAGTCACCATTAGACTTATTAAAGTGATAGAAGTTGTAAAAGATGAGGAGGCTATGGCATTCATAGTCACAAATTCCACTAGGGTAATTTTAACACTAGGAGGGGCTAAATTTGTTAGGTATATAGTAACTACAAGGTAAACATGAATTGGGGTACTATTTGGGAATATACCAACCTATGGGGCTAGCTTAAAATTAATTTATGGGGATAACCTAGATGTTATAACTAAATTTGGATTAGATAGGATTGTCAAGAAACTTGGAGCACAAAATATTTTAAAAGCTACAAGGTCAAGGGGAACTTGGGCACTTATAAGGGATGGTACATGAGGAGTTACAAGAGGGGGAGGCTACAATTGGGCTAGGAAAGTAGAAACACTGAATGAAACTTAAGTAAATAGAGTAGGGGAAGCTTGGATAAATGTTATGGGTGATATGAAATGAGCCAAAAATTATAGGCCATGCTTGAATTTAGAATCCAAAAGGAGTAATAAGGGGTTCCTTAGAAAAACTAGAAGTAGAGGTTGACACCTTCAGAGTCGTCATAGGTTGGTCATGAGGTGGGATCTTTTAAGACTCTGAGTTAATTAAAAAATGAATTAATATGAAATGATAAGTTTTGAGATACTTAAGACAATATACTAGGTTATTGGTATATGTGGAATTATATTATTGGGTTAGGGTTATCAATCCATTCCATTTTCTGACTCAATGGCTAGTCTAAGATCTATTTGACCACTTGGATGTATGAAAGTACACATGGTGATTTTTCATTTGATTTAACATCCTAGGGATATGAAAGTTTTGAAAAATATAGGTGTACCTGGTACACATGACACTTTCACATTTAATTGGGCATCTTAGGGACCTGAGAACTTTGAAAACTATAGATGTACTTGATACACATGGCACTTTCTCATTCGATCAGGCCTCAAGGCTCTGACAACTCTAACATCTCCAAGGCCTATAGAAAAAACATAAAATTTAAGTGATTCAAAAGTGCCTTTTAATAGAACATATACTTACCTATCATCCAAATGTCTTTTAGGAGAGTGATAAGTCAGACTCTGAGATTGTGGCTCTAGGGATTGACTGCGTAAATATTATTTTCAAGAATAGTTAACACCTAAAAAACAAACTAAGTATGAAAACACTTAAAGAATGCAATGGAATTAATTATTTTTAATACAAATAGCTATAAAGATATTTAAAAACAAATGAATATGTTATCATTTAGATTTTAAAAAATATTGAGGAATGAAAAACCTAATAGGCACTTGATATTTTATAGAGTATAGGGATTAGGCTGGGCTCATAAGGGCCAATAATATTCAAAATTTATGTGATGTAGAGGCCCCCTTTTCTTCTGTGATAATGGACACATTGGCCAAAATATATTTTACACAATCCAATAATATTATGAGTATTGAGCATGAAGTGCTCATATTATGCCCCCATTTTACATAAGTATGGTATACTAAGAGCATTATCAATTAATAATCCCATATTTATATTTGTGTAGAATGGTCACATATAGATTCTAAAAAATCAAAGACTATTGGATTTATTAATTGATAACTTTCTTATCTAATGTGTAGAATAGACATGTGCCTATTCTACATAAATTAAGACTACTGGATTCTTCATTGATGATGACATTCTTAGCTTTTTAAAAATGGACATGTGCCCATTATACACATGCCAAAAATATTATGAGAATTAAATAAGAAGTGCTCATATTATGTCCAATTCTACACAAGTCTAGTATACTAAGAACATTATCAATTAAGAATCCAATATTTCTATTTTGTGTAGAATAGATAGATGCATATTG